>OZ018318.1:31499014-31679014 GCA_963969495.1 Ceratothoa steindachneri
ATCAGCACAAAATAAATCCCTTCCAAAGTTGCGCTACCAAAGGATTTTGATGATCAAATTACAATCCTCATGAGGAAAATGCAAAAAAATATAAAAGTTTTTACAAAGTGCAACTCTAGTTAACGATATAAAGAAGGAATCTTAAAAAAAAATAAGTGACGTTGCTAAAACACGATAAGAAATGAAAAATAAGATAAGATACACCTTTAAAGAAAGGATCTATTAGACTGAACTCAACAAACTTGTGGAAAAATGAATCCCAGAAGATTACAGTAAAGATACAAATATAGCGAGATAAAAAACTTTAAAAACGAGTGACTAAAATAAGTGAAACGACACTTAAAAATTGGCAGATATCAAATGACAGCACTAAAGGGTAAAATTAAGAAGACAGAAAATATAACAGCTACATAATAAATCACGCTGAAGGAAGAAGGACAAGGGTGTGATAACTAATCTTATATAGGATGGGAGGAAACGTTTTGATGGTCTATTTGCCAGTACGTTAAAAAAGTCCTTAAAGAAAAAGAAGATTTCAATCTCTTGGTCTAAAGCTTCACTTGTGCTTCCTGTTAAGAATAAATTGTAAGCACTACAAGCCAATCAGTCACTTATTAGCCCTATACGGAATACTTGCAAAATTCATTACCTACAAGCGAGCGACTGTAATTAGCAACTGGTACTTGCAGGGTCTAAAGTAACTATAATGAACTAATGAATCCGAAATGCCTTTGTAAATGCCATTCGTAGACCATGTTTAAGCATTCGACTAAGTAAACATTGATTTAGTTCTAATATTTCTACAAAACCAAAGAATTAGTAATAATCACGTTGACACACCCTCCTTTATATACACTTCAGCAACATCGTCATTTTTAAAGAACTCCGTCAGTAACAAAATATAATTTAAAAAATAAGGAAAACAGCTATGCCATCATCACGCCCATAATTAGCAACATTGCCGCATAAGATTATTAGGACATTAGACTAGAAACAAAAAAAGAAATATAATTTATCGGAGTATTTTTAGTTTTCTTTGGTTTTCTGAGGGGTTTTTTAAATACAGAAGAGTAGAGTACATGATAATTCACTAACATTGGTACATCTCAGAATGAGAATGAAAATTCATTCTAAGAGACAAAGATAATGAACAATATTTTTGCAAAAGATAAAACAAATAAAACTGTGATCAAATATTAAAGCAGGTACAAAACCGTTTAATTAGGGCAGATTGCAATCTCTTTTGAAAGATTTAGACAGGGTACATAAGAGAACCAAAATTAATGGAAGATTCGGTATTAGTTTCGTTAAACTTTAAAGAAATACAGCGGCTGAAAAGCAGAATCATCACACGGCAGTCTCAATGACAGACTAAAAAGGAAGATTTTCAACGACAAAAATAATGATCACTAGTTTTGGAAAGATATAACAACAATAGAACTGATGATCAAACTTTAGAGCAAGAATACCTTTACCTAAGGTAGTGCTTGATTCCTAATGGCAGCATCGAAAAGGCAATTTGGATAAGAAAAGAGGCTGGAGAGAATAGGAAATATTGGCCATAATTTTAGAAACCTCTATGCTTACGTGTTTAACCAATAAATTATACCAATTATATTTTATCAGCTCTCACTCACCCGGAGACTCCCTACTAAAGCATAAATGTCCTTTAATCATCTTATAACTTAATGCCAGGCCATATTAATAAACCAAACGTGCAAAAGACACCAAAACGCTAAAAATACAAAGCAAGAAATAAGAAGCAAAGAGCAACAAGGGGAATATGCACGCTCCGGCGTCTAGGGAGGCCCGTTTCCCCCTGGCGCAGGATCCTGCTACCAACATCAAAGAGGGTTGAATAAAATAGAGAAGGCTAGCCTCTACCGAAAAGTATGATAGTCCTCAACTCTACACACAAAACGGTCCTGAGTACGAGGGACAAGGGTAGCGAGCCCGCTCGTCTCGTCACCTGGGCAGGTAACGTGCACAAACATCACCCAGACTGGGACATTCAACAAGAATGGGCCGAACAGTCTGGGGAGACAACGGTGCTGTCGCAGTAAGGTGCAGGCGAGTGCTCCATCAAATGGCGGGGCGTCCCGCGAGTGTGCTGCCCAATTCGAAAGCGAGAGAAAGCGTCCTGAAGCCGTTGCGGTATTGAGGGTAGGTCCAAGGAAATAGTCGCGATGGCACGCAACTTTAAGATCTCCACAGCCGTCTCCCATCTTCTTTGCCAGGCAGCAAGGAGTATGGCTCTAATCCTGAAAAGTTTTCGGTGTGAGAAAGAGGCAAAGGCTGCTATTTTCACTTAGAACTCGCGGACTCTTTAGCGCCCTCAATTCCCGCAATTCAGACATGTCTAGAAACCCATCAGAAGATAATCGCGACACTCGCACTGCTTGCGGCAACCGTTACGTCACAGATACCGCGAACCATGGAGTGTGGAGATTCTAATGGCCCTAGAGCACTCAAGTCGCTATCTGAGTCGCTAAAGATCACAATCAGGTCTCTGAACCGGGCACGACGCGTTATCTTCCTAACGAACGGTGTATTGCAACGGGTCTGCCGTGAATACAGACGGCCGAGGCGATACAGCGTGGAGGCCGATCCTTTCCTAGAACTTGGAGCCATCATGTACACTGATATGGATCCAGCATGACAGAGAGGGTATTCAAAAAAGGTCGAACGCAATTCTTCCGGCACTATGAAAGTTTTGGAAGCAGAGGCGTGGCGACAAATAGTCAAACGTCGTAGCCTCCAAGTTGGCATCTTTAATTGATAAAGAGAGTAAAAATGGGACCAAGAAACCAAAAATAAGCATAGAATGAAGCTCAAAGAGACAGATGGTTGTCAAGAATAACACGAATTTATCATAAAAGACCAACTGAGATAAGAACATAAACACGGTTGATAGATATTGTAAAAATACCAAAGGTTCTGAGGTCTAAATGTGCAGGACGCTTTGCTATAACCCAAGACCAAGACATAAGAAGGATAACATAATACCTAAACTGGGGACTTTTATACATAAAGAGACACAGAAGACGACTTCGTAGGTATGTGAATAAAATTTGCTTAATTTCAGAGGAAACTTGGCACACTCCAAAGCTGAACCGCGAACTCCAACCCAGTGAAATAGAAACCACCTCGTACATTGAATGAATTTAAGCCACAGTATATTAAGTTGTGACATATTAAATTCCGTAGAGGTATTCTCATTCAGTTCATGTAAACAAACTTATTCACCTTTTTTACTTGTCTAATGTCGACAATAAGTCGTACGTGATGCTCCGAAGGCTGATCAAAGTTTTCTAACTGTTGCTTTAGGATTTTGTCTAACCAAATGATCGTAAAAGTCAAGGAACCTAATATACAACATTTCCTACGTAACGGTCTACATAAGTGGCCGGATGGACTCATTATTTCAATAGAACTTGTAGTGGCTGCTATATGCTGGAGAGACCGGCACTTCAAATTCTACGTTAAACTGTAGGTTTCAATTGGGATAAAGATTATGCCGTGTGTAACAGAGGTAAAAATTACCACGCCAATATATATATATATATATATATATATATATATATATATATATATATATATATATATATACATGACTCCAAGCTATTTTCTATTTTCACTCTCTTTTTAAGATCCAAGTAATGGAGAAAACAACTTGAACCAGCCATATTTTCTTCAACCTTTATCGTCTATCTAAGATGAGAAGGGAAATAAAAAGGCGAGCCTCTCCCTTCGTCCTAACTGCCACACACCGCGATTTGAAGATGGCCAACTTCTTTAACGTCGCTATATCCTTCGTTTCCGAGGTCAGGAAAGAGCTCCTAGCTTCTGGGGTGGATGCACCGTACGTAACCAATAAAAATAATCCTTCTTATTGATTAAATGTCTTAAGGACAACCAACAGGTCAATTACCTCCTCATCAACGACGATCTTAACAAGTCGAGTGAGTCACGGATGAGGTCACGGTTGTCAAGCCTTTGGAACGCATGGGTGACTAGGTGACTTAACACCTCCCAATGGGAACAAAGAATGAGTGGCTGGTGATCCCTAACTTTTGGCCTTCTACATTTCCAGGTTTGCCATCCCTGTACTATTACATCTGGAACGTCGTAGAGAAAGAGACAGAGACCAAACAAATGACTTTAAGTACCAAAGACTTCGTAAAGACCCATCGTCGACGTTATTACCAATATGAACGAGGACCACCTGATCCGGACATGAGGTCGCCCTCCAGGCTGAATTGAAGCCGCCATTGTGGCTATAGTGAGCTTTATCTAATAATCTTTTAATTGGCATATCTAAAATCATGTATTCCATTTTATCTAGAAATACATTCGGGGAAGGATCTGTTTAATATCGTTGTTTTTCATCAAATTATAAATTGTTCTCAAATACCTGGCGAACCATTTATGTACATGTCGGGTGGCTAAAAAATAATTCACATTATTCAAATAAGCGTATCTTAGTAATCCATGGATTCATAAATAAATTAATTTAATACAATCTACACCATACATTTATATTACTATGATTAAAATTTATCATTTATGTTTTTTTCACAATTTAAAAATACAAATTCGTGAAAGAACAATGAATATGTTATTGATTTTGACCAATTAAATGTTCGATTAGACAACCCAACGATATATTTAGTTACACCATCAATACTGTTAATTTTCTTCAATGATTCTGATATTTTGTACTTTAATTCTCGTTCAGTAAATGAATGATCTTGGAAAATGAGGGACTACTTCATCAAGGACATTACTGAAGTGCTGAATAACCAAGAGTGTGAGTGTTGAATGAGTGTTAAATGAGTGTTTAGGAAGGAAGGAGAGTTGTCTAGACCTACCCTGAAACTCTTAGTCATATTACCCAAATTTGGCGACCTGAGTCGGTGCGTGTTGGCTGGTATCGCTACCACGTCAAGCCATCTGTTTTATTAAGGCACCGATGTTATCACTTCGCGCAAAAAAATACATATTGACGACGTACAAAATTGGTTAACCACGAATTTGGATAAATTACGCCAAGGCCGTACACGATAAAGCTATTTCGTACATAATCAAGTGATGGATCGCGTTCTGCTTCAGCTGAATATTACAATTCGAATTTGTTTGAAAATGTGTTCCTGGCTGTCTAGGCCGGGGACCGAACTTTGATTAGATAGGCTAAGGACTTTTCCATATCGCAGTATTTGCTACCAATCACATACTGCAAGTTTAAATAAAACCATGCGCTCCTGGCCTTTCCACGACAAGAATTTTGTTAGCACCCACGTCCATCGGGAACTCTTCTGCGGATTCTCTTCTCCAATGTTCTACACTAGACCTGGTGACATTCAAAAGGGAGAAAGCCATGGTCTTGATATACCGCACTCCCCTCTCTCCCCTGGGTGAACGCGTCAGGTAATACAAAGCGGCTATGCTCCTCCAATGAGTGGATAGAATGTGAAAAAAACAAGGTTTGCTGACCAAAAGTTCGCGTGCTCTCACTTATTCTGATTTAGGACCTTACGACCTTCAAAACTTTCAATAATTCTCGGACTAACCTTGGGGGGACCTTGGCAATTATATCATTCGAAAGAGAATGTAAAGCAACATAAGGGTTTCTAATTCTGTTAGAATCGGACGAATCTTTATGATGTTATTGCCAAAACAGAATAATTCCCGGGCTAACCTTGGAGGGACCTTGGCAATTATATCAACCAAAGGAGAATGTAAAACAACATAAGGGTTTCAAATTTATTTAGAATCAGCCGAATAGTTACAATGTTATTACTAAAACAAAAAATAGAAGCAAAACGGGGACCGACCGACCGGAGTAGTTAGAAATAGAGTCGCCCGTAAATAAAAAGCCCAGAAAGGGAAAAATGCACTCATCGCCCATGGCTGATTTACGGTATTCTAATCAAGGAGGCAAGCAACAAAAGAGCTTCGGCTCTCCTGCTCCTGCCAAAAACAAAAGAAGCGCAATGAGTAGACGGCCGCTTCCAAGAGTGAGGGCGCACTGAACCCAAATACTCTCCGCCAGTCGAGATATTCGAAAAAAAGGGAAAGGTAAGGCTTGGGTGGTGAGCCGAAAATTTTAAAATAAGTTTTTGAAGTTGATAGTGCTAATTCTGGGTTCTACAAATATCACTCATGGCCTGAACGAAAACTGGTGAGCCATCCTACACCTAGGCGAGCGAGGCTTGGTTTTATGTTAGCTTCGTTACAGGCTCGAACCGTAGAGTATCTTCCAAGATTCCTGGCGAATGAATACCTTGCTTGGTTTTCAAGCTGTTGCGTATGCAAGTTGATGACATGGAGATTCTACACTGTGATGATCCAGTTGCTCTGTTCATTCAAATCCTGAATACGCTTGTGAAATTTACTTCTCTGCACCAGAAAGTATATGATTGATTCTTTCAATCTACCACCACTCAGGTTTTCAGTTAGTGCAGGTGAAACGACTCACTTAACGAAGGGCACAGTGCTTGTACGCGCAGGCTCAGCATCTTCAGCTTTTTTTTAATTTGCACTCATCTGGCAACTTCCTGCAGGAGTATAGTCGACGCACTTAGTCCGATCTATAAAAAAATACCACACTCAAAGCAAAACCGCAAATAAAGGCTCAGGTGCCGAAGGGGAGGTTCGATTCCTCAGGGGCCCGATTAAGCACCCAATTTCTAAAAAACTATTTACAATGGAGATATTTAACATGACTGTGCCAGACATTCTGGGGACCAAGCAGTCTTCACAATAAGGTTCAGAGTAACGTTTCATCAAATGACAATGAGTCGCGTGAGTGTCTCCGATTCCTAGTCAACAACAAACAAGCTGAAAGCGTCGAAGCATTGGGGGATAAGTTCACAAGAAAAGTTGCAGTGAAATGGCACGCACTTTAGATTCCCCTCGGGCATCTCATCATTTTCGGCATGCAGAACGATGGGCTGAACTGATCCTGCCGTGTATTCACATTGGTGAAGAACAAAGGGCTGGTGCGGTCGCCCACTTCTGGCAGTCCATTTTTCATCTCATCAGCGAGCTAATTTCTTGCAATTCCTACATTTCCAGGAGGCCAGGAGAAGATAATCTCGATATTTTCCCGGTTGTTTAGTAGCTGTGACGTTACTGATACTGAGAAAAAGGAGTTGCGGAGATTCATTGCCTCGAAGGACTTCAGTACGCTCTATGTGTCACTAGAGATACTAGTTTGGCCTATCAACCGGAGCCCTCGACAAATCTCCCCTAAGGGGTAGACGCAGCGGACGGAAGAGCCCTGCCTACCTCAAACAAGGGAAAGAAAGCGTGGAAGCCGACCCTCTCTCCAAATTTAGAGACACCATGTACACTGGCACGGCTCCAGTATGAAACAACATGCACTCAAATAAATCTGAACGCAGTACTCCCGGTGATGTATATGCTTTGGGAGCAAGGTGTGGCGAAAAATGTTCGAAAGCGGTATCATCCATGGTGGCGTCTTAGCTATAACCCGCGGCACCACCGAAATGGGAGCTACGTCAAGCTCTCGATATAGTTTCCTTGCCCGAAATCCCAAAATATTAGGGTAAGATTGGTATCTCATGGCGTCATAGGCACAGTTGAAATCGGCCGCGGGCGAGATGAGAGCCGTTAGTACTCGAGAGAGAAGCTGAGCTCGCGCATACTACCGCATACTCTACTGTGTATGCTGTAAAGCGAACGGCATCTCACGAGCATACGACCTTATAGCTATACGGTGATATAGGCTTTCCTTAGATCAAAGAAAAGCATGGTTAATCGCTGTCCACGATGGGAGGCCTCGAAGATACTATTTACGTAGTGCACAGGAGACAGGTGGCTTCCGTTGTCCATAAAATAAACAAAAGTAACAACTAATTTCTTCATCAAAATGCACGGGAGAAAATTTTGAGTTTTCATTGATCGACAAAAGTAAGCACCATACCCATTTACGATGAATCTGGGAGGATTCTCTACGTCCAGATTTTGTTGAACAAAGTGAACAAAAGGACGATCCTTCGCTCACTCAGGTGTTAAAGCATGTCGTACAGGAAATCGTCCAGGCCAGAGTGGGTATCCACCTACAAAGCGAGGGCTGAATTTTCCTCGTTTAGTGAAAACAGGCCATTGAAGGGTTGTCCCCCTCTGGAACTACTCCATTCATCAACATTCAGATGGCCCACGGCGTGCTTCAAATGTGGAGGATCAGCATTCTGGCGAGAGAATTCGGAGAAAGCGGATACGATTGAATCCTTCACCCAGGCGCGGTCCAAGATTGCGGACGCGTCCTCATCGAAGAATGGAGGGTTGTCTTGTGAGTATTTACCCCAAATCCTTTTGAAGATTTTCCACACCTAAGCAAGAGGGGGCTTCTCGTTAGATGAAGACATGTAAGCCAGCCACTGAACGTGCTTCTAAACATAATGTAGCCTGGCCCTCCCTCTACGAAATTCACACACAGTTAGAAAGTTCGGGGCCACTTGTAGCATATATAGGCGTATCGCTTTTCTCTAAGTCCGGTCTCACACTCGGTCAACGTACAAAGAGGTGGACAGGGTGCAAAGCGGCAAGAAGTTTAAGGAAGGGTAGCCAGCTCAATGCGAGAGAAAGAAAGGGGAATGAGAGAGATAAAGAGAGAGGGAGAAAGCGATAAAAAGAATAATAGAAAGAAAGAACGAAAGGTGAGATGAGAGAACGTGAGAGAGAGGGAGGGAAGGAATGAGGCAGGGATAGGGGATATAATATATATATATATATATATATATATATATATATATATATATATATATATATATATATATATATATATATATATATTACCTATCCCTATCTGACTTATGTTTTATTCCCAACAGGTAAAACTGAATTAAGAAAACAGAATTTCTTTTGTTTCTGATGTTAAAAGATATTTCAACATGTTTAATTATCAGAGTCGTCCTCAGTTTTATATAAATGGCTTAAATGAATGATATCATCTCAATGGAGCTTATCGTGTAAAATAAAATTTATACTTTTTTGTTTTACGTATATTGTATATTTCCCGTTTTCTGTTTCTTGTATATGTGTGTATATATATATATATATATATATATATATATATATATATATATATATATATATATATATATATATATATACACACATATACAAGAAACAGAAAACGGTAAATATTTCCTAATTCGCAAAAATTCCGTACAAGGGTGATTTGGAACCGTGCACGCTCCTGAAAGAGATATATATATATTTATTTATTTATTTATTTATTTATATATATATATATATATTTATTTATTTATTTATTTATTTATTTATTCATTTATATATATATATATATATATATATATATATATATATATATATATATATATATATATATATATATATTTATTTATATATATCACCATTTTCACTAATAAAGTTTTGCCTTTAAAACTCGACCGACATATTAACAAACCCCTTCTTCTTACCTGGATAAATCTTTCCCTAACCCCAGTTATGTATCTAAATTAATCAAATATTTGTCCCTCGCATATTTTGGACCACATACTTCTAAACTTACCGCAGGATTAACCCCACTTATTAATAAAACTTCCCATATGTGGATATAAGTATTGTCCTAAATGGTGCCACTAAAATTGGGTATTTTTCAAATTCAAGGAATCCATCACATTTGTTGAGTATCCAAATCTCATTTATCAATTCAGGTATGTATCTTTTGGTACATCTTATGTTGCGTCCAATCTCAGGATCCACCCTAGCCGGAATTGATCAGCACTTGGGGAAGAGCAACTGCACTGGTTAATCTTTAACCTTTCAACACGACTCGAGAACATTCAAAACCTTGTAAAACCATAGTAGAATTTGGATGATTTTTGTATTTTATCTTTATCATGTGACACATTTCATCTATGACATTTACAATCCTTTTGATTTTTAAATTAAATCCTTAAGGCAATAATCACTCATTTTCTACCCCTTTTCCATTGTATATAAATTATAATTTTTGAAAACCGATATACTTATATAGATACATAGATAGACCTTGATATTTTTTACAGATACTTTTATGTAACTGAGTGACCATTCAGAGGATAGCATTAGCTAAATTAACTGGTAGATAGCCGCAGGTGACCGATTTCTCGGATGGGGGTCTTGTGGCGAATCGCGCGCATCCTTTCGAGGTGCCGATAATTCCCGGGTTTTGCAAAGGTTCTGTTACACTTAGTATTTGATCTTTCGGAGGTTTATGTGTGTGATAGAAAAAGTTCCGTCAAGCAACCTTAAAGTTCTACTTTTATTATTATTATTATTATTAAAGTTCCAAGCCACAACCCCAACTGGAAGAGCAAATAGCTATAAGCCCAAGGGCCCCAGCGGGGAAAGAAACCTGGTATGGAAAAAACGAAACAAAGATTAAGAAAAACATAATAAATAAATAGAAAATTAAAAAAAAAAAAAATAAAAAAAAAAAATTAAATGCTATAATGTTAAAAATATTATGATATTATATATGTGTGGATAATGAATAAAATATTAAAGTTATAAGTTTCTGTTAATTAAAAATGTATTAGCACCCACTTTAAATTTCTGAAGTTCCAAGGACTCAACAACAACACTAGGAAGTTCATTCCACAGTTTAGTTGTGTTAGGAATGAAACTTCTTGAAAACTGTGTTGTGTTGAATCTCATAGGCGTAAAGGCCCTACTATTGGCATTTAGTACACCTCTGGTAACTCGTTGAGGGGCATATAAATTGGGCAGATCGTGATGCAGTGGATGATCTGCATTGTTAAAAATTTTATATAAGATGCATAAGGAGCTTATTGCTCGCCTGTGCCACAGATCAACTTTGAGGTCAGGAATTAAAAATTTTATTGCTCTCAAATTTTTATCTAATAAATTAAAATAAGAGTTGGCTGCCGAACTCCAAACAGGGGCGCAATATTCAAAACACGGAAGAATAAAAGCATTAAAACAATTTTTAAGAACAGTCTGCTCTCCAAATACTTTGTAAGATTTCCTCAAAATGCCAATTTTTTTAGCAATAGAGGAGGAAATAGATCGAATGTGATTCTCAAAAGTAAACCTAGAGTCAAGCACAACTCCAAGCAACTTAAAAGAATCACATATGGAGATGGGAATGTTATTTATTAAAAGATCTGGATGGGGAGGATCTAGTGTTCTGGATCTGCTAACAATCATACTCTGGGTTTTCTTTGCATTTAACTTCATGCCCCATGAAGTGCACCAAACATTTATCTTAGCCAGATCTCTATTTAAAGACTCTGCAACCGATGCTCTCAACTCAGGAGATGGGACTGGGGCTATTAGAGTAGCATCATCAGCATAGGCTATAAGTCTATTTTCCAGTCCAAACCACATATCATGGGTATATAAAATAAACAGTAGAGGACCAAGAACACTGCCTTGTGGTACACCAGATAGCACCTCTCTCTCATCACTAAAATTATTGTCAACATAAACCTTTTGATGTCGATTTGTTAAAAATTGTTCAATAATATTTAAAAATACACCACCTACTCCCAACTGCTTCAACTTAAATATCAGGGCCTTATGATTGACACGGTCAAATGCGGCACTGAAATCCAGGCCAACTAAGCGAACTTCTTGACCAGAGTCTAATGAATTTTGGACAATGGTGGAGACTGTGAGAAGTGCATCACAAGTGCTCAGACCCTTACGAAATCCAAACTGTAAAAAGGGAAACAGACGATTAAGCTCGGCAAATGTACTTAAACGTTTAGCTAGTAAACGTTCAAAAATCTTAGATAGAACAGGAGTTATAGAAATGGGCCTATATTCAGTAGGGTTAAAACTACCACTTGCACTTTTACATAGTGGAGTGATGTTACCAATTCTCCAACATTCGCAAAAACTACCACTCCTCGCCAGCTTCCGAAGAATAACGGAAAGCTTGGGAGCCAAATACTCTGCAGTTTTCTTAAAGAATAAAGGGAATATACCATTTGGGTCAGTACCACCATAAGCATCCAGATCAAGAAGTAACTGTTTTACTTCACTTGAACGGAAAGCAATCTTGTTTAACCTTGGTTCAGGGAAACAAGTGTCAGGTAGAGTTAGATTCTCATTACTTTGTTTATTATCAAAAACATCAGCCAACAGTGTTGCCTTTTCTTCAGGACTAAGGGTAATGGAACCATCAGGTTTAAGAAGGGGTGGCATAGATGAATCATTCCCAAAAAGAGCAGACTTGAGAGTGGTCCAGAATTTGTGGGAATTTGCTGTGCGCTGAAGAGTTCCCTTTGTGGTAGTATTGAATTCAACTTCAGCATTATTATATACCCTCTGAGCTGCTGTTCTGTAGTGCACATAATTATCCCATAGAAAGGCAGATCTACTCCCCTTCCACAGGTTGTAGGCTTCTTGTTTATGCATATGAGCCCTCTTACAGTCATCATTAAACCAGGCTTTGTCCTTAGTGCGATATCTGATCATACGGAATGGAACATGTCTATCAATAATTGAAACAATTTTATCATTCAAAATACGAACTGCTTCAACCTCCTTATATATTAGTGGCCAGTTGATCCGGGAGATATCATTTAATATATTGCACCAGTCTACTTGAGATTTGATGAATACTTTGCTTGTATGAGCTATATTAGGAATAGATTGCTCAATACAGATAGTTATAGAAATTGCACAGTGGTCAGAAGTTCCCACAGGAGGATCAACAGCACTTGTAACGACTCCAGGGGAATCAGTGAAAACCAAGTCAAGGCAGTTCCCAGATGAATGGGTAGGCTCCCTAATGACTTGCTCACAACCCGACTCACACGCAAAATCATAAGCCCTGATACCATGACAGTCAGTAGGGGAGACAGAAGACAGCCATTGCCTATGATGAGCATTGAGGTCTCCCATAAATACAAAGCAGGCTTTCCGGTCATTTTCCTGTACCTTGGCCATGGCAAGGAGCAGACAATCAAAAATAGTATCATCTAAGTCTGGATTGCGATAGACAGAAAAAAGATAAAAATTATTTTGCTTACCACATACTTTCATAACTTGCATCTCATGGCAAGAACAAGCATAGGAGGTCTTTGAAGCAGAGTAACCATTCCTAATGTAAACTGCCAATCCTCTAGCCCTAGGAATGGCATCACGCCTAAGTAAAATTGGTTTTTTGAAGCCTGGTATAAGTAGTTCAGAGACATGCCTCATATTTGAAACCAGGGTCTCTGAACAGAGTAAAATGTCATGAGACTTGGATGAAGCAGTCAAGTCTTTAATATTGGCATGTAGGCCCCTAATATTAATATAGAGTAGACGACATTTTATCTGACGAGGATGACCAGGTCCAGGGTTGAGCTCAATATCTCCTGATAAAATTAAAATCGATATTAAAAAAATAATATTAGCAACAAGATCTTCAACAAAAATAACAATTTGTACAACAACAACAACAACAATTTGTACAAAATTATTCAATAGCAAAACTTTCATTAACTGAATATTATATGTCGGAAAAAAACTGGTCAACATGATGGAGCCGACACATCATGCAAGGCAAAATTCCCTTCAGGACGCCACAACAACTGAGGGAGGACAGTAATGATGACTTTGGAATGAAAAAGAATAAAGAAAAGAGAAAAGAAAAGAATAGACCAAGGCAACCTCTTGAAAAGCCATCAGAGCCTCTTTGCTCATCTATTAAGCCTGCCCTACACACCATTTGAGTAAAACAAGAGGAGGAATGAAAAATAGGAAAGTATGCCTAAATGTACCCTTAGGCAGGGATCTCAAACACAAGAGAGTGGAAGACCATGGTACAGAGGCTATGGCACAATCCAATGCATGAGAACACCTTTCTGTCAGGGAGGTCCCTTAGCCTTTGACTGAAGTGTCTATCCACAAGACAGTGGGGGGTTTGGATTCAGAGTTATCCCTCTCCTAGGCGGATTGTCAACCAAGACTTCGAGCTCCACCTGCCCGGGTTTGAGTTCGGAGTTGTCCCTCTCCTAGGTGGATTGTCACACAAGACTATGAGCTCCACCTGCCCATACCGTAACCCTGGTATAGGGTGGCTACCGAGCGCTACGCCTTGCCAAAGGGCGACTCGTGATTTTGTCCGGGGCTGCTTATTCAGTTTATTCGCAACTAACCTCTATATCTAGAGGCCTTCCCCCGATCCGCAACCTGGGGACCCGATGGATGGGAGTTGTCATCTCCAGCACCACGTTTCATTAAAATGTCTTTTCCATTGTGTGCAGGTGTGTCGAGAGGGAAGTGAAAAGAATCGAGATCTCTGCCGTCTTGCGCGCGGGCTACAAAAAGTCCGACATCGCCAAGCGACTCAACGTCAGTCGGATGACGGTCCCCAGAGTGGCGGAGAGTCTCAACAACGGGGAAGAACTCAAAGACCGACTTTGTTTAGGCAGAGCTCAAGTTTTCAACCGTTTGGCTGTGGGAAAGAAGAACATCTCCAAGACAACGGTGTCCAAGGCCGGCAAGCAAGAGGGCAGCAGAGCCTGATGTGTGTGGAAAGGCCTTTGCTCACTGACCGTATGCGAGAACAACGTATGGGGGGGCTGCCGTCGCCTTCTCAATGACTTACAGAATCAAGAGTATCGAATTATCATTTTTCCTAATAAAAAACATTCACGGTCGATCCGGTCATCACCAAGCAGAAGACCGCGTGGTAATCATCGGCCAGGACGTCTCTTAGGTCCGCTACGTGTCCACGACCAAGCACCCAACCTCCCTGATTATGCTTGGCGTCGTGGCTTCGAATGGCAAGAAGATTCCACTGGTGTAGTTCCCAACAGGTTATAGGCTCACCACGGTCGACTACAAGGACATCTTGGCCACCAAAGTCCTGCCCTGAGTGGGAAAGATCACGAAGGCAGACTACGTCTTTCAGCAAGACGGTGCCTCGACCCAAACGGCAAAGACAAGAGTGTTTGCGACAAGAGCGTTTGAGGTCGAACATAACTTATGGTTGAAGGACCTTTGGCCGCCCCAGGCGCTTGACCTCATTCCTCTTGACTACAGCGTCTGGACACATGTCGATGGCACGGTCTAAAAGGTCCGCCACAACAACATCGCCTGTAGCGCGTTTTAAAACAATAAGCACGTGTGTAACTGCATCAAAGATATCATTGTGTCCTTTAAAGAGAGCGTCGAAAGGAGTGTAACAGAACTTTTGCAATATCCAGAATTACCCTTCGGACACTCAATGGGTCGCCGGTGAAGGTGACATCGCACTTTACCACGAATTTCGTGAAATGGGTGGTTTCTGCGAGGAACCTCGTGGACTACTCCTTGGAAAACATCTCCGAAGAGCTGCCTTGAGAATGAGGCTGAACTACGAAATGTTGATTGTACAATAAAGATGAATATTGTCGCATCAGTCTTAGCCTTAACTCCTTGTGTAAGCTCCTGTAATTTGGTTTCTGGGACCATTAATCTCTTATAATATCCTTCCACATTTTATCTATTCTTAAACATTTATTTTGATACATATATGTCGCCCATTTCCATTTCTGGCATTTTAATATATCTCTCGCTCATATTTACCGTCCCATCGAATCGTTTCGTTTAGGATCTCTGCGCGTGTACATTCTATGTATTTCTGAGTTGTACTCATTTTCTTTTGTACTTTATGCGCTTAGTGTTCATATTTAACAACCGCTTATCCGAATAGTTAACACACCAAAGTAAAGTTTATCCCCATTATGTCTCATATGTACGGGGGGTTTTTTTCAGGGACTATTAACGCAGTGGAGCTTGTTGGCGGGACGGTATCCTGTTTCTACGTCACTTTTCGCCACTATATATATTTTTACAGAGTTAGACAAGCTGGCTAGCAAGCACGTGTTAATTAGGCAGGGAGATTATTTCGTGAGTGTCGCCTTTAACTTTCCTATCAATTCCTGTTTAAATAAATCTTCTCTTTCCTATTTATTCACTTTCAAATTATCTTCTTTATTCACCCTTGTATATATCACCATTTTCCCACGCTGAGCATCTCATTTTTGTGGGCCGTCATTAATCTGTATTTTCATAAAACCCTCCCGTTTTGCCGTGTTTGTCATTAGTGCCATATGATGGCACTCGCATTGCTTCGCTAATTCTTCATGCCACAGGTTGCCTTCGACAACCACCGAATTCTTAAATTCACTATGCAAGCCCCTTATTGCCCTCATTCTCGAAATGATCTCCACTTACCTGAACTTTATCCTAAAGGTAGACTTAGGGTCTGTGGTGGCAGCATCTGTAGTGGTCACTCTCTTACCCATCCTCTTCACATGCAAAATCCGGGGCACCGACGAGTAGCTATAGACGTAAAGTTTATTTTCATCCGGGACAAACACTTCGCAGTTATCACCTTTCACCGACTTTGATTTTGACGCGGTGAATCTGGAAGTTTTTGTGGGTTTCGGTTTGTATGGTGCTTTGGGTCGTTCCAGAGAATGGTCCATTAGTGGATTCATGAACTCTCCGTCTCGGGTTTGACTGCTGGGGTCGGCCCTCGAGGAGTGAGCTCCTGGGGTATCCAGAGTGATCGACGGGATGCCGGTGTTTCCCAAGCTTCGAACAGCATCTTGGGGTGGATTTCTTTTTAATCTCGATTTCTTGTAAGGGAATTTTAACTGCGGGTTTAGGTTTGTATGTTTTGCTCTTGAAGATGATGGAAACTTTCGTAGTGGCATGGTTGAGTTGTAGAGAGGTTGTCGATTTTTAGTCACATTGGCGAAATCGATGATGCTTTTCGTTTTCTTTATTGTCTTTGTGTCATAGTTTTTCGATCCCTGTGCCATGTTTGGGCTGTCTTCATTGGTTTCCATTTTCTCCTCTTTTGTCATATCCAGGTTATCCGATTCCTGGATGTAATTGACCTTCGATTCTGCTATGCCACCCTTCTCCTCTGAGTCTTCTTCCTCACTTTCTGCATCCACCTTTGCCTTTAGGTCATTGGTGAGGTACGTCTCGTTTATAGTGGAGACACTCGGAGTATCTTCCTCATCGCCCACGTATCCCGCTTCACCTCCTTGATCATGTAGCTTCTCTGACCCTCCTTCTACTTCTGAAGTGTCCTCAAGTTCTCCTTCTGCCACTTTTAACTCGACTTGAGGACCTCTTTTAACTTCTGATTCGTCATCAGGTTCTCTTCCTTCTATTTCTAACTCGTCTTTAAGCTGTCCTTCCGCCTCTTCTACATCATCCTCTTTATTGTCCTCCGCTGGTAAACTGCCTCTCCCTTCATCATCTTCCTCCTGGGGGAGGATTTCGTCCACATCTTTATCCAAATGGTCTTCATCCACGTCCTTTAACCCTCTTTCTTCGGGGAAGTCATCTTCATTTATATCATCCTCCTCCTTTTCGCCTGTGCTGTGAATCCCTTCGTCCTGGCTGCTTCTCGCTGATGAGGACCGTGACCTGTCCTTGGTCGGTACACTTTCCACGACCGATCCGTTACCCCAGGGTAGGGGAGAACTCTCGTTGAATTCGTCTTTCAACGATAAAACAGAATTTTTGAATCTCGATAAGTACGAGTTCAAGGTTTTATTGACTTCCATGTAGCACTTGAAGGCTTTCTGTCAATGATTACTGGAAACGGCGGTATTGAGCCGAGTGGCACTGTTGGTAGGGGACCTCCAGCTTCTACGGTTCTTGATATTTACTATTATGTTTTAAATATATGATCTTAACACTTTTTATGGAATCTTTAATAAATAATGATTTTAAACCAAGTAATAATTGTTTTACTTTTCTTGCCTAGCCGCAACGGGACCTATGTTTTTCTTTTCATATTTGCACGAATGAAGATAAAATATATTTCGCCGCTACAAGTCAAATGTCACTAAATATTTCTCGCCTTTGCAATCAATTATGAACACGAGTTTAGATAACTTCGCTCAAATGGCTGGAAATGGCACACAGATCATAAATGTACCATTGCAGAACCTCGTTCCGTCAGGAGCTTATGCAGAAGTATCAGTGGCAGGAGTCAGCAGGTCACTGAATCCTAATAGATATTTAAATCCGGTCGAAGGCATATGCGCCTCCAAGAGTCCAAACGGACAGTGTGTGTCGGCTTCAACTGAGGTCTATTCGCCTACTGAGGCCCCAGCCTCGCACGCGCTCAATCCACAAACACGAGTAATAGCGAACATTTAAGTCAGCGATCAATTCTGGTCTAAATTCCTGCCACACAACACATTACTCCCTTTTGACGCCGGTAGAGGGGACAATTTCATCTGATGGCCTCGGTTTAGCCCACTTCACTCTCAATTATCTTTGCTAAGAGGATCGTGAAAGATAGAGGCCGTAGACAATCTATTCTTTACACTTCTCGTCAGGCCCTTCAGATTTAAAGCCGATACCCCTTTGTCTTTTATCTGAAGGCGCAATAGGACATTCAATAATGTTGGTATGAGCCTCATCTCTCTGCATTCTATGACCTCAAATCACCAGTTATATTTATCATTTTGAAAAGACGGGTAATGTAGGTATTTCCTAAAGAGAGCCTAATTTGAACATTATATAAACTCATCCAAGTCTGTTTTTCTCAATCAAATGAATCTAACTTATTTTTTTAAAAGTTCCTGATGAATAGTAGTAAGGCGCTTACGAGACATCAGCCTCCAAATTTATCGACACCAAATTCGACATATTTACTCGAATGAAGGGAGCTATTTTCGGTAGTAAATAAATACTACTGATACAGGGTTATAACAGAATGGGGTTAAGATCAAATCCCTTATTTGTAAAATAAACTTAACTAGGACTTATGTTCTAAGTCTTCAAAAATGGGACTTTCTTCAAAATTTTCGGTGGACATCATTTAATTTAACTGAAGATTAGACATTTTTCCGATGAATTCCAAGTTTATTAAAAGCGTTTTAGTTTTAAGTAAGAAATTTTTTTTTCATTTGAGGCATAAAACCTAGGTATGGAACAGATAATAAGGAAAAGGGTGGGTAAAGAAAACAAGAATAGTGAGTAATATTAAAAATAGTTACGTGGAACTTGTAGAAAAATCATATAATAAATTATAACATGTTTAAACCACTTATATGAAGTAATCTTAAGAAATACAATGAAAGGAAGTTAGATAAACGATAATTTTGAATAAAAACATTAATTGAGAGCTGCTGAACAAAGGAACCCTTAAATTGAATAGCTTTGAACAGTCTGTTTTCAAACGATAAAATCAAAGTTTTAAGCGAATCAACAGAATCATTCCTTACAGCATCTTGGATGCCTTCCCAAATGTCATTTTTGAGGTTATCTTGCCTGTCATCAACATAAATATCTCACTTCATGATGCTTTTCAAGTTATCTATTGAGTTTAATGCCGTAATTGTTGGCAGACCAGTCCATGATTGAGTCTCCTACAAATCATTTCTGCTCTAACCAATTCTTAAAGAACTTGTAGGGATAAGTAAGACTTCCTCATCATCATTGGTTTTATCTTAAACTAAGGTAAGAAGAATTCTCCAGGAACTCGCATTATGCCTTCGAATTCATTTTGAGACAATCATTCCCTTTGAAAGGTCCTACTAGTTTGTCTCCAACAATTGCAGCCCAAATCAACAACCATTCTCTTCCTTGTTGTCACTTGGTGAATGCTTTACCTGACGTCCATTGACAATCCTTCCTCTTGCCTAACCATCCACCCAGAGTAACTTTGGAATCATTAGCAGAGATAATTCTGCTAGATTCAGTATTAATGTATGTCTAGGCCCACAGCAGACGATTTTAATTGTTTTGGGATCAGTGAAGGCTTTTTAGTCTTATTTCTAATGGTAGAAAATACTCTGAAAGCCTTATACCTTGTTTCTCTACAGACGGAGTTGGCCCATCAGCTTGTACAATAGCTTTGTTACTAATATGAGAGGTTTTATCTTCCCTCTAATTTGAGAAATATCTATATGGGTAGGAGCTCCAAATTGTTGGCCAAATGCCATTCTCTACGGTTTTTCTTCATTCTATCACGATCACGCAACAAATCTATTAAAATTTTGCCTAATTCTTCCACAATATAATTCGTCTATTCTTGAGAAGTTCCTTTTTCCTCGCCATTGTATCAGAAAATTCTTCTTGCAAAAGATGTTTGGACGGCTGTTGTAATCAAATTTCAGAAAATTGACTATAAACTATGTAATATCTGATATGAAAAGTGTTGTGATAATCTATTAATTTCTACATTTAGATTCTTAAACGTACCTGAAAAAATTATAAACTTTATCTCGACAAGTATAAGACTTTAAAGGGATGTTGCTTATAATCTCTGGACAAACTTTAATTTTCACCAGGAAACTCCGATTTGATTGACCTCGCTTTAGGGTGAAATTCGCCTCGATAATCGCTTTCAAACGATCCCCTTTGATGTCTCGCTTTTAGGTGACTTGAGTGAATGTTAGGATAATGTTTAATTGTGAGATGAATTAAAACGTATTAGTGTGAACATAAAATTTAAATGGTGTAATGAGAAATAGAGAGAGGAAGAGGTAGAGACCGAAAAAGACCGAGAAGAGGATTTTATGAAACGTGAAAGTCTGCGGAAGAATCCCCCCCCCCTTCCCATCTCAGCAAAAATCTTAGAAAAGAAATTATGAGAAATTTCCTAAAGTTAGAGGAAGTTAAAATGCCTCAAAGGTATATATCCCGAGTAGCCAAAGGAGGTAACTATTGGTGGCGCTAAGGAATATAAGCAGAAAAGCTCTCCTGAATATGCTCCCTTTCAACGCCGGACGCAGAATTTCGAGAGAGACGAAAAAAGAAAGAGAAAAAAAGGGGAAACAAAAAAGAGACGAAAAGTAGAATGAAGGATAGAGAAGTAGATATAGCGAGAAATAGCGAAACAGATATAAAATAAAAAAGAAAACTGAGACAGATATATATCTAAAAAGATAGATCGACACCAAATGTAACCAAAATAACAACAAAAAAGAGAGAACTATAAAATGAAAGGGAGAGATATAAAGAAGAAAATGACTGATAAATAGAAGGGATGTACATATATAAAAGGTGGGACCCAATATGGCGGTGAATGTTGTGTCATTTATTTCAAGGCTGAATTCCGTGGAATCGATAATGAGACCAGAGGAGAAGAAAAGTAGAAGGTCGATTCCAGAATCGTGGTCAGCGAGACGCAAGAATTAATGGTCCCTTCTTTTATCTTCAGAGAACCACCTGTCTTCTCTAATCTTCCCTCTTCATACACTTCTTTTCAGTGGTTGTTTTACTGTGGTGCATCTGTGCACTTGTTCTGCGAGGTAAGGAAGTACGTCTATTTAACATTGGCGCCACTTTTTTATTTCCTTTGTAATATTTGGGCAAGTGTTAAGATTAGCGCCCCGATTTCGGTGGGCTATTATGCTATTTTAAAATGATTTCTTTAGCTATCCGACTGGCTAATTAGCAAACTGTATTATATACTCATTGACCAATTATAACCTTTTATTTTTCCTAAGCTATCCTTCATTTTTTATAAACATGGCAAAAAAGTATGTTTTTTGGTATTTTCTATTTTTTGTAAACTTTATTATCGATCTAGTCTAAATACTCTACGCCTGCCACTATTGTCTTTTCAGGTCGTGTGTTTTGTTGTAATAAATCGAGTAACCTTTTCCTCTTGGCAAAGAATTGTACTCGCCAAAACAAAGTATAAAAAAGGGTTTTTTTATATATATATATTTTTTCCTTCCTTTTAATTTTAGGTAGGTTTTATGTCGAGCCTTTTCAGATCAGGGAAGCCTCAAGTAGTGTGCCCTTTTGGCTATTCATTTATCTTTCACTCATTCTACTTTATTTCAGCACTATTTCCAAAGAAAACCTTATATCACATATATGCACTTTGGCAGCCATTATTATTATCAAATACAAATTTGCTCCTCGATTTTATTCTAGTTAAGTGAGGCCCCATGACATGATGCCTTATCATGTTAGACTGTCAGATCGTTTTGGGGGTCCAGGAAACCCATGAATAAATGTATATGGCCAATAATCGTAGTGGTCATTAGTAAAGGGCAATGATTTGCTTAGGTGTACTAGTGGACCCAACATATTTCACGTGAACATCCTCACACATAGTATGGAACCAATACTAGGCTGTACACGGTCTCATTGACAACTAGATTTTATGGTATTAGGAGGTTTACTCCACCGACCAACCCTGCTATCAGCCTGAAGCAACTTGAACCATGACTAAACAAACAACAACACACATATTCTGCCAGTCAGCCAGTACACAATTAGTGACGTCACAGGCCCAAGTGAGACGCCGTCAGGTTTCGTAATGCTAACGTGGCCTATCAGTCGGTACTCTGCTCCCATATCGCATGAAAGTAAAAGAATGCTACAATGACATGATGAATATAGTTCTAGTACCTCCTGCTTGACACTATCATTAGGTACGCGTGGTCGTTGACTGCGCAGTCCATGGTGGTTGGTATCCATCCATGAGGTATTCTAAGTACGCACGTGACACGTCGATTGAGAGATGTTGAATGACCAAACAGATTCTCAAAGGGAATAAATACCCAATCCACCTGGAGTTCCCAGATGGGTGCGATAAATAAAAAAACACCCGTCTGGTCCTTACAATAATGCCCCGTTCCTGTGTAAACTCAGATGTTCGCACTGACCTACGATGCGGTACCCACGGTACAGGCTGCCGGCCTTTACATTTACATACTGGTATCCCATAACGTTCGGCACTTAAGGTAATAAGGAGTGCTTTGTCAAAACAATCATTTTAACATGATAAAAGGCTGTTGTATCCGCCTTCACATCTACCAGATTACATTCAGTTCAAAGTCAACTTCTTCTAGAGGATTTATTCCTTAAAATATTATTAATACTTCAGAAAAACACTTTATTTACTATGAAATGATAGTGAAACATGAAAATATGTAACCAAATGGCTTACTTCAAAAAGGATAATGATGTAGATAATGGATTTAGAAGTAGTGAAAGCGTTTTAAAGAGAGAAAGAAGCCGAATTAGAGGTCTAATTAGGTCGCAATATTTGAGATATGAAAACGATAGAATTCATTACTGGCCTAGAATAGTTTATCCATGATTATCCCTCTAAATTGGAGGAAGGAAGTAGCGAAGGATTTCAAAATATTTCGCTCTGTTCCATTAATAACTTAAAACGTTTGTGTAAGAAGAAATTAACTGATCAATTAACGAAATCCTGTAACAATGAGCGCCATCGGGACAACAGGAATGTGCAGTTCTTACCAATACGATTTATGGTTTCACAGTTGAGTTTTAATTTCGGAATTCTTCGTGACTTTTGTCCTTATTCAAACCTGTTCCGGGCTTATCTCTTGTACGTCATCTCGCCCTAGTATTGAATGTTGGCACGATTTGACCATTCATTACTTCTCGTCCCGAACCTTTTGCCTGTAGTTTCTGTACAAACTGTCCCATAGGTGATCTAAAACTTTTGGAATTAAATATTTTTTATTTTGGTTTTATTCATTTTTCAAAATAAAAAAAAGAATTTGGAATTTATTTGCCTCCAGATTCTACGCTTCGTATAGATCGGCTCTTTTTTAATTTTGATCATATCTCTGGTTACAGCGATGAAATCTTTACCTTTCTATTGTCCATATACTTCTGAATGGTCTAGGATTTATTGGCAACCCCCCCCCCCCAATTCTTCAGATTGTTCCGATAATAGAATTTTTTCCATGTCCAATCGAAATCTGGATGTCGCAAAATTATTCACTGTAACCAAAATTCAATCATTTCTATACACCTTAACTGCATCTTTACTTAATTTTAAAAATCTGAAACCACAAATAAAAATACCTCAATTACAAAGATTTATTATATTTTAAAATAGTAAAGATTCTAATGGGTCACCTCTATGTCTTTTTTTCTCTCTTTTCAGTTAAGTCATTCTTTTTCTATTAAATGAAATTACTCTCGTTAGTTACTAGCATTACCTCTCATTTATCAGCTAATATTCATCATTAATCTCTGAAATATCTTTAGGAACCAACAAACAATTAGACTAAATATTATATAAGAAGAGAGGTAATAAATTTTAGTCGGTTAAATAAACCCGCACTGCCGTTTCTCTTTACTCACCTAGAATTCACCATTGTGTCTTCGGACGCGTCACAAGTAGTACTAACTAGATCTGGCAGAACCTCCTAGGTTTTTATCTCACTAATGGTTGTAAAACTAGTTTTACTCTGCATTTTTTAATTGCATCTTACCATTAATTACAGGGAGAGAGAAAAATGTCCGTCGTCTATAGAGAGCAAGATTGAGCGACATCCTCCGTGTTCGCTAAAAAACACATATCAGAGCCGCATCTGATTAATGGAACATTTCTGTTTCAGGATTTATTGGAACACTCCAGCCGAGGAGCGCCATATCGATAAAATTGAAATTTTGATGAATGGAATGGGAAAATTGCTGCCATTATAGAATTCCCTTTGCCCTTGAGCCATCCTATTACTTCTTTGCAACCCAAAAGTCTCGGTTTTCTATTTCAGTATATCATTTGAATCTTGGCATGAAATTTCTACATCTTCTTGCCAGTCGGTTTCGTTGTTGCAAAAGTTCAAAGAATTAGGCGTTACGCAGCAAGGAAAACAATGTTACCCACCCAGAAAAATGGATTGACCACATCATTTATTATTAACTGAAAAGCTGAGATAATATAATTGATAATTGGAGATAATTTTAACACATTGAAATAGAAATAAATCAGATATAAAGAGAGTATTCCTGTAAATTCATCACTAACTATAATTTAAGAAGGGTAATTTTGAGTATTTGAATAATAATTTCATCTTAGTTCGGTTATGACATTTTTTTTATTAAAGTTATTTCTAATAATTCTTTTATACTATCAAAAAAAATGGTGAAGTTCAGAAATAAATATAAGTATCGAAATTTTGTGAATTTTTAAAACCTAAAGAATTACAAATGGTGAAGTTCAGAAAATTTATAAAAAAATTAACCATAGCTGCTTTTTTTAGATTTTAAATTTTAATCTTAGTAGCGAAGCCATTGCCTGGTATATTTAGAAAGATAAAGCAGAAAGGATATAAAATCCTTTTTTTAAGAAAAGTGTTTTAAGAAAGTGGAGAAGGGAAGAGGAGATAAGTGGAAATTACTTTGCCCTAGCAACCATCAAAAGAAGGTTTGGGGGTCAACGATAAAACAGATTCTTAGGTATCTCAAGCTTAGGAAGCCAAACTTTTCAAAAAAGTAGTTTAACTCTACGCGTCGATGAAACCACATTTAACTATATTATCTTTTCACTTATAAAATAAATCAATTTACACAACTTAGTTTTATTCCATTGGTTTCCATTTATAAATGTAAATAAGTGAAAAAAAATATTTTATATTATTAAAAAGGATAATTAATAACAGCATGTTGCACAACGAATCTTTCAGACCACCTTCCGCACTTCAACAAATTCTAAGCTGACTAACATCAATTTAGCAACATCTTCAAAGCGTCTTGTCTCATTAATCACCAAAATGTCATAAAGCACTAAACAAATTTCTTGACCATTTATGCTTTGTAATTATTTGCCTTTTGTCACACAAATATACAGTTTGTTATTTGTTAAATCATATTTTCGTATCCTATGTTGGTGTGTTCGATCATTTATGCAGTAGTGATGTGAATCGATTCATGATTGTGGTTTCAGAATGTACACCTTAAAAGATTTAATGTTTACAAGTATTGATATTTTAATAATATACCAAATATATAAGTGATGCGTGTCATTTGTGCGCTAAAGGAAATTAACGAGTGAAGAGTGATTACGACCTTCAGCGATAATTTCCCAAGTGCAAATGACACTTTGGAATGGCAAGAGCCACAAAAATAATTAAATTTCCTGGCCGCAAATCGCCTTTGCTAGGAAGTTCCTTGAACCTCTCAATCGCATGATCAGAAGCTGTTTACCAAACGAAGCTAAGAAATTCCAAGACGTAAATAAATCTTTACCGCCCTCGGGGCCATTATTAATAAATCAACATCAGGGATAATTAATTTTCATTCTATTTTCACGTTAAGATTGAAAAAATTTAAAGGGTAAAACTTCCTTTACAAAAATAAGGAATATGCGCATTTTCGCTGCGCGTAGATTACAGCAAAATACTGGCTTTGCTTAGAAATTGTGGAAAATGAAAAATAAAATTGTCTAATCCGATTATGATCCCCTTAATTTGTTAATAAATTACGAAAAGGGTAAACAGAGAGAAGAAGTGGATAAACAAAAGAATATTTGGGTACGTAGAAAGCATTTCAAATCTCATAATGAAGGCAAATCAATTCTTGGTAAAATGTTAGTCTAATGATAAAATGATTTAAGAAGATAAAATTATGTAACTCATAATTTGTGGGGTTAGCATATAGCAATAATTAACAACAAACACTGCTTCTATCCCCCTAGGGATGCTCTTTGATTCGTAAACTTCCCTTGAGAGGAAGACAATTTTTTTTAAGAGCTCATCTGGCTACTGCCTACTTGGGCATAAGACGCCATACTCGACGAGGGGAAAACAAGCGTCCCAGGGACAGTGCAAGCAGTGCTGGTGGTTAGATATGTTTGCTATATACTAACCACACCAATTCTCTTGAATTTTGACAAGGCATAATTGGAATAGATTTCAGAGAGCTGATAATCCATTTTTTTCTGAACTTAGCTTCACTTTGTTTTGTCGTATTTAAAATTAACATTTTAATTATTGGCCACATTTGGATTAGTCCACTTTAAGTGGTGAGTTGCCAAACCAGGCTAAAAAATGCCAATACTTT
This sequence comes from Ceratothoa steindachneri, assembly GCA_963969495.1. Taxonomy (NCBI): domain Eukaryota; kingdom Metazoa; phylum Arthropoda; class Malacostraca; order Isopoda; family Cymothoidae; genus Ceratothoa; species Ceratothoa steindachneri. The sequence goes on from OZ018318.1 coordinate 31,525,817, forward strand.
TAAATCAGGGGTTTCCTAAGGAGTGATGAGTTTTTTCTGAGGTTATTTAGGGTCCAACTGCCTACACGGACGGGTTTATTTAAATAAAGTTGTCCGTGTATAGAAATTTCCTTTTACGTAAAATAAGGGGAAGTTTTTAAAAAAAATGGTAGATTAGGCTGTATAGTTTACGAAAGATGTTTATCTTTGGTTATATTTTTTTTGTTTTTAAATTGAAAGTAACAATAATTATTGTGTCATATCCTATTTCACCTACTTTCCAAGAAAAGGAAACAAGGGTCACATTGGTTTGGTGTAGAATAGATTCTTGCTCTGGTTGTTCAGTGAGAGATTTACAGTTGTTTAATGAAGACAGCAGTAATTATAAAGTTATAATTTAAATAAGTAGTGATTGTTAAAAAGTATCAGGAATATGTAATTATTAATAGATTTTTGTCATAAAAGACCATATCAGTGCAAAACATTTTACTAACTTGATATATTTGAAGGGTGGTTTGGGGCCTGTTTCAGCGCGATGGTAAGATAATTTTTTTCGTCGGACAGAAAAATAGGATAAACTAACATCAAAATTAAGTTTTACCCAAAATGTTAGATGCTCAATAAATTAAGAATAGCTATATACAATGAGTATTAAATATTAATTTGATTTAATCGGTGAATACAAAATAATACTACCGAGTCGTTATCAAACATTCATGATTAAATTGTGAAAACGATAATTTGAAACTAATAATTAAAATAAAAAAATGAACGAAAACCGAATAGTTATTATTTATTCAACCCTCATGTATCATCATCCTTCTATCAATTTTAAATCGATGGATAATAATAAATGAAATTAATATCTATTAAAAAGAAAAACAAATTTCGAATAAATATATTGCTAGAGTTACCCATAAAAAAAAATCTCAAAAGAAAATATCTTTTAAAGAGAGACATTTTTACTAGCAGAATTTCATTTATCGCTATATGTATTTAGTCGTTTTCTATTAACTGTGTATATTTAATAGAGGATAATAAATTAGGATAGTAGCTCTACCGATATGAGTCGTGGATATTTTAGCAAAGAGAACTTAATGACACAGATTAAATCCAACCTCTTTATTCATTTTCATATAACGGTTAATATAGTTTCCCATCTGGCGACTGCCTACTAGGCCAGAAGTCGCCTTACTCACAAAGATCCTACTACCATGCTATATGAAAACAAAAAAAAGATAACAATAGGTAAATAATAACGATAAAAAGTATAAAAGCTAAAAAAGAAAGCAAAAAGTCAACAATAAGGAAACTCGCTACGGCGTCGGGGATAGGCACGCATCCGACCGGCGCAGAAACAAGCAGTCCACCAAAATAAAATTATTAAATAAAGTGGATGAGGCCAGCCTCCTCCAAAAAGTCATATATTCCGCAAGTATCTGTGCACGAACCAGTCCCCGAGTACAAGGGATAAGCAATAGCGACCTCGCTCGTCCCGGTACCGGGACATGTAGCGGGCACCAAGATCACCCAGACTGGGACATTCAAAATGCCGAACAGTCTTGGGGACAACGCAGTCGTCACAATAAGGCGCAGGCAAGCGTTCCATGAAAGGCGGTGCGTCCCGCGAGTGTGTCCAGTTCGGAGACGACAGAAATACGCCTGAAGTCGTCGTGGCATTGGAGGTTTCCAGCAGGAGAGGTGAGGCAAGACATTCTATTTCGAATTCTTCTCATTTCTATCTTCCATCTTATCATTATCAAGCTCAATCGTTAGGCTTCTGATGGTCTCACATGAATTACGGCAATAAAGCTGTATACTGTAAACTTCCATGCGGTTATTTCACATCGAACCTTCCATCCTCTTCTTCTTCATTTTCCAATTCTAAATCAACGGACTTGTGTTGGTAGCACAGTGTATGGCCGAAGAGTGGTGAGATGTAAACATCCATGCTGGTATTTACAACATGTATCTACTTTATCATCGAGTTGTATGTTGATAACTTTGCCTCAATCGTCTTTATCATCTACTTAACCTCATTCTGCCTCAGTTTCCTTTTACTATCAAACTAAAAAGTCAAATTCTCCATGGGTCGACCACCACTGACAAACCTACTACTTTTCAGGCTGGTCTCCTTTTTGTCCTCTTCGTATTTTGTATACATTTTACGAGGAATGATCAGAAATTAATGACAGTCGGACTCGTTGCAGAGAGACTGAGTGATGAGAGGGTAGCGTAGGACATCGAATGTTGCCTTTTATGGCGTGTTTGAAGTTGTCACCACTTGGCTGAGTTACATTTTCTCGTTGCGCTGTGCGAGTACGTCATTGTAGGTTTCGCCCGCAAAAAGAAAACATGAATGTATTAAAAGAGAGTTGGAGGTTCTAAACGTTCACTAGGTAGGAACTCTGGGAAGAAAGCAACGGATATCAGACGAGAATTATTTTAAAAAGTAGTAAAGTCGGAGTAAAAGAGATGAGCGATAGCGACCCCGCTCGTCCCAGAACCGGGACGCAAAGAGCATGGAGAGCTGCCAGTCTTTCTACCATGTAATCGGTGTGAGGAAGAGCGAAGCGCTGAGCTGTTCGTTTAGGCTTCGAGGACTCTTTGGCGACCTCATCTTTGCGCTCATCCCCCGCAATTCCTACATGTACATGAACCCAGCAGAAGATAATCTTGACATCCACCCGGCTGGACTTAACCGTGGCGTCACGGATATCGTGAACCAGGGAATGCGGAGATTCCAATGCCCACAGAGCACTCAGAAGGCTTTGTGAATCACTAGAAATCACAATCCGGTCTCAACACCGAGCATGTCGCGTTATCTCCCGTACCGAGCCGTGTATTGCAAACAGCTTGGCAGTAAATACAGACGAAACGCAAGGAAGAGCCCCGCTGACTTCAAATAGAGGGGATACGGCATGGAAAACGACCTCTTTTTGAGAATTGGAGCCATCCTTATACACAGGCACGGTTTAAGCGTGACACAAACTATGCTCCAAAAAGGCCGAACAAAGTACTCCCGGTAATGTAAAAGCTTTGGGAGCAGTATAGAGACGACAAATAGTCAAAAGTGGTACCCTTAAGGAAGGCGTCCTGGGCATAAACATGGGCGCCACCGGCTCTAGAGCTAAACCGGGCTCTCAGCGGATTATTTTTAAGAGCCTATCTATCAACTACACACTTGGGCATAAGTCGCCGCACTCATGACAGCCTAGAACAAGGGGACTTTAAAATAAGAAATAAAACCAATAACAACAATAATAAGGGAAAATCGTAACAAGGAGGAATAAGCTTCTGCGTGGTGGGGGGGAGGTCCTCCCGGCGCAGGAACGTGTGACCTACAAAGAAAACAAGAACAAAAAACTAGTTCAATAAAAGGGAGAAGGCCGGCCTCCCCCCAAAATCTACAAGTCCACAAGTCAATGTGCACGAACTCGTCCCAAGTACAACAAACAGTCGGTAGCGACCCCGCCCATCCCCGTACCGGGACAGGTAACGTGCGCAAAGATCACCCAGAATTGGATATTCGACAAGAATGTGCCTAACAGTCTGGGGGACGACGCATTTGTCACAATAGGGCGCAGGAGAGCGCTCCATCAAATAGCAATGCGTTACACGAGTGTGTCCGATTTGAAGACGACAGAAAGCGACAAGAAGCCGTCGCGTAATTGGGGATAGGTCCATGTGAACAGTCGTGGCGCAATGGCACGCAACTTTAAATTCCCTTCAACCGTCTCTTATCTTCTTTTCAAAGCAGTCCGAAGAGCTGCTCGTATTCCTGTCATGTAGTCTGTGTGAGGAAGAACGAAACGCTGGTCCGGTCGCCCGGTCCTCGCGGACTATTTGGTGCCCTAGTCGGCGCGCTCATTCCCCGCAATACCTACATGTCCAGGAACCCAGCAGAAGATAATCTCGACATCCACACGGCTCAGTAAAATCATGGCTTCAGGGATATCACGAACCAGACGGTGCGGAGTTTCTAATGCCCCGAGAGCACTCACAGCGCTCAGTGAGTCGATATAAATCACGATTCGGTCTCCAAACCGGGCACGTCGTGTAATCTCCTGTACCGAGTGGTGTATTGCCACCAGCTCGGCCGTGAAGACAGACGCAGCGCCTGGCAGAGACCCGCTGACTTTAAACAGAGGGGATACAGCGTGGAAACAGAACCCCTCTTGGGACTTGGAGCTATTCCTATAAACTGGCACGGTTCCAGAGTGACGCGAGATCTGCAACAAAAAGGCCGAACGCAATAAGACCGGTGCTATACAAGTTTTGGAGCAGAAGCATGGCGATAAATAGCCACGGTGGTATCCTCCAGGGTGGCTTTCTAGGCAGAACCAGGGGCGACGGCATGAGAGCTATATATAGCTCTCTAAGGAGTTTCCTACCACTAAACCAAAAGGGCTTAGGGTATGACTGGCGTCTCTCGGCAGCATAGACACCATCGAGATCAGCTGCAGATGCTTTGAGAGCCGTTAGCGACAAAGAGAGACGCTGCGCTCGTGCGTACAGGCGAGTAATTTACTGTGCACGGTGCACATATGATAGTATCTCTCCAGCATCGACAAGCAGGCTCTGATTAGGGGAAGAGCGGAAGGTACCGGTCGCCAAGCAAAGGCCGGTGTGGTGGATCGAATCCACCTTCCGAATCACTCACGGCTGCCAATGCATAAAACTTACATCCGTAGTCGAGCTTCGAATGAACAAAGGATCGATCAAAATGTAAAGCAGTAGTCCTGGCAGCGCCCCAAGCGCTCAACGTCACGGAACGAAAAATATCCATGGCGTGGGTACAAGAGATTCTAAGGCTGCGAATATGAGCCTCCAATGTGAGGCGTCGGTCAAATCCAAGACCGAGGAAACAGTGCGATTCAACTACTTGCAGGCGAACCCTATTAAGAAGCAAGTCTGGGTCTGGGTGGAGCCGTGGATGGTGGCAGAAGTGCACCACCTTAGTCTTGGCCAAAGAAAACCGAAACCTGTGCGTTTCAGCATAGTGAAAGATGCGGTTCAATGCCTGTTGGAGCCGACGCCCAAGAGTTGGCATCTGGGCCGCACCAAATGAGATCGAATGGTCGTCCACGTAGAGCGCTGAGAGAACATCTTCTAACAGCACCGAGGTAATGCCGTTGTTCGGCAAGGCAAAGATTTTAACGCTGAGGACACTGACCTGCAGGACACAATCTACCTGCTCCATTAGGCCGGAGATGGTTTCCCCACCCGTACTCGGAATTAGCGATCTTGCAAAAATTCAGATATAAAAACCGGGAGGCATGCCATTGCCCCCGTGGTGTTGAGGGTCTCCATGATACCGTATCGCCATGCGCTATCATAGGCCTGCTCTAGGTCGAAAAACACCGTGGCGAAGTGCAGTTTACGAAGGAAGACCTCGCAGACAGCATTGTTCAGTCAAAGTAGAGCATCCGACGTGAAAGGGAACTTGCGGAAGCCGCACCGCGCAGAACACAAATGGCCGCCGCTGTCGAGAAAAAAAAGGCTAATCTAGCATTTACCAAGTTCTCTATCAACTTGCACACGCAGAAAGTTAGAGAAATTGAGCGGAAACCGGCCGGGGTAGAATGATCTCTCTCGGTTTGCGAAAAGCTATCACAGTAGCGATTCGTCAGGAGTCTAGGAAGTTACCCTCTGCCCAGATCTTGTTAAACAACTCTAACAGAAAGGCCATGCCTTGCTCACCCAGGTGTCGGAGCATGGCGTAAGGGACATCGTCCGGACAATGGGCGGTGTTCGCGCACGAAGCAAGAGCGGAACGCAACTCACTCATAGTAGACCTGTCGTTAAAGGGTTCTTCCCTTCTGGAGGTAAAGTCCAGCCGGAAGCCTACCGCGACATCACTATGTGCATTTAATGCTGGTGGAGCAGCATCCCGGCTAGAGAATGCGGAGAAAGCAGTCGCGAAGAATTCCGCCACGGACGCGGGGTCCGAGATTGCGGTCCCATTCTCCTGGAGAACAGGAAGGGGAGTCCTGCGAGAACTTGCCCAGTATCCTTTTGACTCGCTTCCACACCTCTGCTAGAGGGGACTTCCCGTTAAGTGAAGACACGTATGTTTGCCAAGAAAAGCGGCAGGCGTGCTTCGAAATATACCGGAAACTAGCCCTAGCCCGACGAAATTCACCGACAATGAAATCGTTTGGGCAGCGCTTATAGCGCATGTAGGCATAACGCTTCTGTTTGAGGGCCGTTTCACACTTACTGGCGTGCCATCAAGTTTCCTAATGATACTAATCATGGCTGGCTCGGAGGGATTCGACGCATTTGCCAGAAGGCTTCGGATCTCTACCAATCAAACTAGCTAGAACCTTCTCTCATGGATTATGTTCTCCTTAGCCAACATGCTGCGATCACTGGAGCGAATAACGAGGAAGCGTTTGAAGCCAAGTAACCTCTGAAGGAGGGCCCAGACGTAATCGAGGCTCGGCTTTGCGCCCTTCAAATTTTGGTCTTAGTCAGGGATTCTCCACCCAGGAGAGCACCGAGGGCTGACGTGCCAATCTTGGCTTAATCAATTAACAAAACGGCAGCGAACAAGTGCGTCCCCCTGGCTCCCGCGGAATAGGAGGAACTCCGGTTTTTTTAGTCTTTTTCCTGTGCCTTTTCTTCTTAGGAGAAGAGAGCGGGGAATGAACTCACTTCTCTCCTCCGCCAAAGTAGCCCCTGGGCCAGATGTACCAGATTGGGCAAGATCCTTCTCTGAAATGGACAAGGTTTTGACTGTTACAAGGGAAAAAGCTGGGGGAGTAGATCCCTCCTTTCCTTGTTAGGACTCGGGGACCCAATCCGGTTGAGGATTTGATTGCACAGGGATGGACTCGGGTTCCGTGCTTGGCACCGAGCCCGGATTCGAATCCATAAAAGATCCTATCGTCTTAGAATGGGTCACCTCAGGGACCATGTATATCTTAAGGGGGGCCTCCGTATGGCCTTGCTCCCCCAAAACATCACAGGTCCCATTCGAGGTACCTTTTGTCGGCTCGTCTTGTGTAACCAGCATCTTTCGGGGAAGAGAGGGGAGCAGGTACGCCAGCCCCGTGTAAAGTCAGAATGCACGAGTGCAGGACGTTTGGAGGGCACGATCTGACGGGACAAATCATCCTTTGCTCCCTGTGGGGGAATCCAACGTGGAATTTCTTGTCCAGCACGAAACTTCATGCACTGTAGAAGGCTCTGTTAGGCTTAAATTGGTAAGCCTACCCCCTCCCCCTCCCCCCCCCTTTACAAGCGGTAGCCTCGAACCGCGTCCACCACGGTCCACCTTTACACGGGTAAGAATAGCCTCGGCAAGAGGATCCCTTGTATTGTACTGGCAGAAGGCAAGTTTCAAGTTAATTGAAGAGCAGTGGAATGTAATCTATTTAGATTTTGTGTTGGACCCCAGGTAATTAATTTTATGTTATTGTGTGTGAATTTTGGAGACTCTCCTGGTTATTAATCCAAAAGAGTTAAGGTCTTTGGTGTCCTAATTCCGGTAGGACCATTTTAATTTTTTTCCGCTTAGAAACAGCAGAGGTAGGTAGTTGTATGCTAATTTTTTGGGGTGTGTGAACAAGGCCTTCACGAATATTCAAGTATTCGTTTCGCGTTGGTAGTGTCCTAGCTCGTTCGCGTGTTAGTGTTCCCTCAGTTAACTGCGTAACAATGTCATCCTTCGAAAAATTCAAGAGTCAGGGTGAAATGTTAGGTCTTACGTACAGGAAGAAAAGAGGAACGAACGGGCAGAGTGAAAGGAGGAGGAACTAAGAGAGATAGAGGAGGACAAACTGAAGATGGAGATGGAGGAGAACAAACTGAAGATGGAAATGGAGATGGAGAAGAACAAAATGGAGATAGAGAAGAACAAAATAGAGATGGAAGAACGTGAACAAATTAGGCAGCATGAGCTGGAAAAGAACCGAAATCAAGTGGATTCTCAGTCCATCGGTTCTCGGGCTGAAATTCCCCAAACTCCTTTAGTCCACTTTCCCGCTTCTAACGATGGAGAGGACTTTGGGTCATTTTTGGCCTATTTTGAGAGAATCTTTCAGATCAATAGATGGGATCTCGAAAATAATGGCGTTCCTCGCTTACTTCCCCTCCTAAATGCCAAGTTAAGGGATATCTTTGTATCCCTTCCCCCGGAAGCAACTTTGGACTATTCCACGTTAAAGTCCAAATTTCTAGCCGCTGTTCATATGAATAGCAAATTCTACCGCTCCTGATTCCGCCAGGAAAGAATCCGTCCTGGTCAAACATTTCGGCAACACGGGTACATCCTCCAAAGACACCTTCAGTGTTGGTTGGATGCGTGCAAGATTCCGCAGGTCTACGTATCCCTTCTGGACTTTTTCCTTGGGAACAGATTTTAGCTGCCGTTGCTCCTGAAATTCGGGCCTTCATTAAGGATAAACGTTTTGCCACTTTCAAGGAGTGCTTGGAAGAGGCCGATGTCTACGCGGGTAGTCACGATTTATACCCTAAATTTTATGGTCCTAAGACCTTCCCCTAAATTGGTTCGAAGATTTACCAAAGTTCCTAGCCCTTCGAAGCCAAGAAACTTCCATCCATCTGAACACCGAGAAGTTAAGCTCCTAGTTTCTTCTTCCCCGGTTGTGCCGTATCAAAAGAACCTGATCGTCTGCTACACCTGTGGAGTTCCCACCAAGTGCACCAAATCTTGGCCGCCCCTGACCCCCCTCCGTCGCCTCAGGAGACCCCCGATCCTCCCTCGCCATCCAAAGTTCCGGTCCATCAGGTAAACTTCCTCTTTAATGAGAAACTTCCATCCATCTAAACACCAAGAAGTTAAGCTCCTAGTTTCTTCTCCCCCGCTTGTGCCGTACCAAAAGAACCTGATCGTCTGCTACACCTGCGGAGTTCCCCAAAGTGCACCAAATCTTGGCCGCCCCTGACCTCCCTCCGTCGCCTCAGGAGACCCCCGATCCTCCCTCGCCATCCAAAGGTCCGGTCCATCAGGTAAACTTCCTCTTTAATGAGAACAACCCTTGTGGATTGAAGTTCGAGAACGGAACTGTGAACGTTCGCCGAGTATCCACCCTCACCCGTGACACCAGGTGCACCTGAATTATATTGTCTGAGGACCTACTCTTCCCTGTTGGCCCCGAGCACAAGAAATTTGCGGTAGTCCACGACAACCTTGGCCGGGCCAGTCGTTTCCCAGTAATTCGTTGTCACATCGAGTGTGATTATATGTCTGGTTGGGCCGAAGTGGTAGCGGCCCCAATCCAGATTTGCTCCGTTTTGTTCGGTCAGAACCCAGTAATCCACGACCATCCCGTGGCCCAGCCCGTGATTACCCGTACACAGGCATTCCTAGAATCCCGTGCACCTGTTCCCCTGGAAATCCCTATCAACCCGGAGTTCCAAGCCCTCCGGAGCGACAAGTTTTCCCGCGCCCAGAAGGAGCGCGCAACTCTCCCCTCCTTTAGGAGAAAAATAAAGCACTCGAGCGTGAGTCCACCCGAGGTAACAAACGAGTGTCTTATCTCGTGGAGAAGGACTTATTGGGAGGTATAATACCTACTTTGGCCTTAAGTCACGAGAACGAAAATTCAAGCCTGGCGCGGAGGTGCTTATGCTACTTCCCACAGGAAGCAACAAACTGTTTAGCCAGTGAAAGGGACCCTACCCCGTCCTCAATACTAGAGTACCCGTGGACTACCTCATTTATACTCCGGCGGGAGCGAAGGTTTTCCACGTGAATTGTATATATTATCTCATTAATGTTCTTAATTATGTTTTTTTTTTTTGGTCCACTAAATTGTTTAGTCTAAAGTCCCATATTTATGGCGGATTTAATTGTATCCTTTTTTTTGGTTCCACTGAAATGTCGCTAATGCTCTCCTGTGATTTTTCTGTTGTTTAAAATTGTATTAGTTGAATTCTCTAGAATTGACCTGTTTAAGGCTTATTTCCGTAAATTCCCCACTAAGCTCAAATCAGCGGGTTTTTTTGTGTGTGTACACCTGTCGTAGCAGGTCAGAATTTCCCTAGACCCTTGATAATTCTAGTTTGACGGGTGGGATGATCCTCTTTTACGCAACTGCTCTGTAAAGCATCATCTTTCTGTTGAGAGATGTGTGGGGAAATTCCACGTGGAATTTCTTGTCCAGTACGGAACTTCCATGTGCTGTAGAAGGTTCTGTTAGGCTTAAATTGGTAAGCCTTATCCCCATCCCCTTCCACAAGCGGTAGCTTCGAACAGCGTCCGCCACGTTCCACCTTTACACGGGTAAGAATACCTACAGCAAGAAGATTCGAGGCCATTCGAGAGTAGAGCTGTTTCCCACTACCCCCCTCCCTCCCGCGGGGAGAGTCTCAGATATATATAGTGCTCGTTTCCCATGAGGCAGGGACAAAGTTGAGAATTTTCGCCCGGACCCATGAAGATTCCCTTAGTTCCAAGTCAGGTGCTAACAACAAAGCAAAGTGACGGCTGAACTATTTGTGTATTGGAATTAGCCCCAGCCAGTGAGGTAATTCCATTTAACTATCGCTACCGAGCGATTTTTCCGACTTCACTCATCAGCTCCTGTCGAAGCCCTCCTCGTTCTCCCTTCGTTTTCGGGTGGCTGAAATACTCTCCCCTGGACCGGACGTTAACGCCCCCCCCCCCTTTTTGACGGAAAACCGTCATCACTTTAAGTTCCCGCTCAGAAGTTTTGAGCGCCCTCGCCTCACGTGAAGAAGACATCTGTGAAGCCTTACCCCGACATCTCCCCCAGAATCCTCCGTAAGCCCACTCCTCTCCCCCTTTCAGTAACCCATTCGAGTTAATTCCCCCCCCCCCTGGAATTTTAATAGTCTCTTCCTGTAATACATTAAATTTTAACTTCATAGTCTGATCCATAACTACAATTCCCCCGCTCGTTTACCGATCTAATTTTTCCAATAAATTCTTTCATTTTTATGTAAATAAAATTATATATTCGTACATGCCTCTTTAAATAACCTTGAGCTTTACCATTGCACATAATTTACCTAACCTCGTTGCACTATTTCTCGCTATTCAGCCCGTCTAAACTCGTGGTGTTCCGTCTCCTTGACGGTTCGCCTTTAAGTTATTGGTCCCTCCCCCATAGATATAATATGGTATTTATGTAATATAATGTCATCCCACGACACCCCCCTAAAAGGGTTGGCCCAATCAAGTCACTCTCAGCGGGAGCAGTCAATATTTGGCCGCCTGCGTGCTTTCGTGGCAGTCCCCTGGGAAAGAAAAGTAGGGAGTGCCGTTGAAAAGAGGGAGTCGCCCAAGGGCACCTCTAGAGAATGGGGTGAGGGGGTTGTCCCCGTTGGCCTAGGAGAGAAGTAAGCCTCCTCTCCTTTCAACGACATTTGGAGGGTCCCCTGAGAATGAACAAAGGGGGAACCTCCATTTCTTTAGTGGAGCTGCCCGAGAGCGGCTCGGATGCTGGTGAAGTAGGAGTAAGGAGAGACTTTAAAAACTTCATTCATGGGCATTGTGACCCTAGTTGTAGCAGGGAACGCAAACGCTAATCACCCTACGCAGTAGCCCACTCTGCGAGAGGTGAACACGGGATCGAAAGAGAGAGTTGCCGCCATTTAGGACCACACCTCTCTCTCAGTGGCCAGGTAGTCCTTTGGCATGGTGGCTCCACCTTTGGCTGGCCGTAAAATTGATAGACAGTGAGAAGAGAGAGAAGGGTATGTGAGGAAGGTGATGGTGGGGGTGAACAGGTTATTAAAAAAAACCACCAGCTCAAACTGGAGCTCATGGGTGGTGGGTGTTGTCCCCTCCCCCGTCAGTCTCGATCCGTGATGGTTGGGTGAGATGAAGCTAGTCGGCGTCTACCCTATGAAATTAGAGGCCGACTAGAGAAAGTTCTGGGAGAGGTTGAATGGAAAGTACGCAAGCAGGGTAACAAGATGGGGTGTTAGAAAGGACGAGAGGCTAGGAGTTGCCGTAAAGGGCGCTGAATCGCTTCAATACGGGGGCCAGGAATCAAATCGCCGCGTTCTTTATGGAGGAAGGAAAAGAGGTTAAGCTGCGGCCGTACAAAGCGCTGAGTTCACTCAGCACGGCGGCCAGGAAAGCAAATCGCCGTGCCCCTTACGGGGGTGGAATTATTGCAAGTTATTCCCGAATCTAATTCATCACTAGAAACTTCTTTCTGCTGGATTCGAGCTTTTTGCAGCCCGAAAAATTCCGCTGGAAGATAATCATCGGTCTGGACGCCCCCGGATATCCGTGATCGAAGCAAGAACGGTCCATGCCCGGGCTATCATTGAGGAAGATCCAACTGTTACTATTTGATTCTTATCTTTGGACCTTAGTGTCGGTTATGGGAGTGTACATGACATCGTTTATGAACACTTAGGGCTGAGGAAGAAGTGTGCTCGATGGATAACCCATTTGCTAACAGAAGAGCGAACAGGTCCGCATTTGTCATCTCTGGCTGGCTGCATTCTAACCAAATGGTCCGAATCACTTCTCAGATGTTGCTACCGATGATGATTGTTGGATTTCTTACTTCACTACTAGAGAAAAGCAGTCCAACATCGTGTGGTTAAGTGATGAAGAGCCTCGACCTCAGATTTTGAAGGAATGATTTCGCAGCAGGAAGTGCCTTTTTACCATCTTCTTCAATTTTCAAGGACCAATGTGCGTGGATGTGGTACCTCAACAGTCTACTATCACAGTCAAGAACTTCACTTACCAAGTCCTTCCTAAAGTCTTGGGACATACGGCCAAGTTGGCACCAACTCTCCGCGGATCGTGCCTAATGCTGCACCACGACAATGCTGCACCCCACAAAGCGCCCCTAACTGTGCAATTCCTGGAGCAGCTGTGGATCACAATTCTTGCCCACCTACCCTACTCGCCTGACCTTTCTTCCTGTGATATTTGGTTGTTTCCAAAAATCAAGGGTGCGATTGCAGGGAAGCAATTTTATTATATCCAAGACCTGGCACGAACAGTTAATTCACTGCTACGAGGTATACCAGCTTTTGAATACCGTCACTGCTTCATGAAGTGGCAAAGGAGGATGGAACGCTGCCTAGAGGCATGAAGGGAGGAATTTAAAGGAATATAGTCTACTGTTTAGATTTACCTCTGTTCTACTAAAATATACAGTATCACTGTCATTACTTTCTGATCACCGCTCGTATTCTATTTTTTCTTTAATCCTGATAGACACTGGAGCTGAATGTAATGCCCTTCCACCCTTTCAAGGTAACAAAACGTACCCTTCTTCGGATTGATTTGTTTTTTTGTCTCGCTATCTCTTCGAATATTAGTACCAATGGAAGTATTACCCTTCAGTTATCCCTTGGCCTCCATCAGGATTTTCGATGTACGTCTTTCATGCAGATATATACTTTCATATTTTGCTCCTCGATTTTTTTTTCAGCCCATTAGATTTTGGTTAATACTCGTCGTCGCAAGCTGTCCACCACACAATGGCTCTCATTTTTTCTGAGTCTTATTTTCGTTTTCAAAGTTTTATCCTCTCTGTTTGTCTTCCTGCAAGAATTTTCTGACCTTACACTTTTCCCCTGAAGGATTGGTATATGGAAGACAGCGTGGTTTACTGGGTTGAGAGAAAAGGTTTTCGACGCTCCTAAACATCTCGCGCCAAATAGATTCTCAGTAATGAAAAGGGAGTTCGAGTATATGCGTGATGTTAACATAACCCATCCGTTTACGTCTCCTTGGTACTTCTCCATTCCATGTCATATTTGTGATTTGGTGATTTCAGGACAGTGGGCGATTTCAGGGTAGTGTGCGATTTCAGGTTTTAAACTTGGACTATCGAGGATAGATTCCCCTTAGCGTATTTATCAGACTTCGCCTCTCCTATATTCGGAATTTCTGCGATTTCTCGTCTCTATCTGATTCATGCCTTCAACCAGATCACTGTTGTTCAAAATGCTTCGAATGTTTTATGGTTATCCTAATAGTGGTCAGCCCTAACGTTTTATGAATCAGGTTCTGAGAGCTCTACCTTTCGTCTTTTGTAACATGTACAACCTCCTAATAGCATGGTCGTCTTTAGAGGAGCATATATCTCACATTCATTAGGCCTTCTCTCGCCTTGAAGTGTATGGCTGGTACTCAACAATTCTAAGTATCTTTTCGCTGTCTCGCAACTCTTCCTGAGACATCATGTTTACTCTCGCGGACAAATTTGCGGTCATTCGGAATTTTCCTCGACGGTCTTCGCTCAAGCAACTTCGTTTTTTCTGTGGTATGGTTAATTATTACCAGAGATTCATACCAGAATGTGTTCAAGTCATGTAACCCTTGAACACTGTGTCCAAGGGTATTATAAATCTCTCTATTCTGGTCTTCCGAGGCGGGCGAATCGTTTCTTAGCATCAGAGAGGTTATTGCTCTCGTTACTTGTTTGAGCCATATTTGTACTGGTGCTGATATGAGCGGTTCACTTTGAGTGTTCTCGACCCCCACAAACAGCCATCCCCCTTCCTCTGTTTTTCCCTACCGATTCGCAAAACTTATTGACCGCCCCTTGTACTTCCCTAGATCCTGCTTCCTACGTACGCAACTTAGCATTGGTAGTGACCGAGGTTCGCCCTACCCCAAGGATGGTTAACTAATCGAGCTGCTTGTGTGCCAAAGAAATTGATATCCTATTCCCATTTCTCCGTCCGTTGCGACACAGCCCACTCTCCGTTACGCAAAGTGAATGGCGAACCATATCTCGTTATTTCCAGAAGACCATAATTCTTTGTCCTACAGCGTGGCACCAAGCATTTTACTCTCTCCTTGCGTCACCTAAATCCAGCTTTCACCGACACTGTTCACTCTGAATGTCTTTTTCTTCTACTAATGGTATCCATAATGGTCCAGAGGTCTCCTATAAAAACTTCTACCTCGCAAATGCTGCCACTTCCTCATTTGCATAAACCCTCTTTCCCAGCCCTAGGCAGTCATGAGGAGAGAAATTTGACGTAAACGAACAATGAGACAAGAAAAGGAGTTTTTAAACGCAATAGAAAGCGACCTTCGAAGACAAAATCAAGAAGAGCAAAGGACAGCATAATGAAGGCAATCCATACCTTCAAGACAGAAATAACGCCAGAGGAAAAAGATGGAGTTATTCCGGCCTGGAATAGAACCCGGAACTGCCTGCTGGTTGCTGATCAGATGTTCTACCATTAACCTACCAGTGAGTACAATCAACCCAAAGCATCATCCTCTAGCAAACCCAGCATCTCTCCAAGTTAGGAACTTCCAAGGGATTTTTATACCATATCTTCATATCCGGACGCAATTTAAGTAAAGATTTAATGGTCTCTGTTTTGGGGGGTTTTAATTTTTTCTGGTATAGAAATGCACTTCACTGGAAAAGCAAAGGCATTCTGTGTTAGAATATGCTCGAACACCTTCGAACAAGACTGTGCAGCGAGCATTTGTACAAAACTGTTCGTAACATTGTTAATCTACATTATATCGGTTACACATTGGGAGAAAGAACTTGTTTCTACCACTCCCCGTTACTGTACGTGACACTCAAATTATCCTTCCAATTATATATTTTGATTTCACAGATCAGGATAAAATTGTTTATTTGGTTAGAATGTCAAAAGTGGTGGATAATTGGGTATTTTATATTTGATTTGCCTCATTTTTTTGTTGTTTTTTTTATTATATTGGCATAAGTGACAGAATATGCCCTTGTTTGCAATGTAAAAGTGAAAAGGTGATTCGAAACGGGATCTGGACCCTTAAATTTACTAAACGCTTTCCTTTGTCCACAATATTTCATCAAAATTTAACAATAACCAAAAATATACCAAAATATAAACTGAAAATAATACTTTCAATTTAAGGCACATATCAGCAGTAGAAATACCAGTGATACTAAAATACAATAAATATAATCACTTTATAACAATACAACTTCCAATGTGTTTATTAGGGACTAAAAATGCTTAAATTATTGAACTATCGATTTATAGCCTAGAACAAAGAGAAAAAATGGTTACATAATTTCTCCTCATATTCTTAAATAAAGGTACAATAAACACGAATCCGCAGCACTACTTATCTATGTCTTGAAAGAGAAACATTCTTCCAAACAAAGCTCTCAGCCACATGTATAGACAGAGTGACGTCACTGCTGATATCGAGTTGCCAATTCATAAATTTCTCTTTGTTATTTGAAATTTTATTAACGCAGCTGATAATGTTATTATAGGTAATGGATGCAGGAACAAAATCGCTTTCAAAACTTTAAGAAACAACTTTTGAATGAATAGTTAGAAAGTGATGGAGCTGAAAGAAAAGGGGAAATCATGAGACAGCTATTGTTGAAACAGCTGCAAATGCAACAAAATGTGTAACCATGTGATTTAAACGCTTGATCGCGGATTCGGGTTCCAGATAATGTGAAAGAAGCTGAGAGAGAGGAAAAAATACAAAAACAGGGAGGTTGGAAGAGACTGGAGCGCATCTTCACAAACATAAGTATTCAGCAACAAAAACAATGCAATTAAGTATAATGTGAGGATAAATAAATAGAAAGGGCCAGGGGTGCAGAAGCAAGTAGATGCAGGGCACCTTTGATCAAGAACCATTCAAACAAGGTCCTTTCCAACTCGGACGCTTAACACAAGGACCCTTCCAGCCAAAAGCACTTTCAACAAAGAAGTTTCCAACACGGCCCCTGTTAACTATATGAGTTGTCTAAAAAGGACACTTCCAACAAGGACCATTTAAAAAAAGGCGCTTCCACAAAGGAGCTTTTGAACAAAGGAGCTTCCAAAAAGGACCCTTTCAACAAAAGCGCCTAAAATTAGGATTCTTTAACAAAGGCGCTTCCAATAAGTGGCATTGTAACAAAGGCGTTTCCAGCAAGGACCCTTTCAATTAAGGCAATTCTAACAAACACCATTTCAACAAAGGAGCTTCCAACAAGGACCATTTCAACAAGGTGTTCCCATCAAAGACACATACAACAGAGGCGCTTCAAACAAGGGTCGCTTCAACAAAGAAGCTTCAAACAATGACCTTTTCAACAAAGGCGCTTCCAACAATGACAATTTCAACAAAGGCGCTTCCAACATGTCCACACCACAATAACTATGCATATTTGTGGTTCTAGAAGTAAGAGACCGGCGTCTATCAAGTACCAATCGAAGACCTCAGCCAACCCAAGAGAGCAAGAAAAGGGATAGGAATCAGATGACCGAAATTAAAAAGGACACTGGCCTAACCAACGAGGGCAATGCAAAGGAATAAACCACAGAGAGAAGGAAAGGGGACGATAAATAAAACCTTAAATTGTAATTTACTTTAAACTAAATGTTCGAACATCAACGAAGGCATCTCTGGCAAAGACGTTGGGAAAATGTTCTTTAAAAAGGGGTGAAGTTAAGAAACCTAAAATAAGTGAGAGATGCTTAACCCGAGTAACTGCGAGAAGAGACGACTTGGGGCGTTCACGGCCGAGAAAACCCACAAAACTACACATCTTGCCTACTATCCACAATGAAGGTCTTCCTTCGAGTGTTGGGGCTTTGAGGCTACAAAATCCAACAGGATCAACTTCAGCATAGATGTGCATGCTGCACAAAACGCCCTCTGCGGGTAGAGATAAGAAAAATGGCGAAAAACTAAACATCTGCAAAACTCCCCAACATTTAAAGGGAAAGGGTTAGGAATATGAGGAATTCTTGTTTTTTATTTCATTATCAACGATGGAAATAAAGACACCTATTTATCCAGTCTCGGAATTATATTTCCTTTTACCAATGGGAATAAGGGAGTATTGAATAACCCATGAAACAGTGGGTAATTTCGCCCTTTAATTCTTGAATTGTGGATGGCAAGCAGCATCAATCTATCATTGCACCAAAGATTGCTTTTCATTAAATAAATTTGATTTTTATAGTTTTGGATTAATTTCATTATTATCTATTTATTTTTTGCTTTTATCAACTTGTTTTCATTTACTATTTCTTGATTATTCTGGGGGGTTTTATTCTCTTTGATTATTTTCATTAATATATTTTTGTTATATACATAACCCGATTATCTTATTTTTTTCTATTTTAATTAACTTTCTTTTCTTTATTTATATTTTGAGTTTGAATATTTTTGGAGAGGCCGGTTTTTTTTTAGATTCCAACCACCACGAAACCCGAATTCAGGAGAGTTGGGCCCCCCTCCCCAGTCCACAGAAGAATTCCCCTTTATTTCATCACTTTATTTACCAATCCCTTCACACACACACACATACATGCATACACACACACACACACACACTGCCACTATAAAAAAAAAAACGTTCGTTTTCACTTTTATTTTTCTATAAAAATACTCACAAAATCTGAGTCATTTTGGTGTGTCTATTGACGTCACCATCGAATATATAAAATAATTAATCGAATAATTATTTTTAAATACTCTCTAATTACCTTCCCTCACCCACACGCACTTAATCTGCCACCAAACATCATAAATAAACCACCTCCCAAATAACCAAATCAGATAAATCACTCCATAAGACACTGTATTTCTAGCCAAACCTACATTCAGGGTCGAATATTTTGGCATAAACATCGATTTCGATCTAACAATTATACAAATATCTATAATAATAGGTATTTATAATGCGTCCTTCAGGGCTGTTATCCCTCCCAGAGCTCAGGTTGTGTCTTCAGGAGACGTTTAAAAGTAGCAAGGGAGGGAGAGGATCGGACTTCGGCAGGAAGAGCATTCCAGAGTCTAGGAGCACAAACTGAGAATAAACGTTCACCCATCGAGCAGAGGACAGAAAGAGGAGTGTTCAGGGTGGGAGCGAGGTTAGACCGAAGTCGCCAATGAGTTTGACGACTGGAGAGGGCAGACGAGAGATAAGGTGGAGCCTCGAGGTTTTGGGCCTTGTAGGCGATGAGAAGAATTTTATAGTGGGTACGGAAGCGAATAGATAACCAGTGTAGCTCTTGTAACAGAAGCATCCAAGGAGAGAACCATATGTACAGTATCTATCATGTAGGTTATTGATCTTCTTGTGGTGTTTGTATAGTTAGATCAATTACAAAAAATTGAAAATATCTTTGAATCCTAATTCTGGCACGAAAATATTCGGCTAAACTAAGCGTGGGTGGGTCGACGGCACACAACCATTATCACAGAAACCATCAGCCTGAACATTGTAGGCGTGCAATGCCTGTAAGAACCGTCTTCCAGAGCACCAAGATGTTCAAAAAGCGAGACGCAAGTACCCTAATCAAGGCCTTTAGTTGTCCAAGAGGATTCCCTAAACGTGAGCATCGCCTGCTAGTGCGGAGTCGGTTCAGAATCGTATGATTAACGACTATAATGTGGAACTTGCTCATGAGTGGCAACAAGCGGGTGTCTGCATTAGCATGCACGACGAGAGGATCAATTCTAGACAATGGTCTCGTGATAATTATATATTTATTTCTTTTTAATTATTCTAATACTTATTTGCACCCCGATTGAGATTATTAGATAGATGGCTCTAAAACATGACAGTTGTCGTGGTATGACATTACATTACATCAATACCATAATATCTATGTGGGAGGGACCAATAACTTAAAGGCGAGCCGACAAGGAACGGAACGCCACGAGTTTCGACGCGCGAAACAACGAGATAAGAGTGCAACGAGGTCAGGTAAAATTTGGGCAATGGCAAAGCTCAAGGTTATTTAAAAAGGCATGTACAAAAATATAATTTTATTTACATAAAAATAAGAGAATTAATGGGCAAAATTACATCAAAGAATTAATGGGCAAAATTACATCAGAGAAATAATGGGCAAAATTACATCGGTAAACGCGGGGGATGGGGTTTGTAGTTATGCATCAGACTCTAAAGTTAAAATTTAATGTATTACAGAAGGAGTCTATTCAAAATGGAGAGGATTAACTCAATTGGGTTGCTTGAAGGGGGAGAGGGGTTAGCTTACGGAGGATTCCGGGTGAGACATCAGAGTAAGGCTTCACGGTTGTCTTCTACAGGCAATAAACGTGAGGCGAGGGCGCTCAAAGATTCTAAGCGGGAAGTTAAGGGGATGACGGTTCTCCAAAAGGGAAGGGAGCGGCAACGTCTGGTCTAGGGGAGAGTATTTCGTTCACCCGAAAACGAGGGGCGAACGAGGAGGGCTTCGACAGGAGTTGATGAGCGGAGTCGGAAAAATCGCTCGGTGGAGATCGTCAAATGGAATTACCACACTGTCAGGGTTAATTCCAAGACACAAAAGTTCAGCCGTCACTTTGCTTTGTCGTTAGCACCTGACTTGGAACTAGAGGAATCTTCTTGGGTCCAGGCGAGACTCCTCAACTATGTGTCTGCTTCATGGAAGAAGAGCCCTATATATATCCGAGGCTCCCTACCGCGGGGTGGGGGAAACAGCGCTACTCTCGAATGGCCTCGAATCTTCACGCCGAGGCGATTCTAACCCGCGTAAAGGTGGTCCGTGGTGGACGCGGTTCGAGGCTACCGCTTGTGCAAGGGGGGGGGGAGGCTTACAAATTTAAGCCTAACCAACTTTTAGAATCTTCTCCAGCGCAAGGACATCACTTTCGTGCTGGAGAAGAAATTCCACGTGGAATTCCCCCACAATAGTATTAGTAGTGAAGTTCATCTTCCCTAACATACAATATTTCGTCTGGTTCTGATGAAGACATGCAGCCCCACACCATGATAGAACCACCTCCATGCTTCACAGTTGGTACCACATAATCAGGATCAAATGCCTCTCCAACTCCATATCACAAGTGTAATCCCAAAAGTGCTGAAACTATGCAAAATTGCTACGTTATTTTTTTTAAATAATTTGATTCAAAGCTATATTTAAATTTAATTACATAGATTAAATATAAAGCAACGATACAATATTCTTCCTTACATACCTGATAACCTGATAGAAATTTATACCCGAGAGAAATTTCTACTTGTGAATAATCTTTGGCTATGAAGAAGTTGGATTTGAGCTCTGTGCCTCTAAAGTTCTTGGATTACATTCATATTATCCATTTAGAAAATACACAATAGTTATAAGTTTATGATGAAACATAAGAAATATTAATTAAATTATAATTTTATTAATTGCACACCATTTAGGAAAATACTAAGTAATTCAAACATATTAATAAAGTATTCTCATATTAGCAAAATCCACATTATTGTCATTATTATGAATAATATGATAAATTCTAAGAAGCTAAATTAAATATGCTAAATATATGAATATATGAGGGTTTATTTATACCTTTGGTCAAGACGTACAAGAATTGGAAAATGAAATAATAGGGATGGTTATTTTCTTCGACGAAGCTCCCTTTTCACTGTTGTAACATCTGTAAGATCGACTCTCCGGCGAAGAAAAGAAGAACGCCGCTATGAGTCCTGCATCGCCCATACAGTGAAGCATACTCGGACAACATTCATATATGGAGATGCTTCTCCTTTAAGGTACCTGTTCCCCTTATATTACTTCCCCAAAATACCGCTCTGAATAAAGAATGGTACCAAAATGGACTCCAAGAACACCTCCAACAAACAATCCAAAACCAATTTGGTGAAGATATATGTCTATTTTAACATGATGGAGCAGCACCTTCTCATAGACCCGGAATATTTACGTGGTGGCTTGAACATTAGATACTTGCTCTAAAAACTCCCTAATATTAATCCGTTTGAGAAACTGAGGACGCTTCTTAAAATGGGGTTGGACAAGCAGAAGCCCCAAACCTTGACAACTTCCTATCATTAAGACAAGAATGGAACACTATCGATCAGACTCTTCTCCACAAGTTTTTATGCATAAGCTATGAAGAGAAAAGACCAACACGCTATTAAACTTTAGGAATTAAAATATTTTGGGGGTATATTATCCTTTTGATTTCTATACATATCATTTTGCTTGTCTTCTCTTCTACTATACAATCACGTATTTAATACTAGGGAATAATGTGAAGCGATGGAACTTATGAGTCAGAAAATTTATCTGCCAAAACATTCGGCCATGACAACTCGTCTCTCCTACAAAAATACCAACACAGAATAAATCTCACCCCAACACCAACATAGATCAGATTCAACCTATACCAAGACTATACTAAACACTTTGACTACCACAACCTCACATCACGTCTATCACCTCACAAAGTGACCTGTGGACCCACATTATGTATGTAATGACATTCGTTGATGCGGGCCGCATCACTGAGTAGAGGTAGTCAATGGGGGTGGCAATGAGTAAAATAAGCTACCTTTAATTACCATCAATCTTTCACACACTAAAATTATGGATTTAAACTAAATACTCCCCATTTTACCCAAAGTGAGTCTTACTTTGTACTTTTGAGTGTGTGTGCCGGTAGTTCTTGGTAATTTATCTGTTGTATACTTGTAAGTACTCTTAAGCTAAAATGTACATATTAATAAGTATTATGTACTCTTAGTAATTTGTAAAATTTACTTTTCATTTCATGTACTCTTTGTACTTATGGATGTACTCATAAGCATATTTATTTTTAGGTTTTGGATGCATGCAATCTTAGTCTGAGCATTGAGGAATTTGTAATTTGTGAGTGTGTGTACGGCTAGTGTTTGAAATTTGTGCTGTCGTGTTAGTAATTGGTACTTTTGTGTACAGAGTAAATTGTATTGCAATCAGGGTCTTGACGATTTGTACTTCAGTATACCTAGTAATCTGTACTTTCAGTGCCTGAAATCCTAGTCTGACAATTGTACTTTTTTTGGAGGGGAGGGGTCATTGTCTGATTCCATCTGTCGACTACCTGCTTGCGCATAAGTCGCAAGACACAACACAGGCTACTAATAGGTTGTATTAAAAAAAACAAATAGAAGAACAAATAATATGGAAATAACAAAGATAAAAAAGACAAAGGCTACAAAAACAAAACAAAGCAAAGCCAAAAGGCAAGAAGGAAGCGCACTCCGGCGTCAGGAGTAGGGCCGACTCACGTCGGCGCAGGGACACACGAGCTACAAAAAAACAACAACAATAGTCAAATAAAGGGGAGAAGACCAGCCTCCTCCGAAAAATATTAGTCCACAAGTCTGTGTGCACAAACCCGTCCCGAGTACAAGGGACAAGTGGTAGCGACCCCGGTCGCTCTGTTACTTAGACAGATAACGTGCGCAAATATCACGCAGACTGAAACATTTAACAGGAATGTACCGAGCAGTCTGGGGGACAACGCAGTCTTCACAGTAGGGTGCAGGCGAGCGATCGATCAAATAGCGGTGCGTCCCTCGCGTGTGTCCAATTCGGAGACGACAGAAAGCAACCCGAAGCTGTCGCGGCATTGGAGGGTAGAACCATGGGAACAGTCGTGGCGCTATGGCACGTAACTTTAAGTTCCCTTCGACCGTTTCCCATCTTCTTTGCCAAGCAGCCCGGAGGGCAGCGCATATTCCTAACATGTAATCGGTGTGAGGAAGAGCAAAATGCTGGTCTGGTTGCCCAGACCTAGTGGACTCTTTGGAGCCCTCATTGGCGTGCTCATTCCCCAAATTTCCACATGTCCAGGAACCCAGCAGAAGATAATCTCGATATCCACCCGGCTCGCCAAAACCATGGCGTCACGGATATTGCAAACTAGGGGATGCGGAGATTCCAATACTCCAAGAGCACTCAGGGCGCTTTGTGAGTCGCTATAAATCACATCCAGTCTCTGAACCGAGCACGTCCTGTTATCTCCCGTACCTAGCGGTGTATTGCAAGTAGTTCGGCAGTAAAGACAGACGCAGCGCCTGGGAGAGACCCGCTGACTTCAAACAGAGCGGACGCGGCGTGGAAACCGGACCTCTCTTGGGACTTGGAGCCATCCGTACAGTCTAGCACGGATTTAGCGTTACACGAAGTGTGCTCCTAAAAGGTGAAACGCAATAAAAGCTTTGGGATCAGAGGCGTGGTGACAAATAGTCAAAGGTGGTACCCTCCAGGGTGGCGTCCTGGGCAAAAAACCAATCAGGACCCCAGGTGCTGAAAGTCACGTAACGAAACGTATCCATGGCGCGGGTACAAGAGACCCTAGGACTACGAATATGAGCCCCCAAGGTGAGCTGTCGGTCAAATACAAGACCAAAGAAACGGCAGCCTTCTACGACATCGCAACGCGCATTAAATGGCGTTGGAGCAGCATCTGGGCTAGAGAATGTGATAATGCGATCGGAAAAGATTCCACCACGGACGCGGAGTCCGAGATCGTGGTCCCATTCTCCAGGAGAACTGGAGGGAGGGGGTTCTGCGATAACTTCAACCGAATCCTTTTGACTCGCTTCCACACCTATTCTAGAGGGGTCTTCCCGTTAAGTGAAGACACGTATGACCGCCAAGAACAGCGATGATCGTGATTCAAAATATACCGGAACCTATCTATAGCTCGACGAAATCCACCGATAGTGAAGACGTTAGGGTAGCGCTTACAGGGCATGTACACGTAACGGTTCTGTTTGAGGGCCGTCTCACACTCGGCTAACCACCACGGGAGCGGTCTGCATGCAAAACGGCCAGACGCTCTAAGAATAGTAGTAAGGTCAACGGCGATGAGGTTGCCGGAGAACTCAACGGCCTCATCTACCGACCGAAAGTTCTCGGCTGAGACAGAGAAATCAGTCATTTCCTGAAATGCTGACCACCGCTCCCGCGCCAAGCACCACTGTGGCGAGCTCTCGAGCGGCAGCGGACCAGAAAATGATATTTGAAGGGTAAAATGATCAAATCATTTAGGTCATCGACCACCCCCGACCAAAAAGTAGGCTGTGCATCCGGAAAGCACAAAGAAAGATCGAGGTGGGCAAATGACGCAATTCTCTAGTCGCACGTAAACTCATCCAAATTTAGTACACCCATCTCCAGCTCGTCAATCAGGTCGGCAAGGACTTGACCTCTGGGTTTAATCGAGTAGTCTCCCCAGAAAGGGTGTCTACCGTTGAGATCTCGGGGGCAAGGGAAATGGCCTCAGCAACCGTGCCACGACGAGGCGGAAGTCCCACTCGTCTAAGTCGGCTGCCGGTTGAATATACGTGGAAATAACAGTATACCTTCTATCCAAATTCGGATGTACAGCTATTGCCTGAAAGGAGGTATCTAAAGCCAAAAGAATAGCGGAGATATCATGCCCAACCTCCACGCCGTGGTAGTGGGATCGCAAAACCCTTATACTCCGGAAGGGTGGGCAGGGGGCACGTGCTTAGCATGATCCTGTGCAAAAAGCTAGCTAACGGGGAACGGGAGGATACGAGGCACCACCGCTCCCTCCCAGTTGGCTTGGAGTCCGCGGCAAATCTATTGAAGAAATATGCCCTCAAGCCTAGCTCAGAAGAGATGCGGGGTCTCTCTATGAAGAGAAGACCCTCACGGGAATAGCTGCACGCTTCCCGGAGGCAGAACTCTTGGTGCTGTTGGGCGGACAATGAGTTGAAGGCATTGTCACCTTCGAGGACTTATCTGGGAAGGTTGAACTCGCCATGCAGGTCTCTTTCTCTCTCCACCTCGAAACCTTAGACAGGCAGAGCGGCGTCTGAGGCAAGGGTTCCTCTTTTGAGGATCTACCGTCTCCGAGTCACACAGACTACCACTTGGTAATTGCGAAGGAGCCGAAGCTTCTTTAGTGCTGTCCTCCTTTCGGGGGACAGCTTTATGAACCACGGATGATGTCGTCACGACCAACTTCAGGGAGGTTGCCTCCAGTGAGCCTAACGACTCGGTGGAGGCGCGCGGCGGGTTCGCCTTACGGGAAACAGTCACGCTGGGGAAAGGACGGGGAACTATCGTTTAAGCCGAGGCTAACCCTGAACCCTTTATGCCGCGAACTCTACCAGGTGATCACTTGGGGTGGGTACAATATAGAGAAGGGTTCCGAATGGGCGCGGAAACGACTGTTGTCGTAGGTTTGGAGGGGCCAGGATCAGAGGGTGTCTTTCTTAACTTTGAGGCATAAGACGTCCCAGACAGCGCCGGACGCACCAGGACCAAGTCCTTAGTTTCGCGAAATGAGAGGCGATCCTGGGCCTGAACGGCCCTGACTTACTTCTCAAGGAGATACACTATATATTTCTTCGAAGCAGCTGAGTGCGGCTCTCCACAATGGACACACTTGGCCTCACACAGCTTGGACTTATCGGTTGCGGCCTTAGAGCAACTTGCACAGACTTTGGGTAACTCAGACTTTGCAAGTTTACAGGAGCGATTCATATGGCCAAAGCGGTAACAGTATTAGCACGTCCGCGGTAGTGGCACGAATGCCTTTACGCGGTAGCGATAGCAACTGCCAAGCACCAACCCATGGAGCTTATCACAGTCGAACGTGACGAAGATTGTATGGGTGGGTTTCGAAGCCCCTCCCTGTTTTCTCATCACACCTTCTACCTTCACCGTTCCATGTTCGGCCAGCTCTAAGGTGTTGTCTTCTATGGAGTAGTCCACGAGTTGCCTCGCACTAGTTTCCTCCTTTCTACGAACTTTATGGTAGAATGCGGCGTCACACTCACCGGCGTGCCATCAATTCTCTAAGGGGCACCGATCATGGCCTCCTCTGAGGCGGCTGGATCACTTCAGGGCCCATGTCCATCTCAAGAGGGGCCTCCATGTGGCCATACCCATCCCACCCCAAAACATCACGGATTCCATTCGAGTTACCTTTGGTCGTGTAATCTTTGGCCAGCGAACCGGCATCCGTCTGAGAACAGACGGGGGGCACGTATAGTGACCCCCTGTAAGCAAGATATTCGCGTCTGCAGGAATTTGGAGGGCACGAGCCGACGGGCCCTGTCATCCTTCGCCCCCCCCCCTAAGGGGGCTGTCCCTATCGAGCCGTTCCCACCAGAAGTGATTCATTATGTGCCGCCTGTCTGCTTTCTTGGCAGTACCCTTGGAAAGCAAAGGGGGGATTGCCGCTGGAAAAAGAGAGTCACCCAAGTGCGACTCCAGAGAAGTAAACCTCCTCTCTGGTATAAGAGATTTGGAGGGTTCCTGAGAGAGCACAGGGAGATGGGACCTCCATTGGGCATGGTGACCATATTTATGCCACGGGTTGCATCGGCTAATCATCCCTACGCAGTAACCCACTCTTTGAAGGGTGAGTACGAGGCCAAAAGAACCAGCTGCCGCCATTTGAGGCCACTCCTCCCTCCTAGTGACCTGGCAGCCAATCGGCATGGTGGTTTCACCCTAGGCACGGCGTGAAATCTATAAATATTGAAAGGAGAAAGAAATGGATTTGAGTAAGGTTTGGGTGGGGATGAAGCAGGTTGTTAAACAAAAAAACACCGCAAATCGGAGCACAGGAGTAAGGGGACGTTGTCCCCTCCCCACTCAGCCTCGATCCTGGATAGTTGGGTTGGAGGAATCTGGTCGTCGTCTACCCTGTGAAATTAGAGTCCGACCAGATAAAGATATGGGAGAGATTTTAGGGAAAGTGAGAAAGTAGGGTATAAACCCGGGCTGTCAGAAAGAAGGAGAAGAGGCTAGGCTGGGGCCGGACGGGGCGCTGAGTCCCGTCAATACGGTGGCTAAGAAGACAAATCGCCGCGCCGCGCCCTTTACGGGCGTTTTATTAGTAGTAAGTACTTTTTTGCGCGCTTGGACTCCTAGGCTTTGCCATTTGTTCGTTTGTAGACTTATTAATTTGGAATTTAGTGTATTTAACAATCTGTACATTTTGAAAGCGCGTTCTCCTAGTTTTTCTAATTTATAAACTAAGTCTTGGAAATTATACTTTTGTGTATTTTTAATAATTTGTACTTTTTGTTAGTGTTTATTCCCATCATTGGCAAAAATATGCATACCTATTAATTTGAACTTTTTGAGTGTATATCCTTTTTAGTCTTGGTAATTTGTAATTTTGTGTACCAAGAAATTGGCACTTTCTATTTCGTGAACTCCTAATCTTGGTCACTTGGATGTTTGTTTAATTAGTAATTTGAATTTTTTGAGTGCGTGTACTCCTACTCTTGGCGAAAAGTACTCTCTTTATTAGTAATTTGTACTTAGAGTGCATGTAATTTTAGTCGTCTTGGCGGTTTGTATGCATGTAAGGGAGGATGATAGGGTGTGTGGATAGATAGAGAAAATAGACAAGTGGGGAAAAGAGAAAGAAGTGTAGTAGAGTGCAAAGAGATGCCTAGAGTCTGGTGATCAGACCTATCCCTTTTATTATTTTATTAGTTGCGTGTATTCTTTGTTGTTACTTTAGATTTGTAATAATTATAAATAATTATTATTTATGGCGTTCAAGCCATTTGTCTTAATAATTTTTAGTTTATTTGGTGTATGTTATGCATTGCTTACTTTGTATGTGTTTTTAATACGTTTAAGTGCGTGCTTAATGTATTGGTATTTTTTGTGTGCGTGTGTTTTTTAGTGTTTTTGTTTCTTCTAGTTGGTGATTTTTTGTCGAAATCGGGTTTTTTTCTTAGTCTTGGTTTAAAGGTGTCTTCATCGGTGGGTTGTTGTCGTAATTTTAGTTTTTCTTGTCTTGTTCGGTTTGTTTCTTTTCTTTACAGGTTTTCACATCACTTTATGAATAGAACGGTACTTCGTCTCCACCAGCTACTCGGTTGGCGGAGCCGGGAAATCTGGGGCGACAGTCATCTCTTCTGTTCTGGTTAATCATCTGGGTGATTTCATCACTCAGTTCCCGATTAACCAGATCCTTCATTTTCCGGGTCCGTTCTTCTATGACTTTGTTAATGGGAATTATCCCCGCCTCTCTGTGCAGATCTTCTTGCCGTCTTCTTTCTTGCCTGCGTGTACCCTTGATTAGGTACATGCATTTATTTTGCACTACTTGAAGTCGCCTCTTTTGTGTTTTTGAGACACATGAGAGGGTGGAGGCGGGGTAAAGCAACGTATATTTTACAAGGGCATTGTAGATCTTCTTCTTGTTGCTTTCACGTAGATTTCTAAATGTATATAGAGTTCTGACAGCGGACGTGGCTCGAGAAATTATTTCTTCGACGTGCTTTTTGTACCCGGTACGGGTGATTTTCATACCGGGGGTTTGTACATTTATGTACTTAATTTATACATTATAAGTACAAGTACTCCATATCTTTATAATTTATACTCTTGTATGATTTTGATTTGTACTCTTTGAGCGTGTGTACTCCAATTCTTTGTAAATGAATATTTTTTCAGGTAGTAATTTATACCTTTTGAGGGGGTTTCTCCTCGTCTTTGTAATTTGCGCTTTCGTGTACTTATTAATTTGTACTTTCTAACTACGTGGATTTTGGGGGGGTAATTTGAACTGTTATGTAATTAGTAATTTGTATTATTCAAGATCGTGTACTCCTAGGCTTGGCCAATTGTACTTTACTATACTTAGAAAAGTACGCCAATTCACCTCGATTTGTCGTTGATTTCGAAGCCCACCTGAGCCTCTCATTCGGACGGTTCCTTCTTCACAACAGATTGGGAGACTTTTTTTATTTCTTTTTTGAGAGAGAGCCCATCTAGAGGCTACCAACTAGGGCAAAGGTCGACGTACTCACATCACAACCGACTATTAGGCTAGATTAACAACAAATAACAAAAGGTAAATAACAAATAACAAGATATAAAAAAGACAAATGATAAACACAGGCTAATGAACAACAACAACAACAAATAAAAGGAAAAGAAATCAAAAAGATTACAGGAAGGAACCGAGCTCAGGCGTCGGGGATAGGCTCACCTCCCTTCGGCGCAGTAACATGCGACATACAAAAAACAGTCCAATAAAGTGGATGAGGGCAGACTCTTCCAAAAAGGCCGAACGCAATACTCCCGGCGCTGTAAAAGCTTTGGGAGCAGAGGCGTGATGGCAAGTAGTCAGAGGTGGTAGCCTCCAAGGTGGTGTACCGGGAAGAATCAGGGGCGCCACTGTCCCGAGAGCTATACCAAGGTCTCAGGGGAGTTTCCTAGCCGTAAATCCAAAGGGTTTAGGGTACGAGTGGTGGCTCTCGGCGGCATAGGCACCGTCGAGATCAGCAGCGGAATCAGTGAGAGTTGTTCGCGATTGAGGGAGGCGCCGGGCTCACACATATAGGTGAATAATGCAATATGCACGACGCAGAGCAAGTGGTATCTCGCCACCATCGACAAGTAGGGTATCAATGGGGGAAGTGCGGAAGGCACCGGTCGCTAGGGTAAGGGCGGTGTGGTGGATCGAGTCCACTTTCCGCAGTCGAGCTTCCGCAGTCGAGCTTCGAACGAACAAAGGATCGATAAAAAAGTAGGGCAGTAGCCCTATCAGCGTCCCAAGCGCTGAACGTCATGGAACGAAAAATATCTATGGCGAAGGTACAAGAGAACGTAAGGCTGCGTATATGAGCCTGCCAGGTGAGGCGCCGGTAAAATACAAGACTAAAGAAGCGGTGCGAGTCTACTCCTTTCAGGCGAACCCCATTTAGTAATAAGCCTGGGGCAGAGTGAAGCCGTGGATGGCGGCAGAAGTGCAACATCTTAGTCTTGGCCAAGGAAAGCCAAAGCTTGTGCGCTTATGCATAGCGTGAGACGCTGTTCAATGCCTGCTGGAGTCGACGCTCCAGAGTTGGCATCTGGGCCGCGTCAAAAGAAATTGAAAGGTCGTCCAAGTAGAGCGTAGCGAGAACATCTTCCGGCAGCACCGAGGTGATGCCATTGATGCTCAAGGCAACGAGGACACTTCCCTACGGGACACCCTCTTCCTACTCCATTGGCCTGGAGAGAGCTCCCCTACTCGTACGTGAAATTGACGATCTCGCAAATTCAGATATAAAAATTGGGAGACGTCCTCTACCCTCCTTCGTGTGTGTGTGGGATTGGGGGGCGATTATTGCTTTTTCATTAGAGCAGTGCCTGGAAAAGCAAAGAGCGTTCTATGCCATAGGTTCGAACCCAACCCTCCTTTTCTCTTTCATTAACGGTAAAAAGGTTTATATTATTGTATCTAATTTTCTCTCTCTTTTCCATCTTTCTTAATAACTCAGGATGATCCTATTTTTGCCTTTATTTACCTCAATTTGCTTTTATTTTTGCCCTTCCTTCTTGCATCCTGTTTCTTCTTATCCACTGCCTTCCTTACCCAGATTCCTCAGCTGAATGCCCATGGCCTCCTCGGCTTATAAGAGGCCTTCTCATTCTATATTGGCACTTGTTCTTTTGTACCAGAGGTATCTTGTTCTTTTGTACCAGAGGTGTCTTGTTCTTTTGTACCAGAGGTGTCTTGTTCTTTTGTACCAGAGGTGTCTTGTTCTTTTGTACCAGAGGTGTCTTGTTCTTTTGTACCAGAGGTGTCTTGATCTTTTGTACCAGAGGTGTCTTGATCTTTTGTATCAGAGGTGTCTTGTTCTTTTGTACCAGAGGTATCTTGTTCTTTTGTACCAGAGGTGTCTTGTTCTTTTGACCCTTCAAATATGACGAAATTGGAAGGAAGGGCACAAAAATTACCCGCAGGAAATAGAAAAAGGTTAACAGACCAAAGTCGAGTCTCTCAATTATTTAAAAACCTCATTGAAAAGTAAAATGGTTACCGTCTGACCGATCGACATAGTACCTTATCGATTCGCGTGCACGGGACTAAAATGAGGCTGTGATAAATAAAGGCAAAATTTATTGGAATAACATTTTTCCTTCCTGCGGGTAATTTACAGAGGAAAATGAGTTTTATTCAGTCTTTCTCTTTCCTTCTTTTGTATTTCTGTTTTATTACCGATAACCATCACGGGAACAAAGTTCTTACATAAAAGTACTTGTGTTCTTTGTCCGAAAGAGTTTCTGTACTTTTACTTACGGTCTGTTGTTGCCTCGCATTATGTCGTATAGCACCGTGTTCGTACATTTGAACTGTCTTAATAGGAGCTATTTCTTTGAAAGGAATTAACGCCCTCTTTCACTCTTGGTCGGGTCTAGGCAAGGTTGAGGGCAAGGTGCCTGTGGAAAAGTGCTGCAAGAGCCTTCCCTCCACCGTTGAGTGGTTGGGTAGGAAGCCCCGTTGGAAGTCATCCAGATTAACTCCGATAGAGTAGGAGAAGACCACTGACCAACATCACTGACAGTACTAGCAGAGCACTGGCCACGAGCATCGACAAAGAGCATTGGCAGGGTACTGGAAGAGCACTGGGTTCGATCACTGACAAAGTACTAGTAGTAGAACAATGGGCAAGAGAATTAACAATTATCACTGAGAGTACTAGCAAAGCATTGACAAATAGAAATGACAGAGTACTAGTAGGGCAAATAGCACTGATCGAGAGCATTGACAAATAGCAGAGCATTAGCATAACTTGTTAAAGAAAGTTTACAAATAGCACAGAATACATAAATAGCATGGATAGAGTACTAACAAAGCTTTGGAAAAGAACACTAACAAACTAGTAGCAGAGCAGTTTATGGGCCAGAGTCAGGAGAGCTGCGCTTCCTTCTCTCTACGTCACTGAGTTGTCTCCTTCTCCATCCTCCTTTTTAGACAATGCTCATGCCCTCGTTGGTCTTTCTCATGGGGTTCATTGCCCCCCACGAGAGCAGACTACTCGAATGACCCACAGCAACTTTTGCCACCTCATTAATGTCTGATTGAGAATGACGATACACAATGCTTAATCGATAAACCCCGCAATTACCCCGCAAATTACCACTCTCAAATTCAGTGATTACCTCCTCGTCATTACTCTCCCCCCCCATATCCCCAAACCCCTTAAATTCCCCCGCGTTATTCTTGGTCGGGTATCGACCGGGTAATCGCTTGACCTTGGCCCTTAGCTTGCCTGACCCGACTCATGATCGCCTCATTATGGGGAAGGGGACCATCATAGGCCCCGCCCATCCAACCCAGACGACCAAGAGGCAGCAGACTTATTCCAACCAGTTTTTCAACCTGACTGTATCCTCCCGTTGCCCCCCCACCCCCACCCACACAAATGGGATCATCTCATTAAATGAAACGAACTTCCATTTTGTTCATAAAAGATGGCCATTATTATTATTATTTTTAGTAGTAGTAGTGATAGTATCATCTCCACACCCTTTTGGAAGATGGTGTTGAGGAGCTAATAAAAGAATCGATTGTTTTTATTTAAATAACAAAGAAAAGGTGGTTGCAACACACGAGGTCATCTTTTACTCAGTTTAGAATGAGGCGCGAATGAAGAAAAAGTTGATAAATATAAAGAAGCAGAATGGTTGGAAGACTTTACCAGCCACTTCGCTCACCCTAAATTTACATAGGCCGTGAGGGAGCATTACAACCTCCTCCCCTAAAATCCAGATCGCACAACGAACACAGACACGCAAAGTTGCGAACTTGATTCCCATTGCGTCGAGACAACTCTGGAAACTTACACCACCCTCGATTAAATTGTTGTATTTTGCACGCGTGCGCGCGCACACACACCCACTCACACACCCACACTCATACACACCCGCCACTTGCTCCGATTGGGATAGTTCTTCTTGCATTGATATCTGACACTCGGCGTCATTTTATGGGCAAGGAATTCAAGGCAGGAAGGGGTAGTAAGTCTCCAAAATACCCTCCTTCCTCTCGTTGTCTTTAAACGTGCCTAGAAAAAGCCACTCTTTCCCTAAGCCTTTCTTAAAAGGGGAAGCGACGCTCCTTCCTCTCTTGAGCGTTCATTCTCACATAGGTTTCGACAAAAAAGATAACCGAATTTAGAAATTATTTTTGGATAACTTAGATAATAGTAATTATTAATTCATTTAAGGTTTTTATTTCACACTAACTGGAATTTTCATGCATCACGATAGTTATTATTATCAGTAATGATATCCCCTCCGTCTGATAGCCACCCTGCCTGGTGACCTCCTCCCGGACATCGAAGACCAATGCGATTCTTTGGTTGTACAGCCGAGGCCAAAGGTTTTCCGACACCTCGGAAAATCTAGGATATTAGATAAAGGCATCTTCGTAAAGTTTTTATTTGCATATCCATATAATATAACAATGAAATAAAAAGGAATGAAGAGCAATAAGTTATATATGCCCCAAACAACAATAATTAACAAAATACAAAATTTTCCAAAACATGTAACGGATACGAAGATAAAAGTTCCGAAAATTACGGCAACAACAAACTGATACAGAAAGCTCACTACCGTGTCGAGGGCCTCTTGGCAGTGATGGGAGCATTTATTTTTCAAGGCACGCTCTCCCCGAGGGTGCCACACTTGAGTCGTATGATGACGGCTCGCCCTCTCCTGACGACGTTTTAGGCCTCCCGCAGGTCCTTTACTCTCGATTTTATTTCCCCGATTGGCTCCTGTTGACTAACGTTGCATGGGGTTGCAAACAACTGAAACATGGATTCGTCGGACCATATGACACGCCCCTATTGAGGCATGGTCCATTCGTGGTGAGCACGTGACCAAGCCAGTCGACGTCGCTTCTGCTGAAGATTGATCAGTAGCTTCTGTCACGCTTTACACGACACCAAGCCTTATGCAAGCAGTCTGTGCCTGACTGTTCTGATGGATAAATTAACCCGGCCGCCCTCTGTCCATTTATGATAAAGCAGGACTGTGGTTTTTTTAAGATCCCGAAGGCTCATCCGACACATAAGTGTTGTCACGTTGCATGGGTGGGCCAGGATGAGGTAACTCTTGGATGTTCTCGCTTTCTCGGATCTTCTTCAACACTTCTGCAACACCGGAATGTTATCCACCGATCCTCCGGGCGATTCGTCAACATCTGAGACCCTTTGCGTGCACCGTGCCTGTCAGACTTCTTTCTTCTTCAGCATAGTTACGTTTATGCAACTATATCATTATTAGATCCTCTCTACATGAAATACATTAGTCAACATAGTTTTTGTTGCATTGATATCAAACACTTGGTATTACCTATTTTCTTGCACTCATTTCAGAACTGAAGTTAGTTTTTTCCTCAGTGCTATACTGTTTTTACAATCAACGTAGTCTATCAGGAAAAATATGTGATGAAATATGTTATAAAACTCTTTAATAATAGCTAAGTAATAAAAAGAAAATGCAAGTTAGTATAAAGATCACGATTTTAAACACTTTCCAAAATAAACAACGGTTATAGTTTATATAAAACTGACTAGTAGATAAGACATTTGTTACTATGAGGAGGAAAAGTTTAATTGCAATCTACTCAGGCATGAATTTCTGCTTGTAGCTCTTGTGTTTGTAGACTGTCTCGGGGCATTCTCGTTAAATGCTTCAGCAGTAATTTGCCATCATATGTTTGTCCCATCTCCCTTGGTAACGCTCTTCCATGGTCTTGAGGTCCTGATGGAACCACTCGTCTTGCTAGTTACTTACTGCTCCTAGGTTCTCAGGGAATCTATCGAGATGACTGTAGAGGTAATGGAGTTTGACACTCACGTTACATCCAAGATCGCGAAAACTGACAACATATTAGCTACGAAAGTTGCATTGTTGTCAGCCTATTTATTACAGAAAAAGTTTGCCATCACCACCACAAATAAAAGCCATGCAGTCCTTTTCTTGTCGTTCATCTTTCTGGCAAATTCTTGATCACGTACAAGTGCACGAATCTGTGGTGCATCAAAAACATCTGCCTTGATCTTCTTGAAAGAGATTAAGAGGGTCCCCTGTGAGACCATAGTGGTGGGGGAGACCTCTATTTTTTCAGTGCAGCTGCCTCACGTCGATCGTGAGGGGGAAGGTGGAAGAAGGTTTTTTCTTAGATTTTAATCATCGGGCATCGGGACCCTATTCTTATATATTTTTATCAGCCGCGATCCGTGATAGTTGGGTGAGAAGAAGTTCGGCAGCTACAATGTGAAAATAGGGCCGACCGACCAGAGAAAGTTGTGAGCGAGGTTTTAGGGGAAGTGAGGAAGTAGGGGAGAAACACAGGCTGTCTGAAAGAATGAGAAGGGGCTAAGCTGGGGCCGGACGGGGCGCTGATTTCCGTCAACACGGTGTTCAGAAAAGCAAATCGGCACGCCCAACGAAATTCACCGACAAGAAAAACGTTCGGGCGGCGCTTAGAGCGCATTTAGGCATAACGCTTCTGTTTGAGGGTATTCTCACACTATGCTGACCTCCATGGGAGTAGTATGTGTGCAAAACGGCCAGACCTTCTTGGAATAGTAGTTAGGCCCGCGGCAAGGTGGTTGCCGGAGAACTCAATCGCCTCATCTACCGACCTAAACTCCTCGATTGAGATAGAGAATTCAATCATTTCCTGAAATGCAGACCAGCGCGCCCGCGCCAAGTACCATCGGGGCGGGCTTTCAGGCAGCAGCGGCCCAGAAAATTATATTTGAATAGGAAGTGATCACTACCATGGGTGTCATCGACCACCTTCCAACCAAAATCAGGCTGTGCATCCGGAGAGCTCAAATATAAATCAAGGCAGGAAAATGAAGTGGTTCTCGGGTAGTGATGCGAAAACTCATCGACATTTAGGACACCAATCTCAAGCTCGTCTATCAGGTCGGCAAGGACTTGACCACGGAGATTATTAACCAAGTAGTCTGCTAAGAGAGGGTGTCTACAAGTTAGATCTCCGAGCAAGAGAAAGGGCCTCGGAAACCGTGTCACGACGCCACGGAAGGCCCCTGCGTCGAAGTCGGCTGACGGTGGAATGTAGGCAGAAATAACAGTATACCTTCTATCAAAGTGCAGGTGCACAGCTACTGCATGAAAGGAGGTATCTAAAACGAAGAGAAGAGCGGAGACATCATGCCGGGTGTAATTCGCACATCCTCCCGCTTGGTCTTCATCCCGTGGTTGTGGGGTCGCAAAACCCCTATACCCCGGGAGGGTGGGCAGGAAAAGGCGCCATCCAGGCGTAGCTCGTAGGAGACGCGGAGGCCCTCTTTTAAGAGAAATCCCTAATGGGAATGATCTTACGCTTCACGGAGGCAGAGCTCCGGGCGCTGTTGGCCGGACAAAGCGCTGAAAGCGCTGTCGCCTTTCCGGACTTATTGGGGGAGGTTGGGTTTGCCATGCAAGTGTTTCACCCTCTCCGCCTCAAAACCTTAGGCGGCCGGGTCGGCTTCAGGGGCGGGGGGCCCTCTTTTAGAGGATCCAACGGCTCCTTCGCGTGGGCGAAGGAGCCGAAGCTCCTTTAGTGCTGTCCTCCATTCGGGTGGCAGCTTTAGGAACCACGAATGATGGCCTCACGACCAACTTCAGGGGGTTGCCTCCAGTGACCCTAACGACTCGGTGGAGGCGTGCGGCCGTATTTGCCTCACGGGAAACGGTTATGCTAGGGTAAGTTGGGGGAGCGCTGGTTTCAGCTGCGGCTTCGTGTGGACCCTTTGTGCCGCCAGCTTTACCAGGGGAGCGCCCCCAGTGGGTAGAACCGGCAGAATGGTTTTGAATGGGCGCGAAAACGACCGTGTTCGTAGGCCTGGAGGGGCCAGGAGCAGAGGGTGTCTTTCGCAACAATGAGGCATAGGATGTAATGGGCAGCGCCGGGCACGCCAGTACCAAGTCCTTAGCCTCGCGAAATAAGAGACGATCCTGAGCCTGAACGGCCAAGATTTCTTTCTCAAGGAGATACGCACCACATTGCTTTAAAGAAGCAGGGTGCGGCTCTCCGCAATTGACACATCTTTCCGCACACGATTTAGCGTTATCGTGTGCGGCCTTGAAGCAACTTACACAGATTTCGAGTAACCCTGACTTTGCACGTGACAAAAGCGATTAGTATGGCCGGAGCGGTGGCAGTAATAGCACCTCCGCGGCAGTGGCACGAATGCCTTCACGCGGTAGCGATACCAATCGGCACGCGCCGACTCAGGGAGCTTGTCACAGTCGAACGTGATGAAGAGTGTAAGGGTGGGTCTCGAGGCCCATCCCAGTTTTTTTCATCACACGTTGGAACTTGACCGCCCCATGATCGGCCAACTCTAAGGTGATGTCATCTATGGAGTAGTTCACGTGTTCCCTTGCATAAACTGCTCCTTTCACG
The DNA here is from genome assembly GCA_963969495.1 of Ceratothoa steindachneri. NCBI lineage: Eukaryota > Metazoa > Arthropoda > Malacostraca > Isopoda > Cymothoidae > Ceratothoa > Ceratothoa steindachneri. Next base: position 31,563,711 of record OZ018318.1, read on the forward strand.
CAGTTGATGGTAGAGCGCGGCGTTACACTCACAGTCCTGTCATCAAGTTTCCGAAGGGCACTAATCATGGCCACCTCGGAGGGATTCGACGCATTTGCCATAAGGCTCCCGTCCAGGAAAGACGTCACCTTCGGCTCTCTACCAATCCCACTAGCTAAAGCTCTCTTCTGATAGATCATGTTGCTTTTAGCCAACATGCTGATATCAGTAGAGCGAATAACCAGGAAGCGTTTGAATCTAGCGGGCTCGAAAACTCCGGGTAGTCTCTGAATGAGGGGCTCCGACGTATTTGAGGCTCCGTGTTCGCACTTGTACTTGAACTTTTGGACTTTGTCAGGGAATCGGCAACAGGGTGAGGCAGCGGGGCCGGATGTGCCGATCTTAGCTTGGTCGCTTACCGAAGTAGCAGACCCATCCGTCCCCGCAGCCTCCGCGGATGGAGAGAAGTTCTGAGTCTTTTTCGTCTTTTTTTTGTTTCTTTTCCTTTTAGGAGAGGAGTGCGGGAAATAAACCTGTTGCTCTTATCCGCCAGCAGGAGCCTCCAAGCCAGATGAGCCGTCCTCAGCCAGGTCCTTCTCCGAGATCGAGAAGGTCATGACCGTCGCAGGGGCACTGGCCGGAGGAACAGATCTCTCTCCTCTTTATACTGTCCTGGAGACCCGAGACGTTTGAGGAAGACCTTGCATTGGGGCGGACTCGGGTTCGATGTTTTGCGGCGAGCCTGGATTCGCCTCATATCCGGTGCATCAAAACACAAGGGGTATTCCTCGTCCTTGAAGAATTAAGGAAAGAAGAAGGAAAAGGCTCCCCCTCGAGCCCGTTACTCAGGGGCCACACCAATCTCATAAGTTAACTTGGCTGAGGAACCAAGTTCAACTTATTCTCGTCAGAGAAACCCCCCTCCGTTATCCTCGCCCTTGAGAAAGACTGGAACTAAGAAGAAGCTCATCCTCGAGCTAGTTCCTGGTTACCAAACCGACCCTTTAAGTTAACTTATTCAAGTTTAACTTATTCTCGTCAGAGAAACCCTTCCTCCTCGATTCTCGCCCTTGAAGAATACTCTCCCCAAGTTCAGCCCTCGCCCATAAGGAATTAAGTAACGAAGGAGAAAAGCCCCCCCTCGAGCTCGTTACTTGGTGGTCACGCCACCCAAAGTCCAAGTTAACTTGGTTTAAGAACCAAGTTCGATCACTCTCGCCAGAGAGACCACGACTACCTTGGTGCCACCTAAAGCACCGAATTATTCTCGTCCTTGAAGAACACCCCCTGAATACCGTGTGGACCCCCCAGCTGCTACCCTCGCCAAAAGGACCTCGTGATCCCGCACGCCTACGTCTGGCCAGGCGGCACGCGTCGTGAGACAATAACATTCCTTAGGTATTTAAACTCCAGTAGAGTCCGTAAGCCTAAATCTTAAAATATTGAAGTGTGTAGCGAAATTAACCAATTTTAGAGGGTCAAACTAATTGAATTAATTATTGTATATTATAAGATTCGGAGTTTTGCTGGGGTTAATGGTTAATTTTTGTGTATTAAATTGTTAAAGTTAAAATATAAGTTTATTTGGGGAATTATCGTGCGTTTTTCTATATCCTTACGTGTTTCCAACGGCTCTCTTCTTTAAGATATTAATATTAGCACTCTTAGCACTCTCAGGACAAAAAGGGGGGCATTCTACGACAAGGGGAGTTCCATTTTTTCAGTTGAGCTGCCCGAATGTGGCTCCGTCGATGGTGAGGAAGAAAGGGGAAGAGTTTTATTTTGGGGTTTTACATCATCGGGAAAGGGGACCCTATTCTTTCTGCGGGAAGCAAACTCTAATCACTCCTCGCAGTAGCCCGCTCTTCAAGGGGTGCATACGGGGCTGGCATAGCTAGGTGCCGCCATTTTAGGCCACCGATCACGCTTGGTGACCTGGCAGCCCTTCGGCATGGCGGCTCCACCTTGGGCATGGCGTAAAAAGGTAGAGTGTGAAGTGAGAAGGAAAGGGAATGTGAGGAAGGTATGGGTGGAGATAAAGCAGGTTGTGAAAATACCATCCCAAACCAGAGCTCAAGGGTTTGGGAACATTATCCCCTCCCACCTCAGCCCTGATCCGTGATAGTTGGCTCAGAAGAAGGTCAGCATCTACCCTGTGAAAATAGAGGCCGGCCAAAGAAAGTTGTGAGAGGGTTTGTAGGTGGAGTGAGGAAGTAGGGGAGAAACACAGGCTGTCTGAAAGAAGGAGAATAGGCTAAGCGGGAGGGCTTTTGTTTCGTTTCGCCTTAACTCCCCTACCTTCATTCTTGTTCGATCCCTGCCTTGATGAAATTCTGTTCTATACATTTTAAATAAGAATTTTCTGAAAAATATCCTGATATAAACATTTCAAATTAGCGTTTGCCTAATGAAATCATGATATATTCATTTCAAATCATAATTTCCCTAATGAAATTATGATCTATACATTTCAAATCAGCGTTTGCGGGATGAAATCATGATATACACATTTCAAATCAGCGTTTGCCTAATGAAATCATGATCCATACATTTGAAATAAGTGTTTGCCTAATGAAATCATGATCTATACATTTCAAATCAGCGTTTGCCTAATGAAATCATGCATGATATATATCTACATTTCAAATCAGCGTTTGCCTAATGAAATCATGGATGATATATACCTACTTTTCAAATCAGCGTTTGCCTAATGAAATCATGCATGATATATACCTACATTTCAAATCAGCGTTTGCATAATGAAATCATGCACGATATATACCTACATTTCAAATCAGCGTTTGCCTAATGAAATCATGCATGATATATACCTACATTTCAAATCAGCGTTTGCCTAATGAAATCATGCATGATATATACCTACATTTCAAATCAGCGTTTGCCTAATGAAATCATGCATGATATATACCTACATTTCAAATCAGCGTTTGCCTAATGAAATCATGCAGGATATATACCTACATTTCAAATCAGCGTTTGACTAATGAAATCATGCATGATATATACCTACATTTTAAATCAGCGTTTGCCTAATGAAATCATGGATGATATATACCTACATTTAAAATCAGCGTTTGCCTAATGAAATCATGGATGATATATACTTACATTTCAAATCAGCGTTTACCTAATGAAATCATGCATGAAATATACCTACATTTCAAATCAGCGTTTACCTAATGAAATCATGCAGGATATATACCTACATTTCAAATCAGCGTTTGACTAATGAAATCATGTATGATATATACCTATATTTCAAATCAGCGTTTGACTAATGAAATCCTGATATATACATTTCAAATATAGATTTTTACTCGCACAACGGCGAATAAGTCAGCTAATGGAATATAACATTGATTTTTCGAGGAAAAAATCTCCATGTCAATTTAAATGACCCTTAGATTACCTAAGGGCCAGATATAACCAGGTCTACTGACCAAAAGTAACGTGCTCTCGCTTATTCTGATTTATAACCTTATGACCTTCAAAACATTCAATATTTCCCGGACTAACCTTGGGAGGACCTTAATAATTACATCATTCGAAAGTGAGTGTGAGACAATTATATCATACGAAAGAGAATGTAAAACAACATAAGGGTTTCAAATTTCGTTAGAATCGGCCGAATAGTTATGATGTTATTGACAAAACAAAATAATTCCCGGACTAAACTTGGGAGGACCTTCCCAATTATGTCATTCAAAGGAAAATGTAAAACAATATAAGAATTTCCAATTTCGTTCGAATCGGCCGAATAGTTACAATGTTATTACCAAAACCATAAAAGCAAAACGGGGACCGACCGTCAACCGACCGACCGTCAACCGACCGACCGACGACGTAGTGAGATGTAGGGTCACCCGTGACTAAAACTGGTCTCTATGTGCGTTTTTCCATGTGAGGTCTATTTAGGATCAATGAAGCTTCTTTGCGCAGAGGAAAATCCTGAAAGTTTATAAATAAAGAGCGACATTCCAAAATGTCAAGTTACATAACCTGTTTTCACAAACCAAGGACTTTTATCTGAGAAGCCTTGATTGTAGTTATCGACAACAACATTCATGAATTATGGAGGAACGGGACCCAATCTTTATTTAAAGGTCTTCCCCTTCATAGGGGTTTTAATTTCGTCTATGTAAGTATTTTTTATATCGATTTTGAATGCATAATTCTCCGGTTCAATTTGGTTTATTGTGACTATTCTTTTTCTCCTTATAATCCTAAAAATTTGGCTATTATACTATATTATTCGAACTGAGACAAACCCATCAGTTTAATATTCATACTACGGCTTTTGGACTTATTTTCTGGATATTAACCAACGACGCGTTAGGTTTAAACCTTTCAAGAACGAATATATTAAAATGTTTCAAAACGAAATGTTTCTATATATTTAATTTACTTTTATCGTTTCTAAATCTATTTAAACACTAGATTGGTCATATATTGATATAACCAAATCCCCTTTTCTTCTGTTTTCACAGGATACGATCAGAGCTTGCGTTTGAATTATAAGAATTACACTGAATTCCTTCTATCCAAAGCATAATTCCATTAACCGACGAAAATGTCATTAGAAATTAAATAGACAAACTTCAGCTATTTTTAGAAGTATTTTTATTTAGTTGATAATTAAATTTAAGGTGGTTTTACGTTGAGTTCAGTCATTTCATCGGAATGAAACAGATTTTCAAGAATACAGAATAGGAAAGACAGTATTAGAGATCAATATGGCACTGATGGCTAAGGAAATTAACATAATTAATACATCATGATATGTTGTAATGGTAAATGTTCTAATTTATGGAATTTAAGAAGATTACCCCTTCAAAAATATAACCATGTCAATCACGCATGTCGTATCTACTCGGCAACTCTTTTCTACTAATTTTTCTGTAGCTGCTGAAGCTGTCACATGCTCTTTTATAGAGAGGGTGCGCTTATATTAACTTTTTTTAAATACACCTATCACTTTTACGTTACCCGATGATTTATTTAAAATTTCATGAACACTTTTATAAATGATTCTTAATTCCTCTACCTAGTGAATAACGGCAACATTTATTTTGCCTAATTTATGTATGTAATATTTAACTGCCTTTTATATAATCATTTCACCTTTAAAGGTGGATATTCAATTAATTTCTGCAGTGAATTGATTTTAACAATACTCCTTGTATTTTGTTGTATTATAGCCGTCTGAAAAGGGTTTTATTTTACATTCTAGGCATAAATTATAATAAAAAAGCCAATAAAGACAGTTACCCTTTTCCCCTCGGTTCATATATTGGTAAAATAATTATGAATTTTCTTTCCATTTTCAAGATTAGCGTCCAAGCTTCTTTGTACACGGTTGCTCACCTTTTTTTCCCCACACGGTAATTGATTGTTATCTACCTACATTTTCAAGCTATTCGTTTCTTTCGGAGTGGGCAAACGTGATTTCTCGTCACATTATTGATTTCTCCTCTCCCACATCTATTTGACATTAAAGTTTTCCTATTTTTTTCAGAACTAAGGTGGCAAATACAAGGAGAATGTGACTTGATTCTCTAAATTCCAAAGATTAAGGCAAGGTTCAAGGCAACGCTACCGAGTAGGTATACCTCTCAGTAATATTCATTTGTAAAATAAAGCAGTGAAAACGGTGTTCCCTTAGAATGCATGTATAGCCCTGAGAAGGCAAGGGATAGAGTAGTGACGGTTCATTCCACATCTTAAGAGGACAAATTAATAACACATTATCACCCATACAAGAAAAATGGCTAATGAGTACATGCAGAACCGGACTGTAACGTTCCTTGCGGTCTGGAAAGGTTTATTAAGGAGACAGATCGGGAGATTTTTTTTTTAAGAGATCATCTGGCGACTGTCTACTTTGGCATTAGTCGCCGTATTCAACATTGTCTAAAATTAGGCATCTTTAAAAAGGATGCTAAAAAAAACAAATAAAAAACTATCAATAAAAATAAAACAAGGAAAAAAGGTAATAAGGAGGAAGCAAGCTCCGGCGTCGGGGGAAAGTCCGCCTACCCCCCGCGCAGGAACATACGACCTACAAAGAAAACAATACAAAAAATAGAACCTACTTAAATAAAGGGAAAAAGCCTGGCCTCCACCCAAAAGTCAACAAGTCCACAAGTCGACAAGTCAATGTGCACGAACTCGTCCCAAGCACAAGGGACAGGCGGTAGCGACCTCGCCCATTCCGGTGCCGGGACCGGTAACGTGCGCGAAGATCACCTAGACTGGGAAATTCGACAAGAATGTGCCAAACAGTCTGGGGGACGACGCAGTCGTCACAATAGGTCGCAGGCGAGCGCTCCATCAAATAGCGATGCGTCACACGAGTGTGTCTGATTCGAAGACGACAGAAAGCGACCTGAAGCCGTCGCGGCATTGGGGGATAGGACCATGGGAGCAGTCGCGGCGCAATGGCACGCAACCTTAAGTTCCCTTCGACCGTCTCCCATCTTCTTTGCCAAGCAGTCCGAAGAGCTGCCCGTATTCCTTCCATGTAGCCGGTGTTAAGAAGAGCGAAACGCTGGTCTGGTCACAGAGTCCTCGCGGACTCTTTAACACCCTCATCGGCGCGCTCATTTCCCGCAATTCCTACATGTCCAGGAACCCAGTAGTAGATAATCTCGACATCTGCCCGGCTCGCTAAAACCGTGGCGTCACGGATATCACGAATCAGGGGATGCGGAGATTCCAATGCCCCGAGAGCACTCAGGGCGCTTTGTGAGGCGCTATAGATCACAATCCGGTCTCCGAACCGGGCACGTCGAGTAATCTCCCATACCGAGTGGTGTATTGCCACCAGTTCGGCCGTGAAGACAGACGCAGCGCCTAGCAGATCCCCGCTGACTTCAAACAGAGGGAAAATGGTGTGAAAGCCGACCCCCTCTTGGGACTTGGAGCCATCCGTATACACTAACACGGTTCCAGCGTGACACGATGTGTGCACCAAAAAGGTCGAACGCAATACTTCCGGCGTTGTAAAAGCTTTCGGAGCAGAGGCGTAGCAACAAAAAGCCAAAGGTGATACCCTCCGTGGTGACATTCTAAGCAGAACCATGCTCGCTACCGGATCTAGAGCTATACCTAGCTCTCGAAGAGTTTCCTAGCCTTAAACCCAAAGTGCCTTAAGTATGACTGGCGTCTCTCAGTGTCATAAGCACCGTCGAAATCAGCTGCGAATGCAGTGAGAGCTGGTAACGACTGAAGAAGGCGCGGGGCTCGTGCATACAGGCAAATAATGCACTGTACAGGGCATAGAGCGAGTGGCATCTACCCAGCATCGACCAACAGGCTTTCAATGGGGGAAGTGCGGAAGGCACCGGTCGCCAGGCGAAGGCCGATGTGGTGAATCAATTCCACCTTCCGCAATACACGTTCGGCTGCGGATACATAAAACTCGTTTAAATAGTAAGGTAGTAGCCCTAATAGCACGCCAAGCGCTGAACGTCACGGAGATAAAAGTATCCATGGCGCGGGTCTAAGAGACCATAAGGCTGCAAACATGAGCCTCCTAGGTGAGGTGTTGGTCAAATACAAGACCATGGAAAGGGTGAGATTGAACCACTTTTAGGCGTACCCCATTGGAAAAGATATCTGGGTCAGAGTGGAGCCGTAGAGGGCGGCAGAAGGGCATCGTTTAAGTCTTGGACAAGGAAAACAGAAACCTGTGCGCTTCGGCATAGCAAGAGACGGAGTTCACTGCCTGTTGGAGTCGATGCTTCAGAGTTGGCATATGGGCCGCGCCAAAAGAGATCGAAAGGTTGTCCACGTAGAGCGTAGCGAGAACATCTTCCGGCAGCACCAATGTGAGGCCTTTGACGCTCAGAGAAAAGAGTGTGACATGATGACACTGACCTGCGGGACACCCTCTTCCTGCTCCATTGGCCCGGATAGGGCGTCCACCACCCGTACGCGGAATCGAAGATCTCGCAAAGATTCAGATATAAACATTGGAAGGCGTCCCCTCGCCCCCATCGTGTGGAGAGTCTCCATAATACCGTATCGCCATGCGGTATAATAGGCCTTCTCCAAATTGAAAAACATCGTGGCATAGTGCTCTCTACGAAGGAAAGCCTCGCAGACGGCATGTTCCAGTCGCAGCAGAGCATCCGACGTGGAGTGGAACTTGCAGAAGCCGCACTGTGCACAAGACAGATGGTCTCCGCTGTCCAGAACGAAAAGGTTAATCTAACATTTACCAATTTCTCCATTAACTTGCCCACGCGGTATCCGCAAACGAAGCAAGAGCGGAACACAACTGACTCAGAGTAAATATGTCGTTTAAGGGTTCTCCGCCTCTAGAGGTAAATTCCGGCTGGCGGTCTTCCGCGACATCATGACGTTTATTGAATGCTGGCGGATCAGCATCCCGGCTAGAGAATGCGGAGAAAGCGGTCGTGGAGTATTCTGCGACAGACGCGGGGTCCTAGATTGTGGTCCCATTCTCTTGGAGAACGGGAGGGGCGGTCCTGCGAGAAATTGCCCCTAATTCTTTTGACTCGCTCTCACACCTCTGCTAAACGTGGCTTCCCGTTGAATTAAGACAAGTATGCCCGCCAAAAAGAGCGGCGGGCGTGCTTCGAAATATACCGTAACCTAGCCCTACGAAATCCACCGACAGTAAAATTGTTTTGGCGGCGCTTATAGCGCATGTAAGCATAACCCTTCGGCTAGAGGGCTGTCTCACACTTGGCTGACCCCCTCTTGAGTGGTCGGCTTGTAAAACGACCAGACCTTTTAGGAATAGTAGTTAGGCCCGCGGCGATGTGGTTGCCGGAGAAAAACTCAACGGCCTCATCTAGCAACCTAAATTCCGCACCAAGCACCACCAGTCCGGCTCTCGGGCGGCATCGCCCAAGAAAATGATATTTGAATAGGAAAGTGATCACTACTATGTAAGTCATGCCCCCAACCCATAATTAAAATCAGACTGTGCATCTGGAGAGCACAAAGATAGATCTAGGAATGAAAATGAAGCGGTTCTCGGGCAGTGATGCGTAGGCTTACTTGTTCTAATAATACTTTTTCTTTGATTATAAGCTATCGCACTGAACTTTTTTTTTTTAAATAATTAAATAATGCAATCGTATTTTCTCTTAACTTCATTTGCATCCATTTTGTTTAAAAGGGGGTTATCACTTAAAAAAATCAATAAACAATATGTCACACTTATCTAAGAACTGCCTCAAGGCAGCTGATCTCAAAGATACGAAGCGTGAGTGGTAGACGTGCCAGAATCCCGGAAATATTAACAAAATGCTTAAGATATAAGAGCTTAACCATACTAGAGTTTTTTGCCATTTAACTGCATTCTTTCTCAGAACCATTATTTAAATATAACCTAAAATTTTATTTAAGCTTCAGAGCATCATAATAGTTACGTCATTATGTCTTAGAAATATTGTTGGTTTTCCTAAATTCTGGGTTGCCAGATGCAAGTTGATGACTGCCAACTAAATTTGCTTCCTTTTGCGTATACAAATAGGTTATTTTTTTCTTGATTCTAACACGGCGTTAAAATATCTTGATAAAAATCATAAACTCTATGTGATAGAACGTGTTGAAGCTGCGTTTAATTTCAACTCCTACCCCGTATTATTTAAAACCACGATGCTGCCCACGTGCATCTTCGATTCGAGGCTTGGAGTCTTATCTCAGCTATCGGATGCCAATGTTTAAACAAGGAGGTTATCGTCCCCCCGTTCGCCCCCATACGCCGACCTTGCCAGAACGAGTTAGGCTTATGAACAGATAAGGCATTGTTCCCCGGCCCGGCTGTGCGTTCCCTCCAAGCTTCCACTCCATTTTCCCCCACGCCAAGGAGATGTCCTGGCTATTTATATGGAAACTTTACCACTAAGATCAGATTGGAGATCCAGATTTTCGTCGCGAAACATCACCACGACCCTCTCTCCCTTTGTGCGCCAAGGGACCTCGACCTCGAGATTCACCATCACTTGTCCAGAAGGAGGACAATATTCCTTGAGTGCCAAAGGTTCGAGCCTTTCCGACGCCAAGTCCCCAAGGCCCCCCCGCCCTGTTGTTCAAGGAGAACAGCATTAGAACAGCCATTGTTCGTTTTGAGCCCTTCGCCAAGAAACGGTTCTCTTCCCCCCCCTGTTGTTCAAGGGAGAACAGCATTAGAACAGCCATTGTTCGTTTTGAGCCCTTCGCCAAGAAACGGTTCTCATCCCCCCCTGTTGTTCAAGGAGAACAACATTAGAACAGCCATTGTTCTTGAGCCCGTAGACAAGAGACGGTTCTCATTCCCCCCTTTGTTCAGAAGAGAACAAAGTAGAACAGCCATTGTTCTTCAAGCCGTTCGCCGAGTAACGGTTCTCCTTTCCAAGACGCCTCGTCAGGATCCTTTTATCCCCCCCCTTCGGCTGGAACTCGCCAGCGGACCGAATATTCCTTCAAGTACCTTCCACTGCACCCTAATGAAAAGTTACGTAAGCCAAACGTCACCTTTTGAGTATTGATCCCTTTTTGTCAATTCTATCCTGTGCTTTAAATTGTTTATCGAACCATCCCATCTCTTTAACTCTATATTTGTTTTACCTTTTTTTTTAATCCCTTAATTCCTTGGATTAGCCCGAGTCTCCACGACCCTTTCCATTCTGTTTATGTCAATATTTTCCGTTTTTTGTGTATTGTTTATAGTTATTATTAATAAAACTCTATTTTATTAATGATAGCAATATTATTATCCTTGAGCTCAGTTCCACTTCTTAAGCATATCGAAGATACATAATATCGGCCGCCAGACAGTAAACGCACTCTAAAGATAATTAAGGAAGTTCCCTCAACGAATAGTGTAATATATGGTATCGTCGGGAGTCATTCTACGACATATATATATATATATATATATATATATATATATATATATATATACTATCTGTATAGGACTAGCTTATAAAGGAACACCCACCATTAGAGCTCTTCGCACTATGCGACTGTGCCCCATGCCATTGCTTAATATAAGATGACACCTTACTCTAGCAAACAGTCATAGACTCCAAGCTCGTACTCTCCAGTTGCGAAAGTAGATTACAGATATGGGTAAGGGATATATCTTCATACCAATGACCTCTTTGACTAAAACCTTCCATCCCGTGCACGCGTCGACTGACATCTCTAACGATCTTCCGTCAATCAGACTCAACGAAACACCCGTATCTATCAAGAGCTTTATGGATGCCTGACTGTCTTGCTTACTGAACGCTACTTTTCCTTCATCACGGTTGCAACTGTTGCCTTCTTTAATCGTAACCAATCCTGGCCATGTTAATCATACAAACAAGCTACTTCTCCCCGACTTGAAATTTGCCCTCAAATTCCATCCTTTTCTATTCTCTCCCTCCTTTACGGTCACTAACACGCAATAATGCAATGACTTCCCTACACGACCCCCCTTCCAGAAAATTTCAACACACAAGGCTTTTCTCCTAGCGTTGTTCCTACTTCCCACCTATTCCGTTTCATCAAGCTCTCGTTCTCTTTATTTTCACCCCTGTAAAATTTATAATTCTCTATATACAATGTTACTTTACCGTAGTCACTCCTATTTTTATATTTTTTAACCAGTTATTCCTATTATCGGGATTCTTCTTTTCCGTAATTAAATCTAAGTCTGCTAACTTGGCGGCTTGCATAGGCTCTGCGACACTATTATTTTTCAGGTGAACAAGAAAACTTTATGTCGGCAGCGCTAATCGATGAGGCGCGTTGCAACCAGCGATCAAAGCTCCCTTCTAAGCGCAAGAGGAATTTGACACGTCTCCTCTTTCCACTTTTCGCCAAATTGAAGCGCCGCTCGGTAGTTCTCTGCGATGCCCTAGTACTGACTTAGAACCGACTCTGTTCTGGCCTCGTAATTTATGTCGTTCTCATTTGAAGAATATAGATACATTTGTGTCGTGGTATGACATTACATTACATTACATCTATGAGGGAGGGACCAATAACTTTAAAGCGAACCGACAATAGGGACGGAAAACCACGAGTTTAGACGGGCTAAGTAGCGAGAGAGTGCAACGAGGTCAGGTAAATTGTGAACAGTGGCAAAGCTCAAGGTTATTTAAAGAGGCATGTATAAAAATTTTATTTTATTTACACAAAAATAATGAGAGAATTGATGGGTAAAATTACCTCAGAGAATTAACGGGCAAAACCACATCAGTAAATGAAAGAGGAAATTAACTCAATTGGGCTACTGAAGGGGGGGAGGGGTTGGCTTACGGATGTCTTCTGTACGTGAGGTGTGGCCGATCAGAACTTCTGAGCAGAAGATTGGAGTGATACGGTTCTCCCTAAACAAGGGGGGGGGGGGTAACTTCCGGTCCAGGGGAGAGTATTTCGGCAATACCGAAATAAGGAAGGCTTCGACAGGAATTGATGGGAGAAGTCGGGAAAATCACTCGGGGCGATCATTCAGTGGAATTACCTCCTGGTTGGGGCTAATTCCAAATACACAAAATAGTCCAGCTGTCACTTTGCTTTGTTGCTAGCACTTGACTTGGAACCATGGGGAATCTTTTGTGGTCTCGGGAGACTTTTCAACTCTGTGTATCTTCCGGGGAGTCGAGCGTTATTTATATCCTAGGTTCTCCCCGGAGTTGGGGGTTAGCGGGAAACAGCTCTACTCTCGAAGGGCCTCAAATCTTCTTGCAGAGCTATTTTAGCCCGCATAAAGGTGAATCGTGGGGGACTCGATTCGAGGCTGCCGCTTGTGGAAAAGGGAGGGGGCGGTAGGCTTACCACTTCAGGCCTAGCCTGGCCTTCTGCTGCACATGGAAGTTCCTTTCTGCTAAAGATCTTCCACGTGGGGATTCCATCACACATCTCCTAACCTAAAGATGATGCTTTCCAGAGCAGTTGCGTAGGAAAGGATCATCCCAACCTGTCAAACTAGAATTATCAAAGGTCTAGGGAAATTCTGACCTTCTACGACAGGTGTACACACAAAAAAACGTAAATCTGAGCTCAGCGGGGAATTTACGGGCATAAGCTTTAAACAGGTCGATTATAGAGAATTTAACTAATACAATTTTAAACAAAAGAAAACTCGCAGGAGAACATTGGTGACATTTCAGTGGAACCCCAAAAAAAGGAAATAAATAAATTGAGGCATAAATATGGGACAAAAAAAACTTAACAATGTAGTGGACCAAAAAGAAAATCATAATTAGGAACATTGATGATATAATATAATATATATATATATATATATATATATATATATATATATATATATATATATATATATATACAATTCACGTGGAAAACCTTCGCTCCCGCTGGAGTATGAATGAGGTAATCAATTGGTCCTCTAGCCTCGAAGACGGGGTAGGTTTCCTTTCACTGGCTAAGGAGTTTGTTGCTTCCCGTGGGAAGTAGCACCAGCACCTTCGCGCCAGGCTTGAGTTTTCGTTCTCGTGACTTAAGGTTCAATTAGGTCTCAAACCTCTCAATAAGTCCTTCTTCACTGGATATGAGACTCGTTTATCGCCTCGGGTGGACTCACGCTCACGGGCTTTAGTTTTCTCCCAAAGGGGGGGAGAGTTGCGCACTTCCTCTGGGGACAGGAAAAATTATCGCTCCGGAGGGCTTGGCACTCCGGGTCGATAGGGGTTTTCAGGAAAACAGGTGCACGGGATTCCAGGGCTGCCTGTGTACGGGTTGGGCCACGGGATGGTCGTAAATTACGGGGTTCTGGCCGAATAAAACGGAGCAGAACTGGATTGGGGCCGCTACCACTTCGGCCCAACCGGACATATAGTTACACTCGATGTGACAACGAATTACTGGGAAACTACTGGCCCGGCCAAGGTAGTCGTGGACCACCGCAAATTTTTTGTGGTCAAGCCCAACAGGGGGAAGTAGGTCCTCAGAGACTATAATGCAGGTGCACCCGGTGTCACGGACGAGGGTGGATACTCGGCGACCGTTTACGGTTCCGTTCTCGAACTTCCATCCACCAGGGTTGTTTCATTAAAGAGAAAATTTGCATAATGTACCGGGTCTTTATCGGGCGAAGGAGGTTCGGGAGTCTTCTGAGGCGACGGAGGAGGATCAGGGGTGGCCCAGATTTGGTGTACTTGGTGGGATTGAGAGTTTGCGAATTGAAAGTTTGGAGGACAGTTCGTGCGGTAATGGCCGGGAACTCCGCAGATGTAGCAGACGATCGGGTTCTTTTGGTATGGCACAACCTGGGGAGAAGAAACTATGGGCTTAACGTCTCGGTGTTCCGATGTATGGAAGTTTCTTGGCTTCGAGGGACTAGGAGCTTTGGTAAATCTTGGAACCAATTTAAGGGGGGTCTTAGGGCCATAAAATTTAGTTTTGTGGGGCGATTGGGGAGCCTTTTTAACATCCTTAGGGTATAAATCGTGACTACCCGCATAAACATCGGCCTCTTTCAAGCACTCCTTGAAAGTGGCGCAACGTTTATCCTTAATGAAGGCGCGAATTTCGGGAGCCACGGCAGCTGAAAGCTGATTCCCTAAGGAAGAAATCCAGAAGGGACTCGTAGACCTGGGGAATTTTGCACGCATCCAGCCAACACTGAAGGTTTCTTTGGAGGATGTACCCATGTTGTCGAAAGGTTTGCCCAGGTCGAATCGTTTTCTGACGGAATCGGGAGCAGTAGAATTCGCTATTCATATGAACAGCGGCTAACAATTACGACTTTAACGTGGAATAGTCCAAAGTTGCTTCCGGGGAAAGGGATACGAAGATATCCCTTAACTTGGCATTTAGGAGGGGAAGTAAGCGAGCGACGCCATCATTTTCGAGATCCCAACTATTGATCTGAAAGATTCTCTCAAAATGGGCCAAAAATGACCCAAAGTCCTTTCCATCATTGAAAGAGGGAAGGTGAACTGAAAGAGTTTTTGGAATTTCAGCCCGGGAACCGATGGACTGAGAATCCATTTGATTTCGGCTCATTTCCAGCTCATGCTGCCTAATTTGTTCACGTTCTTCCATCTCCATTTTGTTCTTCTCCATCTCCATTTCCATCTTCAGTTTGTTATCCATCTCCGTTTTCAGTTTGTTCTCCTCCATCTCCATCTTTAGTTTGTTCTCCTCCATCTCCATCTTCAGTTTGTTCTCCTCCATCTCCATCTTTAGTTTGTTCTCCTCCATCTCTATCTTCAGTTTGTTCTCCTCCATCTCCAGTTTGTTCTTCTCCATCTCCAATTCCCTTCGCTCTGCCTGTTCGTTCCTCTCTTCTTCCTGTACGTAATTTAGCGGGTCTTTTCCCGAAAGACCTAACATTTCACCCTGACTGTTGAATTTTTCGAAGGATGACATTTTTACGCAGTTAAATGAGGGAACACTGATACGCGAACGAGCTAAGACACTACCCACGCGAAACGAATACCTGAATATTCGTGAAGGCCTTGATCACAAAAAAAAATAAGATACAGCTACCTATCTCTGCTGTTTCTAAGCGGGAAAAAAATTAAAATGGTCCTACCGAAATTAGGACACCAAAGGCCTTAACTCTTTTGGATTAATAACCAGGAGAGACTCCAAAATTCGAACAAAATAAAAAAATTTAATTACCTGGGGTCCAACACAAAATCTAAATAGATTACGTTCCACTGTTCTTCAAATAACTTGAACTTGCCTTCTGCCAGTACAATACAAAAATTAAAATAAAAGGGGTGTACGTGAATAACAAGTGAACTTCTAATGTCGAAATTAAAATGACACGGGTTCGTAAAAACCACAACACACTTGACACCAGATTTATATAATACGTATATTAATATATATATATATATATATATATATATATATATATATATATATATATATATATATATAATATATATATATATATATAATATATATATATATATATAATATATATATATATATATATATATATATATATATATATATATATATATATATATATATATATATATATATATATATATATATATATATATATATATATATGTCGTGGTATGACATTACATTATATCAATACCATATTATATCTATGAGGGAGGGACCAATAACTTGAAAGAAAGTGAACGGACAATAGGGACGGAAAACCAAGTTTAGACGGGCTGAGTAGCGAGAGAGTGCAACGAGGTCCAGTAAATTGTGAACAATGGCAAAGCTCAAGGTTATTTAAAGAGGCATGTATAAAAATTTTATTTTATTTACACAAAATTAATGAGAGAATTGATGGGTAAAATTACCTCAGAGAATTAACGGGCAAAACCACATCAGTAAATGAAAGAAGGAATTAACTCAATTGGGTTACTGAAGGGGGGGGGAGAGAGGGGTTGGCTTACGGATGTCTTCTGTACGTAAGGTGTAGCCGTTCGGAACTTCTGAGCAGAAGATTGGAGTGATACGGTTCTCCCTAAACAAGGGGGGGAGTAACTTCCGGTCCAGGGGAGAGTATTTCGGCTACCCGAAATAAGGAAGGCTTCGACAGGAATTGATGGGAGAAGTCGGGAAAATCACTCGGGGTGATCGTTCAGTGGAATTACCTCCTGGTTGGGGCTAATTCCAAATACACAAAATAGTCCAGCTGTCACTTTGCTTTGTTGCTAGCACTTGACTTGGAACCATGGGGAATCTTCTGGGGTCTCGGCATTTTATTTATATTTAAGGGACTATCTGGCGAGTGCCGACTTAGGCATAAGTCGCCGTAAACAAACAGCCTAGTTCTAGGCTACTTTAAAAAATTGAACAGGAAACAACAATAAAAAGAAATAACAATAACAATAACAAAACAATAACAAAAACAGCAATTAAACCTTGTTAAATAAAAGGGAGACGGCCGGCCTCCCCCCAAAAGTCAACAAGTCCACCAGTCAATGTGCACGCACTCGTCCCAAGCACAAGGGACAGGCGGTAGCGACCCTGCCCATCCCAGTACCGAGACAGGCATCGTGCGCGAAGATCACCCAGACTGGGACACTTGACAAAAATGTACCGAACAGTCTGGGGGACTACGCAGTCGTTGCAATTTGGCGCAGGCAAGTGCTCCATCAAATAGTGATGCGTCACACGAGTGTGTCCGAATCGGAGACGACAGAAAGCAACCTGAAGCCACCGCAGCATTGGAGGATAGGTCCATGGTAACAGTCGCGGTGTAATGGCTCGCAACTTTAAGTTCCCTTCGACCGTCTCCCATCTTCTTTGCCAAGCAGTCCGAAGAGCTGCCCATATTCCTGTTATGTAGGCGGTGTAAGGAAGAGTGAAACGCTGGTCCGGTCGAAGAGTCGTTTTAAGGGTTCTCCGCCTCTGGAGGGTAAGTCCCGCCCGCGGCCTTCGGCGAAATCACGACGTGAATTGAATGCTGGAGGAGCAGCATCCCGGCTAGAGAATGCGGTTTCTCTTTAACGCCCTCATCGGCGCGCTTATTTCCCGCAATTCCTACATGTCCAGGAACCCAGCAGAAGATAATCTCGACATCCACCCGGCTCACCAAAACCGTGGCGTCACGGATATCGCAAACCAGGGAAGGCGGAGATTCCATTGCCCAGAGAGCACTCGGGTGCTTTGTGAGTAGCTAAAGATCATAATCCGGTCTCCGAACCGGGCACGTTGCGTAATCTCCCGTACCGAGTGGTGTATTGCCACCAGCTCGGCCGTAAAGACAGAAGCAGCGCCTGGTAGAGCCTCGCTGACTTCAAACAGAGGGCATACGGCGTGGAAGCCGACCCCCTCTTCGGAATTGGAGCCATCTGTATACACTGGCACGGTTCCAGCGTGACACGATGTGTGCTCCAAAAAGGTCGAACGCAATACTCCCGGTGCCGTACGAGCTTTGAGGGCAGAAGCGTGGCGACAAATAGCCAAATGTGGTACCCTCCAGGGGAGCATCCTGGGCAGAACCAGGGGGGGCACCGGTCCGAGAGCTATATTTACCTCTCGAAGAAGTTTCCTGGCCCTAAACCCGAAGGGCTTAGGCTATTACTGGCGTCTCTCGGCGGCATAGGCACCGTCGAGATCAGCTGCGGATGCAGTGAGAGCTGTTGGCGACTGAGGGAGGCACCGGGCTCGCGCGTACAGGCGGGTGATGCACTGCACGCGGCAAGAGCGAGTGGCATCTCTTCAGCATCGACCAACAGGCTCTCAATGGAGAAAGTGCGGGAGACACCGGTCGCAAGGCGAAGGCCGGTGTGGTGGATCGAATCCCCCTTCTGCAAAACACGCTCGGCTGCGGATGCATAAAACTCGCATCCGTAGTCGAGCCTCAAACGAACAAAGGATCCATAAAAAAGTAGGGCAGTAGTCCTATCAGCGCCCCAAGTGCTGAACGTCACGGAACGGAGAATGTCCTTTGCGCGGGTACAAGAGACCCTAAGGCTGCGAATATGAGCCTCCCAGGTGAGGCACCGGTCGAATACAAGACCAAGGAAATGGTGCGACTCAACCACATCCAGGCGCACCCCATTAAGAAACAAATCTAGGTCGGGGTGAAGCCGTGGATGGCAGCAGAAGTGCACGACCTTAGTCTTGGCCGAAGAAAACCGAAACCTGTGCGCTTCAGCATAGCGAGAGACGCGGTTCAGTGTCTGTTGGAGTTGACGCTCCAGAGTTGGCATCTGGGCCGCGCCAAAAGAGATCGAAAGGTCGTCCACGTAAAGCGTAGCGAGAACATCTCCAGGCAGCACCGAGGTGATGCCTTTGATGCTCAGGGCAAAGAGTGTGACACTAAGGACACTTCCCTGCATGGCGACAAATAGCCAAATGTGGTACCCTCCAGGAGAGCATCCTGGGCAGAACCAGGGGGCGCACCGGTCCGAGAGCTATATTTACCTCTCGAAAGAGTTTCCTGGCCCTAAACCCAAAGGGCTTAGGCTATTACTTGCGTCTCTCAGCGGCATAGGCACCGTCGAGATCAGCTGCGGATGCAGTGAGAGCTGTTGGCGACTGAGGGAGGCACCGGGCTCGCGCGTACAGGCGGGTGATGCACTGCACGCAGCAAGAGCGAGTGGCATCTCTTCAGCATCGACCAACAGGCTCTCAATGGAGAAAGTGCGAGAGACACCGGTCGCAAGGCGAAGGCCGGTGTGGTGGATCGAATCCCCCTTCCGCAAAACACGCTCGGCTGCGGATGCATAAAACTCGCACCCGTAGTCGAGCCTCAAACGAACAAAGGATCGATAAAAAAGTAGGGCAGTAGTCCTATCAGCGCCCCAAGCGCTGAACGTCACGGAACGGAGAATGTCCTTTGCGCGGGTACAAGAGACCCTAAGGCTGCGAATATGAGCCTCCCAGGTGAGGCACCGGTCGAATACAAGACCAAGGAAATGGTGCGACTCAACCACATCCAGGCGCACCCCATTAAGAAACAAATCTAGGTCGGGGTGAAGCCGTGGATGGCAGTAGAAGTGCACGACCTTAGTCTTGGCCGAAGAAAACCGAAACCTGTGCGCTTCAGCATAGCGAGAGACGCGGTTCAGTGTCTGTTGAAGTCGACGCTCCAGAGTTGGCATCTGTGCCGCGCCAAAAGAGATCGAAAGGTCGTCCACGTAAAGCGTAGCGAGAACATCTCCAGGCAGCACCGAGGTGATGCCGTTGATGCTCAGGGCAAAGAGTGTGACACTAAGGACACTTCCCTGCGGGACACCCTCTTCCGTCTCCTTTGGGCCGGAGAGGGCTCCCCCCACCCGTACGCGGAATCGACGATCTCGCAAAAATTCAGATATCAACATTGGGAGGCGTCTCCTCGCCCCCATCGTGTGGAGAGCCTCCATGATACCGTATCGCCATGCGGTATCATAGGCCTTCTCCAGATCGAAAAACACCGTGGCGTAGTGCTGTCTACGAAGGAAAGCCTCGCAGACGGCATTTTCCAGTCGGAGCAGAGCATCCGACGTGGAGTGGAACTTGCAGAAGCCGCACTGTGCACAAGACAGATGGTCTCCGCTGTCCAGAACGAAAAGGTTAATCTAACATTTACCAATTTTTCCATACACTTGCACACGCAAGAGGTTAGAGAGATTGGGCGGGAACCGGTCGGAGTAGAGTGATCTCTCCCCGGTTTGCGAAAGGCGAGCACAGTAGCGATTCACCAGAAGTCTGGGAGAAGACCTTCCACCCAGATCCTGTTCAACAAATCTAACACAAAAGGCCATGCCTCGCACACCCAGGTGTCGAAGGATGGCGTACGGGAGATCTTCAGGACCATGGGCCGTGTCTGCGCATAAAGCGAGAACGGAACGCAACTCACTCACAGTAAACTTGTCGTTGAAGGGTTCTCCACCTCTGGAGGTAAAGTCCAGCCGGCGGTCTTCCGCGACATGACGACGTGCATTGAATGCTGGCGGAGCCGACTCACGGCTAGAGAATGCGGAAAAAGCGGTCGCTAAGGATTCCGCCACGGACGCGGAGTTCCAGATTGCGGTCCCATTCTCCTGGAGAACGGAAGGGGGGTCCTGCGAGAACTTGCCCCGAATCCTTTTGACTCGCTTCCACACCTCAGCTAAAGGGGTCTTCCCGTTAAGTGAAGACACGTATGCCCGCCAAGAAGAGTGGCGGGCGTGCTTCAAAATATACCGGAACCTAGCCCTAGCCCGACGAAATTAAGAGACAGAGAAATCGTTCGGGTGGCGCTTATAGCGCATATAGGCATAACGCTTTTGTTTGAGGGAGGTCTCACACTCGGCCGACCACCATGGGAGTGGTCAACGTGCAAAACGGCCAGACGTCCTAGGAATAGTAGTCAGGCCCACGGCAATAAGGTTGCCGAAGAAGAACTCAACGGCCTCATCTACCGACCTAAACTCCTCAACTGAGATAGAGAATTCAGTCATTTCCTGAAATGCAGGCCACCAAGCACCACCGAGGTGGTCTCTCCGGCGGCAGTTGCCCTGAAAATGATATTTGAATGGCAGAGTAATCACTACCATGGAGGTCATCGACCATCCCCCAATCAAAATCTAGCTGTGCATCCGAAGAGCACAAAGATAGGTCAAGGCAAGAAAATGAAGCGGTTCTCGGACAGTGATGCGTAAACTCATGTACGTTTAGGACACCCAGCTCAGGCTCTTCGATCAGATCAACAAGGACTTGTCCCTTGGGACTTATTTATTAATCTCCCCAGAGAGGATGCCTGCCGTTCAGATCTCCAAGCAAGAGATAGGGCCTCGGCAACCGTGCCGCGACGCAGCGGACGTCCACCGCGTCGAAGTCAGCTGACGGTGGAATGTACGCAGAAATCAGAGTATACCTCCTATCCAGGTGCAGCTGCACAGCCACTGCCTAAAAGAAGGGTATCTAAGGAGAAAGGAAGAACGGAGACATCATGCCGGGTGTAAACCGCGCATCCCCCAGCCCGTCCATATCGCGGTGGTGGGGTCGCAAGACCCTTATACCCCAGGAGGGCGGGCAGGGGGCACAAGCCTAGCTTGGTCTCCTGCAAAAAGATAGCTAACGTGGAACGGGACGAGACGAGCCTCCGCAGCTCCTCCCAGTTAGCCCGGAGTCCACAGCAATTCCATTGAAGGAATATGCCCTCCAGGCCTAGCTCGGAGGAGACGCAGGGGCCCTCTTCGAACAGAAAACCCTCACGGGAATGGCCGTACGCTTCCCAGGGGCAGAACCCCGGGCGCTGTTGGCTGGACAAAGCGCTGAAGGCGCTGTCGCCTTCGAGGACTTATTGGGGGAGGTTGGGCTCGCCATGCGAGTCTTTTCCTCCCTCCGCCTTGAAACCTTAGGCGGGCGTTGCGGCTTCGGAGGCAGGCGGCCCTCTTTTCGAGGAACCACCGTCTCCGAGCCACTCGCTCCACCTCGGGCGTGGGCGAAGGAACCGAAGCTCCTTTGTTGCTGCCCTTTCGCGGGACAGCTTCAGGAACCCCAAAAGGGTGCCTAGCGACCATCTTCAGGGGTGTGGCCTCCTGTGAGTCTAACGACTCGGTGGAGGCGCGTGGCCGTTTCGCCTTACGGGAAACGGTCACACTGGGGAAAGAGGGGTAGCCCTGGTTTTAGCCGGGGCTGGGTATGAACCCTTTTTGCCGCCAGCTTTACCAGCTGAGCCCTTAGGTTGGGTAGAGCCAGCAGAATGGCTCCGAATGAGTGCGAAAACAATCGTGCTCGTTGGCCAGGATGGGCCAGGAGCAGAGGCTGCCTTTCTAACTATTGAGGCATATGACGTCCCAGGCAGAGCCGGGTGCGTCAGGACGAGGTCCTTAGCCTCGCGGAATGAGAGTCTATCCTGGGCCTGAATGGCCAGGATTTCTTTCTCCAGGAAGATATGCACCACATTGCTTCGAAGAAGCAGGGTGCGGCTCTCCGCAATTGACACACTTGGCCACACACGATTTGGACTTATCGTGTGCTACCTAAGAGCAATTTACACAGACTTCGGGTGACCCCGACTTTGCACGTCTACATAAGCGATTCGTATGGCCGAAGCGGTGACAGTAATAGCATTTCCGCGGCAGTGGCACGAATGCCTTCACGCGGTAGCGGTATCAACCGGCACGCACCGACTCAGGGAGCTTGTCACAGTCGAACGTGACGAAGAGTGTAGGGGTGGGTCTCGAGGCCCCTCCCTGTTTTCTCATCACACGTTCGAGCTTGACCGCCCCATGGTCAGCCAGCTCTAGGGTGATGTCCTCAATGGAGTAGTCAACGATTTCCCTCGCATAAACTACTCCTTTCACAAAGTTCATGGTAGAGTGAGGCGTCACACTCACCGGGGTGCCATGAAGTGTCCGAAGAGCACTTATCTTGGCCGCCTCGGTGGGATTCGCCGCATTCGCAAGAAGGCTCCCGTCCGAGAAACGGGTCACCCTTGGCTCTCTACTAATTGCACTAGCTAATCCTCTCCTCTGATGGATCATGTTGCCCTTGGACAACATGGTGCCATCAGTGGAGCGAATAACGAGGAAGTGCTTCAATCCAGCATGCTCGAAAACGCCAGGTAACCTCTGAATGAGGAGCCCCGATGTCATCGAGGCTCCGCCAGTGCACTCTTGGTCTTATTCAGGGGCTCCGCAACCGGGGGGGCAGAGGGGCGGATGTGCCGATCTTGGCTTGGTCGCCTACCAAAGTGGCAGCAGACCCATCCGTCCCTGCAGCCCCCGCGGATGGAGAGGAGCCCCGAGTCTTTTTTTTCTTTTTAGTCTTTTTTTTCTTTTTTGGAGAGGAGGGTGAGGAATTAACCCGCTTCTCACCTCCACCGGAGAAAGCCCCCAGGGCAGATGGACCGGCCTCAGCTAGGTTATTCTCCGAAATGGAGAAGGTCCTGGTAGTCGTGGGGGCACCGGTTGAAGGAGATCCGTCCCTTCCTTGTACTGCTTCGGAAACCACAGCCGTTTGAGGAGGACTTTGCATTGGGGCGGATTCGGGTTCGGTTTTTGGCGCCGAGCCAGGATTCCCCATCATGGAAGGCCCTACCGTCTGAGGCTGGCTAGCCTCAAGGACCATGTCTATCTCCGGGAAGGGGGTCCTCCAGTTAGCCATCCCCCCCCCCAAGACATTGCAGGTCCCGTTGGCAGTATCGTCACTAGTCTTCTTTGGGAAGGCATGCGCCTTGACCCCGGCTAGGTTCAATATCCTTGCCAGCAGGTCTTTTGAGGGGAGTGACCAAAGGGGCCTGGCTTCCCTCTCCCCCCTAAGGGGGTTTGCCCTACCGAGCCGCTTCGATGTGGAGCGGCTGGCTAAGGGCTGCCTGCTGGCTTTCTTGGCAGTCCCTTTGGAAAGAACAGAGGGGACTGCCGCTGGTAAAAGGGAGGTGCCCGAAAGCACCTCCAGAGAAGGGGATGAGGGAGAGTCCCCGACAACCGTAAGCAAAGGAGAGCAGTAAGCCTTTTCTTCGGTTAGAGATATATGGAGGGTCCCCTGAGCAAGCACAGAGGGGATGAACTCCATTTTTTTGCTGGAGCTGCCCAATGGCGGCTCCGTTGATGCTATAGGGGAAGTTGGGGGTTGGGGTTTTTTTTATACTTATCATTGGGCATGGTGACCCTCTTTTTTTTACACGGGATGCAATCGCGCATCATCTTTCGCAGTAGCCCGCACTGCCAGAGGTGCTTACAAGCCCGGCAGAGCCAGGCGCCGTCATTTGGGATCACCCTTTCTGCCTGGTGGCCTGGCAGTCCTTTGGCATGGCGGCTCCACCTTTAACACGGCGTAAAAAAGATATATTTTGAAGACGAGAGGAAAAGGGATGTGAGGAAGGTATGGGTGGGGATGAAGCAGGTTGTTAAAAACCAACCACCCCAGCCCGGAGCTCAGGGGTTCGGAAACATTGGCCCCCTCCTTCCTCAGCCCCGATCCAGGACGGTTGGCCGAGAAGAAGGTCAGCATCTACCCTGTGAAATTAGAGGCTGACCAGAGAAAGTTGTGGGAGAGGTTGTATGAAAAGAGAGGAAACAAGTGTTTTGAAGGAAGGAAGAGAGGCTAAGCTGGGGCCGGACAGGGTGCTGAGTCCCGTTAGCACGGCGGCCAGGATGGAAAATCGCTGCGCCCCTTACGGGGTGGGGTCTCGGCAGAC
This sequence comes from Ceratothoa steindachneri, assembly GCA_963969495.1. Lineage (NCBI taxonomy): Eukaryota > Metazoa > Arthropoda > Malacostraca > Isopoda > Cymothoidae > Ceratothoa > Ceratothoa steindachneri. The sequence goes on from OZ018318.1 coordinate 31,588,222, forward strand.
TTTTCAACTCTGTGCGTCTTCCGGGGAGTCGAGCGTTATTTATATCCTAGGTTCTCCCCGGAGTTGGGGGTTAGCGGGAAACAGCTCTACTCTCGAAGGGCCTCGAATCTTTTTGCAGAGCTATTTTAGCCCGCATAAAGGTGAATCGAGGGGGACTCAATTCGAGGCTACCACTTGTGGAAAAGTGGGGAGGGGGGTAGGCTTACCACTTTAGGCCTAGCCTGGCCTTCTGCTGTACATGGGAGTTCCTTTCTGCTAAAGATCTTCTACGTGGGGATTCCCTCACAATTCGTTCTGCTTTCCTCTTGAACTCATGAACTCATGAACTACCATATTTACTCAGCAATCACAAAGCTAATTTTAAATTCCCGCCTTCATCTCAAATGCCCTAAATCAGTGTTTTAGGCCACCTTCGCCAAAATTTCACAATTGGCTAAATTCCTAAACATTCTCAATCACACACTGTCTGCCTAATCTGCCAGGGAATGACGCATGCGCCTGCAATGATCCGTCTAATTATGTGAATCTTGTGTCGAGTCTCAACTGTTTAATCGCTACCCCGTCCTTTCAGAATTTTAACTCTTCATCCACTTCCGAATCTATTGCTACATTACACCACCCCCATATCATCCATGGCTCGTTCTGTAATGCTCTTGTTGGTCTTTATTATTTCTAAACCAACTTGCTGCGTACTATTTAAGCAACTGACGAAAATAAAGGGTGCTGGTTTGGTATGCAATCTATGCGTCATGAATCTATTTTGGTATGCAATCTACACACAGCGCTTTGCTCTTGTTTCCCATGGTTTTACGGGAATCTCGAGTCATATTTACGAAATCGATTTTTTATCAACTCTAGTAAAATGGGGAAGGAGTAGAAGCTTAAAGGGTCAAACCAAGAATGTTAGCTAAAGAGTTTTACCAATAGTTCGCCAATGAGCAAAAGTCAATTGCATTTTTACGAAGAAATGGCCCTTTAGATGAACAAAATCAAGCTGCAGTTTGTTATCATTGTGGCGGAGAAATAGAGGAAACTCGAAGAAAGCAAAGAAATGGTAAAATTCAGCCTACCCTACCCAAGGGTGTGTTCGGCTTGAAACAAAGTAACGATTGCCCCTATTTTTTATGCAGAAAAAAGAAATCTGGAAATTCGGTTTTGCAATCTGACGAATAGCCGGCGTACTGTAGTTAAATCGTTTAAATTACCGTGATTTAACTGTGAACCATCAACAGCATTCTATTGATGCAAAGATTCGGATTTTGAAAAAAATGAGAGGAGTCAACAAAAACACCTTTCAATCTTACTTTGATTATATTTGCTGGCGAATGATGAGAAAAAACAGCCAAGATCCGTTTCTTGCATTTCCAGATGATGTAAGATCTATTCGCCGATAAAATATGTAAAATAAATAAAAACCATACGTATTATTTATCCCATAATAAGCGTAGATTGCATATCAAAATAGAATGTGACTATCGTAGATAACATACTTACGTAGATTGCATACCAAACTGGCACCAAATAAAGAAACATTAGATCGAGAATGGCAAGAATTACTTCAATAATCTTCGTCAGTCCTTAATAAAGAATAACATGGGAGAAAATGTCTATTCACTGAGAGCTAGAAAGTCGTGTAATCCAAACATCGTCATATTTACTCTGGCAAAAAATGGAAGTGAGTCAGACCGATGAAAATGGACAAAAATGAATACCAATCATGAATGATAAATAAGTAAATGGTTCGACAAGTTAGGGGAACTTCAGTTGCTGTGGATGGTCGAACACACTTTAGACTCCCAGCACAGGTAATCAATATCACAAAAACATAGATACTCTAAAAAAATATATACAGGTTCTAACTTCACAATCTTCAGAAAGGCGGAGGGAAGGCGCAGTGTACGTAGAACGTTCATAATAAAGAAGACATTTCATCTTTACTCACGCCTGGGTTAATAGCAATCCAAACATTGGAATAGTCACAGAATGCAGTAATCAAGGAGCAATGACCGCAAGACCCAGTCACGTAACAATCCACATAATTCACCTTTGCACCGGATTATTTTCCAGATTTACAGTAGGGGGAATTAAATATAAATTCAAGTTAAACCTTTTTCCACAAGGTTGAATCCGTGAACCACCCCGAAGATAAAAATACATTCACCCACTTTAAACTCTATTCAATATAAAACTACACATCCTTTATTCCGCAGCCTTGTTTTATTTAAATTCCACAATCCCATTTCGGGTGCAGCCAAGGAGTACACAGAAGCCTAAAGTGTTCCTCATCATTGACCCTTCTTAGTAATAACGCTGCTGCTTAATCTAACATGAGATCTAATTTTCCTAATCCAACATACTGGTGAACAAAAACATCATTTTTGAAAAGGGTGAAAAATGAAAATGTCAGGGAAGCTACATAGCTCGACGAGACCGAAGAGGAGCCTACTTTGAGCTAACTAAAGAAGGAACGCACTTCTTCTGAATTTGCCCTCATTTGGAGAGGAGGGATAAGAGAAACCAGATCTGGTACGTGGTTCTTCATTTCTGACGTTTCTTGTCACTCCAAGTAACCTCCAGAGGAGCGAAATATCTTCTTTTTTTTATAGAGCCCATAAAGCAACGGCCCACTTAGGCATAAGTCGCCGGAAACACGACAGAGCCTAGAACTGTTACTTTAAAATAAAAATATAAAAACATAATAATAAAATTTGGAAAAAATTAACAATTAGGAAGCAATCTCCGGCAGCAAGGGGAGGTCCCCCTCACCCCGGTACAGAAGCGTGCAACTAACAAAGAAAACAATAACAAACAAAAAAAATAGAACCTTTTTAAATAAAGGGGAGAATCCCATCCTCCCCCAAAAAGTCAACAAGACCACAAGTCAATGTGCACGAACTCGTCTCGAGTAAAGTGACAGGCGGTAGCGACCCCGCCCATCCCGGTACCGGACAGGTATCGTGCGTGAAGATCGCCCAGACTGAGACATTCGACAAGAATGTGCCAAAGAGTCTGGGGGCCGACGCAGTCGTCGCAATAAAGCGCTCGTGAGCGCTCCATCAGATAGCGATGCGTCACATGAGTGTGCCCAAATCGGAGACGACAAAAAGCGACCTGAAGCCGTGGCGGTATTGGGGGATAGGTCCATGGGAACCGTCGCGGCGCAATGGCACGCAACTTTAAGTTCCCTTTTACCGTCTCCCATCTCCTTTGCCAAGCATACCGAAGAGCTGCCCATATTCCAGCCATGTAGTCAGTGTAAGGAAAAGCGAAACGCTGGTCCGGTCGCAGAGTCGTTGAAGGGTTCTCCACCTCTGGAGTTCAAGTCCCGCCGGCGACCTTCGGCGACATCACGACGTGCATTGAATGATGGTGGAGCAGCATCCCGGCTAGAGAATGCGGTTTTTCCGCCTCTGGAGGTAAATTCCAGCCGGTGGCCTTCCGCCGGCTAGAAAATACGGAGAAAGCGGCCGCGAAGGATTCCGCCACAGAGGCGGGGTTCGTGATTGCAGTCCCATTTTCCTGGATAACGGTAGGGGGGTCCTGCGAGAACTTGCCCCGAATCCTTTTGACTCGCTTCCCTACATCTGGTTGAGGGGTCTCTCTGTTTAGTAAAGACACGTATGCTGGACAAGAAGAGCAGCGGGCGTGCTTCGAAATTTACGGAATTCTAGCCCTAGCCCGACGAAATTCAGCGACAGTGAAATCGTTCGGGCAACGCTTATACAGCATGTAGGCATAACGCTTCTGTTTGAGGGCCGTCTCACACTCGGCTGACTACCATGGGAGTGGTCGGCGTGCAAAACGGCAAGACGTCCTAGGAAGAGTAGTCAGGCCCGCGGCGATGAGGGTTTTCGGAGAAGAACTCAACGGCCTCATCTACCGACCTAAACTCCTCGACTGAGATAGAAAATTCAGTAATTTCCTGAAATGCAGGCCACCGCGTCCGCGCCAAGCACCACCGAGGTGGCCTCTCAGGCGGCAGATGTCCTGAAAATGATATTTGAATGGGAAAGTGATCACTACCATGGAGGTCATCGACCACCCCCCAATCAAAATCAGGCTGTGAATCTAAAGAGCCCAAAGATAGGTCAAGGCAAAAAAATAAACCGGTTCTCGGACAGTGATGCGTAAAATCATCCACGATTAGGACACCTATATCAAGCTCTTCGATCATATCGGCAAGGACTTGTCCCCTGGAATTTATCAAGTAATCTCCCCAGAGAAAATGACTGCCGTTCAGATCTCCAAGCAAGAGAAAGGGACTCAGAAACCGTGCCACGACGTGGCGGGAGGCCCCCGCGTTGAATTCAGCTGACCGTGGAATGTACGCAGAAATGATAGTATACCTCCTATCCAGGTGCAGCTGCACAACCACTGCCTGAAAGAAGGTATCTAAAGTGAAAGGAAAAACGAAGAAATCATGCCGGGTGTAAACCGCGCATCCCCCAGCCCGGCCATGGCGTGGTGGTGGGGTCACAAGACTCTTATACCGCGGGATTTTGTTTTTTTCTTCTTTAGAGCCCATCTGGCGACTACCCACTTGAGCATAAGTCGCCGGAAATACGACAGCCTAGAACAAGGCTACTTTAAAATAAAAATATGAAAACATAACAATGATAAATATTGGAAAAACTTAACAATTAGAAAGACATCTCCGGCGTCGGGGGGAGGTCCCCCTCACCCCGGTGCAGCAGCGTGCAACCTACAAAAAAATAAAACCTACTCAAATACAGGGGAGGAGCCCGGCCTTCTCCCTCAAAGTCAACAAGTCCACAAGCCAATGTGCACGAACTCGTCCCAAGCAAAAGAAACAGGCGGTAGCGACCCCGCCCATTCCGGTACCGGGACAGGAAACGTGCGCGAAGATCACCCAGACTGAAACATTCGACAAGAATGTGCCTAACAGTCTGGGGGACGATGCAGTCGTCACAAAAGGGCGCTAACGAACGCTCCATCAAATAGCGAGGCGTTACGCGAGTGTGTCCGATTCGGAGACGAGAGAAAGCGACCAGAACCGTCGCCGAATTGGGAGATAGGTCCATGGAAACAGTCACGGCGCAATGGCACGAACTTTAAAGTCACTTCGACCGTCTCCCATCTTCTGTGGCAAGCTGTCCGAAGAGCTGCCCGTATTCCTGCCATGTAGTCGGTGTGAGAAAGAGCGAAACGCTCGTCCGGTCACAGAGTCCTCGCGGGATCTTTGGCGCCCTCATCAGCGCGCTCATTTCCCGCAATTCCTACATGTCCAGGAACCCAGCAGAAGATAATCTCGATATCCGCCCGGCTCGCCCAAACCGTGACGTCACGGATATCGCAAACCAGGGGATGCGGAGATTTTAATGCCCAGAGAGCGCTCAAGGCGCTTTGTGAGTCGCTATAGATCACAATCCGGTCTCCGAACCAGGCACGTTGCGTAATCTCCCGTACCGAGTGGTGTATTGCAACCAGTTCGGCCGTGAAGATAGACGCAGCGCCTGGCAAAGCCCCGCTGACTTCAAACAGAGGGGACACGGCGTGGAAGCCGACCCCCTCTTCGGACTTGGAGCCATCCGTATACACTGCCACGGTTCCAGCGTGACACGAGATGCGCTCCAAAGGTCCTGAGCAAAACCAGGGGCGCCACCGGTCAGAGAGCTATATCTAGCTCTCGAAGGAGTTTCCTGGCCCTAAACCAAAAGGGGTTAGGGTATGACTGGCTTCTCTCCACAGCATAGGCACCGTCGAGATCAGCTGCAGATGCAGTGAGAGCTGTTGGCGACTGGGGGAGGCGCCATTTCGCGCGTACACGCGAGTGATGCACTGCACGTGGCGCAGAGCGAGTGGCATCTCCCTATTTTTTTTTTTTTTTAAGGGCTCATCTGGCGACTGCCTACTTGGGCATTAGTCGCCGTATTAAAACTGTCCGAGTTCTAGGCTACTTTAAAATAAAATTAAAGAGAAAAAAAAAACACTCCAAAAGGGGAAAAGGAAGCAAGCTGGTGCGTCGGGAAGAGGTCCCCCGGCGCAGGAACGTGCAACTAAAGGAAAAAAACAAAAACAAAAAAAAAACAAATGCAAAAAACAAAAAAAAAAGAAAAAAAAACAAACCTTGCTTAAATATTAGGAAGTAGGCCGGCCTCCCCCAAAAAGTCAACAAGTCCACAAGTCAATGTGCACGAATCTGAACCGAGCACAAGGGACAGGCGGTAAAGACCCCGCTCATCCCGGTACTGGGACAGGTATCGTGCGCGAAGATCACCCAGACTAGAAATTCGACAAGAATGTGCTGAACAGTCCGGGGGACGACGCAGTCTTTGCGACAGGGCACAGGCGAGCGCTCCATCAAATAGCGATGCGTCACACGAGTGTGTCCGATTCGGAGACGACAGAAAGCAACCTGAAGCCGCCGTGGCATTGGGGGATAGGTCCATGGGAACAGTCGGCGGGCAATGGCACGCAACTTTAAGTTCCCTTCGACCGTCTCCCATCTTCTTTGCCAAGCAGTCCGAAGAGCTGCCCGTATTCCTGCCATGTAGTCGGTGTGAGAAAGAGCGAAACGCTGGTCCGGTCGCAGAGTCCTCGCGGACTCTTTGGCGCCCTTATCGGCACGCTCATTCCCCGCAATTCCTACATGTCCAGGAACTCAGCAGAAGATAATCTCGACATCTGCCCGGCTCGCCAAAACCGTGGCGTCACGGATATCGCGAACCAGGGGATGCGGAGATTCCAATGCCCCGGGAGCACTCAGGGCGCTTTGTGAGTCGCTATAGATCACAATCTGGTCTCCGAACCGGGCACGTCACGTAATCTCCCGTACCGAGTGGTGTATGGCCACCAGCTTAGCCGTGAAAACAGACGCAGCGCCTGGTAGAGCCCCGCTGACTTCAAACAGAGGGGATACGGCGTGGAAGCCAACCCCCTCTTGGGACTTGGAGTCATCCGTATACTCTGGCACGTTACCAGCGTGACACGATGTGTGCTCCAAAAATGTCGAACGCAATACTCCCGGTGCAGTACAAGCTTTGGGAGCAGAGGCGTGGCGACAAATAGCCAAATGTGGTACTCCCCAGGGTGGCGTCCTGGACAGAACCAGGGGCGCTAACGGCCCGAGAGCTATATCTCATCTCGAAGGAGTTTCCTGGCCCTAAACCCAAAGGGCTTAGGGGAAACTGGCGTCTCTCGGCGGCATAAGCACCATCGAGATCAGCTGCGGATGCAGTGAGAGCTGTTGGCGACTGAGGGAGGCACCGGGCTCCAGCATACAGGCGAGTGATGATCTGCACGTGGCGCAGAGCGAGTGGCATCTCCCCAGCATCGACCAACAGGCTCTCAATGGGGGAAGTGTGGAAGGCACCGGTCGCAAGGCGAAGGCCGGTGTGGTGGATCGAATACACCTTCCGCAATAAACGCTCGGCTGTGGATTCATAAAACTCGCATCCGTAGTTGAGCTTCGAGCGAACAAAGGATCGATAAAAAAGTAAGGCAGTAGCACTATCAGCGCCGGAAGCGCTGAACATCACGGAACGAAGAATATCCATGGCGCGGGTACAAGAGACCCTAAGGCTGCGAATATGAGCCTCCCAGGTGAGGCGTCGGTCGAATACAAGACCAAGGACGGTGCGACTCAACCACATCCAGGCGCACCCCATTAAGAAACAAATCTGGGTCAGGGTGAAGCCGTGGATGGCGGCAGAAGTGCACCACCTTAGTCTTGGCCAAAGAAAACCGAAACCTGTGCGCTTCGGCATAGCGAGAGACGCGGTTCAATGCCTGTTGAAGTCGACGCTCCAGAGTTGGCATCTGGGCATCACCAAAAGAGATCGAAAGGTCGTCCACGTACATAGAGCGTAGCGAGTACATCTTCCGGCAGCACCGAGGTGATGCCGTTTATGCTCAGGGCAAAGAGTGTGACACTAAGGACACTTCCCTGCGTGACACCCTCTTCCTGCTCCTTTATGCCGGAGAGGGCTCCCCCCAACCGTACGTGGAATCGACGATCTCGCAAAAATTCAGATATAAACATTAGGAGGCGTCCCCTCGCCCCCATCGTGTAGGAGTCTCCATGATACCGTATCGCCATGCGGTATCATAGGCCTTCTCCAGATCAAAAAACACCGTGGCGTAGTGCTGTCTACAAAGGAAAGCCTTGCAGACGGCATTTTCCAGTCAGAGCAGAGCATCCGACGTGGAATGGAACTTACGGAAGCCGCACTGTGCAGAAGACAGATGGCCTCCGCTGTCCATAAAATAGGCTAATCGAACATTTACCAATTTCTCCGTCAACTTGCACACGCAAGAGGTTAGAGAGATTGGGCGGAACCCGGTCGGAGTAGAGTGGTCTCTTCCCGGCTCCGAATGGGCGCGGAAACAACCGTGCTCGTTGGCCTGGATGGGCCAGGAGTAGAGGGTGTCTTTCTAACTACTGAGGCATATGACGTCCCAGGCAGAGCCGGGTGCGCCAGGACCAAGTCCTTAGCCTCGCAGAATGAGAGTCTATCCTGGGCCTGAATGGCCAGGATTTCTTTCTCCAGGAGATATGCACCACATTGCTTCGAAGAAGCAGGGTGCGGCTCTCCGCAATTGACACACTTGGCCATACACGATTTATACTTATCGTGTGCAACCTCGGAGCAATTTACACAGACTTCGGGTGACCCCGACTTTGCACGTCTACATGAGCGATTCGTATGGCCGAAGCGGTGACAGTAATAGCACCGCCGCGGCAGTGGCACGAATGCCTTCATGTGGTAGCGGTACCAACCGGCACGCACCGACTCAGAGAGCTTGTCACAGTCGAACGTGACGAAGAGTGTAGGGGTGGGTCTCGAAGCCCCTCCCTGTTTTCTCATCACACGTTCGACCTTGACCACCCCATGGTCGGCCAGCTCTAGGGTGATGTTCTCAATGGAGTAGTCAACGAGTTCCCTCGCATAAACTACTCCTTTAACAAAGTTGATGTTAAAGTGCGGCGTCACACTCACCGGGGTGCCATGAAGTGTCCGAAGAGCACTTATCTTGGCCGCCTCGGCGGGATTCGCCGCATTCGCCAGAATGCTGCCGTCCGAGAAACGGGTCACCTTCGGCTCTCTACCAATTGCACTAGCTAATCCTTTCCTTTGATGGATCATGTTGCCCTCCAGACAACATGGTGCCATCAGTGGAGCGAATAACAAGGAAGCGTTTGAAGCCAGCGGGCTCGAAAACGCCAGGTAACCTCTGACTAAGGCGCCCCGATGTCATCGAGGCTCCGCCCTGTGCACTCTTTTTGTTAGTCTTGGTCAGGGGCCCGGCACACGAGGGGGTAGAGGGTCCGGATGTGCACATCTTGGCTTAGTCGCCTACCAAAGTGGTAGCAGACCCAAAGATGTAGACGAGCCCCGAGTCTTTTTCGTCTTTTTAGTCTTTTTCATTTTTGGAGAGGAGGGCGAGGAATGAACCCGCTTCTCACCTCCGCCGGCAGAAGCCCCTAGGCCAGATGGACCGGCCTCAGTCAGGTCCCTCTCCGAAATGGAGAAGGTCCTGGTTGTCGTAGGAGCACCTGTCGGAGGAGATCCCTCTCCTCCTTTTACTGCCTCGGAGCCCTCAGCCATTTGAAGAGGACCTTGCATAGGGGCGGATTCAGGTTCGGTGCTTGGCGCCGAGCCCGAATTCCCCCCCATGGAAGGCCCTACCGTCTGAAGCTGGGTCTCCTCAAGGACCATGTCTATCACAGGAGGGGCCTCCAGTTGGCCATCCCCTCCCAGGACATCGCAGGTCCCCTTGGTAGTGTCGCCAGTCTTGTGTGGGGAGGCACAGGCCTTAACCCCGGCAAGGTTTAAAATTCTGGCCAGCAGGTCTTTTGAGGGAAGCGACCGAAGGGGCCTGGCTTCCCTCTCCCCCCTAAGGGGGTTTGCCCTACCGAGCTGCTTCGATGGGGAGCTGCTAGCTAAGGGCTGCATGCTGGCTTTCTTGGCAGTCCCCTTAGAAAGAAAAGAGGGGACTGCCGCTGGGAAAAGGGAGGTGCCCGAAAGCACCTCCAGAGAAGGGGGTGAGGGGGAGTCACCTGCACCTGTAGGCGAAGGAGAGGAGTAAGCCTTCTCTCCGGTTAGAGAAATATGGAGGATCCCTGTGTAAGCACAGGGAAGGGGACCTCCATTTTTTTTGCTGGAGCTGCCCGAGGGCGGCTCCGTTGATGTTTCAGGGAAAGTTGGGGGTTGAGTTTTTTTTTTTTTGGTCTTCATCATTGGGCATGGTGACCCTTTTTTAACACAGGATGCAATAGCGCACACCTCTCGCAGTAGCCCGCACTGCGAGAGGTGCTTACCATTCTGGCAGAGCCAGTCGCCGCCATTTGGGACCACCCCTCCCGCCTGGTGGCCTGGCAGTCCATCGGCATGGCGGCTCAACCTTGAACACGGCGTAAAAATTAATAGATTTTGAAGAGGAGAGGAAAAGGGATGTGAGGAAGGTATGGGTTGGGATGGAGCAGGTTGTTAATAGCCAGGTACCCCAGACAAGAGCTCAGGGGTTAGGGAATATTGTCCCCTCCCCCCTCAGCCCCGATCAGGGACGGTTTGCTGAGAAGAAGGTCAGCATCTACCCTGTGAAATTAGAGGCTGACCAGAGAAAGTTGTTCGAGAGGTTGTATGAAAAAAGAGGAAACAATTGTTTTGAAGGAAGGAAGAGTGGCTAAGCTAGGGCTGGACGGAGCGCTGGATCCCGTCAGCACGGCGGCCAGGATGGCAAATCGCCGCGCCCCTTACGGGGGCAGGTTGTTAAAAACCAACCACCCGAGCCCGGAGCTCAGGGGTTAGGGAACATTGTCCCATCCCCCCTCAGCCCCGATCCGGGACGGTTGATTTAAGAAGGTCAGCATCTACCCTGTGAAATTAGAGGCTGACCATTGAAAGTTGTGAGAGAGGTTGTATGAAAAGCGAGGAAACAAGTGTTTTGAAGGAAGGAGAAGAGGCTAAGGTGGGGTCAGAATGAGGGCTGAGTCCCATCAGCACGGCAGCCAGGATGGCAAATCGCCGCGCCCCTTACGGGACATGCGACGTGGAGTAGAACTTGCAGAAGCCGCACTGTGGAGAAGACAGATGGACTCCGCTGTTCAGGAAAAAGGCTAATCTAACATTTACCAAGTTCTCCATCAACTTGCACACGCAAGAGGTTAGAGAGATTGGGTGGAAACCAGTCGGAGTAGAGTGATCTCTCTCCGGCTTGCGAAAGGCGAGCACAGTAGCGATTCGCCTGGAATCTGGGAGAAGACACTCCACCCAGATCCTGTTGAACAAATCTAACAGAAAGACCATGCCTCGCTCACCCAGGTGTCGAAGCATGGCGTACTGGACATCGTCCGGACCATGGGCGGTGTCCACGCACAAAGCGAGAGCGGAGCGCAACTCACTCACAGTAAACTTGTCGTTAAAGGGTTCTCCGTCTCTAGAGATAAAGTCCAGCCGGCGGCCTTCCGAGACATGACGACGTGCATTGAATGCTGGTGGAGCAGCATACCGGCTAGAGAATGCGGAAAAAGCGGTCGCTAAGGATTTCGCCACGGACGCGGGGTCCGAGATTGCGGTCCCATTCCCCTGGAGAACGGGAGGGGGAGTCCTGCGAGAACTTGCCCCGAATCTTTTTGACTCGCTTCCACACATCTGGTGGAGGGGTCCTCCCGTTTAGTAAAGACACGTATGATGGACAAGAATAGCGGCGGGCGTGCTTCGAAATATACGGAATTCTAGCCCTAGCCCGACGAAATTCAGCCACAGTGAAATCGTTCGGGCGGCACTTATAGCGCATGTAGGCATACGCTTCTGTTTGATGGCCGTCTCACACTCGGCCGACCACCATGGGAGTGGTCGGCGTGCAAATCGGCCAGACGTCCTAGGAATAGTAGTCAGGCCCACAGTAGTAGATAGGTGAGAAACAAAGACTCCAAATTTTATGGTGATAGAGGTAAAGATTCCTGTGGAGCACGAAATTCAAGGTTAAAACAAAACTATATAATGACTGGGAAACCAATGAAACTTCAAAGTCTGACCAGTTAAATGATGCGACCAATCATTTCTAAATCGACACAGGAATCGAGCATTACTAATAATGAGTCAAGGCCATTGCCAACTATGCAAGGAAGCGAGTCAGTCGATAATTAGTTGGGACTGAACTTGAAACCAGATTAAAGGGTCTCGTCAAAATTAATTACGACGATAAATTGGCTCACACACGCAACTAAAAAAAAATATTAAACCAATTTTTATATCAAGGGCAATTGATATATCTGTATTTAAAAGACGCTTGATTTTTTTTTAATTTTAGGAGCCCATCTGGTGACTACTTACTTGGGCATAAGTTGCCGTACTCACCACAGCCTAGTACTATGCTACTTTAAAATAAGAATATGCAAAAAACAACAACAAAAACAATAAAAAGGGAAAATGGCAACAAGCAGGAAGCAAGCTCTGGCGTCGGGGCAAGGGTATCCCCCCTCGCCGCAGGAACATGCGACCTACAAAGAAAACAACAACAAAAAACTAGTTAAATAAAGGAGAGAAGGCCAGCCTCTCCCCAAAAGTCGGTAAGTTCATCAGTCAATGTGCACGAACTCGTTCCGAGTAAAAGGCACAGGCAGTAGCAACCTCGCTATCCCGGTAGCGGGACAGGTAACGTGCGCGGAGATCGTCCAGACTGGGACATTCAACAAGACTGTGCTCAATAGTCTGGGGGACAACGCAGTCTTCACAGTAGGGCGCTTTTTTTTTTTGCTTTTTTTTAAGGGGCTATCTGGCGACTGCCCACTTGGGCATAAGTCGCTGCAATCAAACTGCCTAGCTCTAGGCTACTTTAAAATCAAAATTTGAAAACAAAACAATGATAAAAAGGGAAGATGACAACAATTAGGAAGCAAGCTCCGGCGTCGGGGGAGGTCCCCCTCCCCCCAGCGCAGGAGCGTGCGACATACAAAGAAAACAACAATAACAAAAAAAACTAGTTAAATAAAAGGGAGAAGGCCGGCTTCCCTCAAAAAGTCTATCAGTACACCAGTCAATGAGCACGCACTCGTCCCGAGTACAAGGGACAGGCGATAGCGACCCAGCCCATCTCGGTACCGGGACAGGTAACGTGCGCGAAGATCGCCCAGACTGGGACATTCAACAAGAATGTGACGAACAGTCTGGGGGACAACGCAGTCTTCACAGTAGGGCGCAGGCGAGCACTCCATCAAATGGCGGTGTGTCGTGCGAGTGTGTCCAATTCGGGGCAGGAAGCAACCTGAAGAGCAGCCCGGAGAGCAGCTGCCCATATTTCTGCCGTGTAGTCGGTGTGAGGAAGAGAGAAACGCTGGTCCGGTCACCTAATTCTTGCGGACTCTTTGGCGCCTTCATCGGTGTGTTCTATAAGACGCTCGATCTGTCCTTGCGGCTACAACGTTGTTCGTTCATAACTAACGGTCATTCACGCGTGCGCGTAAACTTCCAGGCGCGTGCGGTGAAACGTTTACTCGTACATAAATATACGATATATATATGATATGATAGGGAGAGTGCGCAATTCTTATGAATCTGCCTTCGCCCTACAAATATTAATAATATTCAGCAAGTAAAGATATTTTTGTGCCACGATATAAGAATTTCAACCGATACGCATCTGTATTTATTTGCGACGGGATTTTTTTATCCCGGGCAACGCCCGGTACCTATGCTAATAGAGAGATAATTCTACATGCCGGAACCAACCCTTGAAAATGGCTTGTTGAATAAGAAGGTGAAATTTGGTTTGACGAGCAAGGAAACATTTGGTTGAGACGATGTCCCCTGTTTTTAGAGATAGGAAACGAACGCTTCAGGCTGTCCCCACGTCATAATATAACCGGAGATTCGATGGTTCGCCATTAACTTTTGGAATGGAAGAGCGGATGCTTTCTAATTTATTAATGAAAGAAACACAAAATTACTCGGTTGAGGGATGGAAATGATGGGACAACTTTTAATGTACTCAAATCATGAACAAGTTTAAACAACAAGTTTGTTTATATTTTCAGTAACAGGTGAGTAAAACTGTCTGGCGGAGTCAAGGCATGTTTTATGCTCATTACTCAAGCCACGACACTCACCGGACATACAAGGTACAGGGAGCCTACCATGACTATTAACGATCTTTGCACAGCGTTCAAAGGAAAGAAGACGTTCAATAACAGCACGCATATCATAAAAAGTCCACAACCAGTCTTTGTGTGTTGAAGGGGCATGGGATCTTATAATATACCCATAAGCCAACCTTACTGAAAAATAATTATCGTGGTTAGAATACGATAACTGAGGATAACTGATGTGTTAAGATCACTTAAGAATACCCACAAAAATAAGTGGCCCATCACGGTTCATAGAAAGAAAAATCAGCCTGGCAGCGCTGATGCTGGAAATGGCCGTCACCAGCAGAGGGAAAAGTATGAGTTTATTCATTTATTGATGTATCAAATTATTTGTACACTTTGAAAAAATAAAGACTAAGAGGGAATAGCCACCAAAAAGGTTTCAGGGAAAGTTTGGTATAAAAGGAGTGAAATTTGAAAAGATATCGAAGGTATACTTGTCAACCCGATAACCAAAAAAGAGCCTCTTTAGCGTCTAGGTGGAGAGAGCACATTTCTCTTAATCTGCTTCAACTTCTGTAGGAAAGGAAAAGAAAACAAAGATCGAAAAATAATGATCGAAAAGTATTGGCCGATTAAAGAGGAGAATAATAAAATAAAATCACCAAAGCGCCACCCTTAAATGTAAGCGGGAGAGAATAACCATAGGTTAAACGCTGTGAATTCCTAGTTCAAACTCACCAACAAGAATCCTAGAAAATGCTTTCGAACAACAGAAGGCGGGGACTTGACTCGATTCCCATAGCATTTATTTAATCTGAGTAGGCAAAAATGAGCCCCGGAGTTCAATGACTCCCTTCAATATTAGTTCATTACTCAACGCGTCGCTGATTGGTTGCTTTGAAAATAACGACCGCCATTCAGGTCATCCATGATTGGTCGACCACCGGTTGCTATGGAGACAATGAACCCATTTTAAGGAGTTATAAAACTCCCTCCTTCAGTGAGTCACTGAAGAGAGTTTGTCTGATTGCGTCATTCGCGAAAACCCAATAAATCGCTCACACACACGGTACAAACTTATATACACAAACACAGTTTATGCAAGCCATCAAGCAGTGCCATTATTGATTTAGGAAAGAGGAAGCACTTTGGCATTTAATCAAATAAGAAGGAGAAATGAAGGGGAATGAAGAAAGAAAAAAAAAATATGGTGAAGACTACCAAACAAACCTAGACTCAAGGATCAGAACATGAGTTAGGGAAAAAGGGAGGGGGGGAGGGGATTTAAAAGCGCCCTCGTAACAAAGCTAGTTCTAGTTCGTTCAGGAGACGGGATACCCTGTTTCGAATCCAGGAGAGAGAGAGAGAGAGAGAGAGAGAGAGAGAGAGAGAGAGAGAGAGAGAGCAATAGTAGGAAATCGAAAAATTAATCATCATTACGGGACGTTATATTTCCTTCATATATCATTCTCTGTGGACCGAATCCATTATACCTCAAACCAGATGAAAGCCATTACGCTCAGAATTAACCCTTTACTTTCCCGCGCAATGTATTTATTCGCCATTACCATCATCTTTGCCTCCTTTGCTACAAATTGGTGATGGCAAGCATTAACACAACCCTCTCCATCCAACCCCTTTATGCGTTGTGGTATCTCGTCCACTCAGTATTCAACCCTTGGAAAGAAGTCCCCTAGCACGCGCCTTCTTCACAAACCTCTCTTTATGTACACATATTACACTAAATACTACCCACTTCCTCCGGACCCAGCCCTTCTTCTCTCAAACCTTCATTCACTTTTTACCGACGATGTTACCAACAAACTCTTCTACAGCGGCCCATCACAACCTAAACTCAGACTCTTACCATTACAGACGCCCTGATCTCTTCTGATACTTTCCTACCATTCAAAACTCTGCCATAACGATCTTCCTTACTCCTACCCTTATCATTCGAAACACTTTGACATATTTAGCTATCGCATTTGCTCAAAAGATGAGAAGGTAGTGGAACAGAAAGGTGAGGGGGTAGAGATGATCACAATCGATTTGAGAGATCAAATAGGCCAAAGGCCAACAGCCCGAAGTGCCGATAGCGAGCAGAGCGAAGTGCAAGCTCCCCGTGTAGGGAGGAAGTGGCGAAGCCATCGCTTATATATATATATATATATATATATATATATATATATATATATATATATATATATATGGTCACTTGTTTTAGAATCGTACAATTAGATATTGGAATTGACAGCAGACCAGCAATACAGTTGCAGGACAAGGCAAAGTTTATATGCTCTTTTCATCCACCAGTCTGCTTTTAATCGTTTATTTATTTGCCAAACGCTTTTGAAATAAATTTAGTTGAGTCAAACATAATCATAAATTTTTCGCAAAAAAATCTCAGAAATCGAGAGAATAAAAAATATGACATCTTCGTGCACACAAAAACAAGATTGAGAACCGCCTGGAGCGTAAATGCAAATGACATTTTTTTTTTAGGAGCCCATCTGGCGACTGCCCACTTGGGCATAAGTCAGTGGAAACACGACAGCCTAGAACTAGGCTACATTAAAATGACAATATTCAGGAAAAAACTACAAAAAAAACAAAAGAAAACAACAGTAAAGAAAAAGACAAAGAGGGGGCAGCAAGCACGCTCACGCGTCAAGGCGAGGCTTCGGCGCACGAAGGTGCTACAAAAAAAAATGAAAAAAGTTAGATAAGGTGGAGGAGGCCAGCCTCCTCTAAAGAGTCAAAATATCCACAAGTCCGTGTTCATGAATTCGTCCCGAGTACAAGGGACAAGCAGTGGTGACCCCGTCCATCTCAGTACCGGGACAGGTAACGTGCGCGAAGATCACCTAGACTGGGACATTCAACAAGACCGTGCCGAACAGTCTAGGGGACAACGCAGTCTGAGCATTAGAGCGCAGGCGAGCGCTGCATCGAATGGCGGTGCGTCCCGCGAGTGTATCCAATTCGGAGACGACAGAAAGCAACCTGAAGTCTTCGCGGCACTGGGGGGTATGTCAATGGGAACAGTCGTGGCGCAATGGCACGCAACTTCAAGTTACCTCCGACCGTCTCCCATCTTCTTTGCCAAGCAGCCCGGAGAGCTACCCGTATTCCTACAAATGACAAAATATAAATATATCCAAATGAAAAGAGGTAAATAAATCCATTTGGCTCAAGGTTAATAAATCAATTTGGCAAAAGGTAAATCCAAATGACAAAAGGTAAATAAATCCAAATGACAAACTACGAGTATATATCCAAATAACAAAGTTAACTCAAAATAACAAAAGATAAATAATACAAAGGGAAAAGTAAATGCAAATGAACAAAGGGAAATAAATCCAAATTACAAAAGGTAACTAAATCTAAATGAAATTTAGATAAATCCAAATGAGATTTGGCAAACAAATGCAAATGGCAAAAGGTAAACCAAAATTACAAAAGGTAAATAAATCCAAATGACAAAAGGTAAATAAATCCATATGATAAAAGATAAATATATCTAAATGACAAAAAGTAAATACATCCATTTGGAAAATGTAAATTCAAATCAAAAATAGTAAAACAAATGACAAAGGGAAATGAATCCAAATGACATTTAGGTAAATCCAAATAACAAATGGTAAACAAATCCAAATGACAAATGGTATTTAAATCCAAATGACAAATGGTAATCTAATCCAAACGATAACTGGTAGACAAATACAAATAAAATAGCAAAACAAATCCTAATGACAAAAGGAAAATAAATCCAAATGACAACGCTAAATAAATCTAAATTACAAGAGGTAAATCCAAAATGACAAAATATAAATAAATCCAAATGACAAAAGATAAATACATCAATTTCGTAAAAGGTAAATTCAAATCACAAAAGAACAAACAAAATGACAAAAAGGAAATAAATCCAAATGGCAAAAGATATATCCAAATGACAAAAGGTGAATCCAAATGACAAAAGGGAAACCCAAATGACAAAGGATAAATCCAAATGACAAGGGGTAAATCCAAATGACAAATGGAAAATCCAAATGACAAAGTTAAATCAAAATGGCAAAGATAACTCGAAATAACAAAAGATAAATAAATACAAATGAAAATGGTAAATCCAAATAACAAAACGTAAATAAATCTAAATGACATTTAGATAAATCCAAATGATGAAATGTATATCTGAATGACAAATGGCAAACAAATCCAAATGACAAATGGTTAACACAGCCAAAGGACAAAACAAATGGCAAACAAATCCAAATGACAACAGGTTAATAATCCGAAATGACGAAAGGTAAATAAATTCAAATGACAAAAGCTAAATCCTATTGACAAATCACAAAAGGCAAACGAGTCGTCGCAAAATATAACAAAACCTTATAAACAAGATTAGGATTAAGGGAATAATTACTTAGATCATCATTTTTTATTAAAGTTTGATCAAGGCGAATGAAGGAAGAGGAACTAGGGAGAGTGAGAGAACGAAATATAAAGAAAATTATTTCACGGAATAAAAATGAAACGAATACATGATAATGAATCAAGTCAAGATTAAGACCCATTAATTATTTGTTATTTGGTTTTACTATTTTTATTTTCTTAATTTATTCAGTATTTTGTGTACTTCCTTGTTCTTTATCTAGTGAGTAAAGATTCCTTCGTTGCTCCCGCCATTTGCCTACTTTTTTCAGAGAGCATGTCTCGGGGTTTGTTTTGTTTTCTTTGGGGGGGGGGGGGTATTAGGACGCTCGTTAAAAAAGTGGTTAACTAAGTGAAATGGGGAAATGTTTGACAGGTTCTTTCTTACCAGAGTAAATGAAGGAAGGGACTATTTGGGGCACTGTGGATCATAATGGCAAGCGACTCTCTAGTCTTTTTCCCGTTCCGCCTTGAAGGTAGGTCTCCTTGTAGGCTTCCATTGGAGCAAAATGAACGTGTCAATTTTACCCTTTAATTATCGATTTTAATCAAGGAAAGAGAGGAAAGTTGCGACCAACCTCGCAATTTTCACCAAGGGAAGAATGAAGGAAAGACATCTAGAGAATAGAGAACAGAAATAGTGATAAAAATTCAGGATAACAAAGACTGCAGTAATTAATCTCTAAATCCTAATTCAGCGTCACATTTAGGCCATATCAAAATAAGCAACCTGTTGAGATCAGGGCCAGATCACTACCTGATAAATTTAGAGCCACACTCTGGCCAATGAGTGATAACATCAGGATCATATCAAGGCCACGAAACGGCCGATATCAGGGAAACATCTCAGCCACCAACCTGTTGACATCGGCTCCGCATCAGGGCCAGAAACCTGTTGATATCAGGGTCAATTTAGAGCCACTAGCCTGTTGTCACCAAAGCCACACCTGACGTATATATAAGGGGCCCCATCAGAGCCATATCAGGATTAGCAACATGTTCACATCAAGCCTAACGTAAGGCAACAAACCTGTTGATATCAAGGCCATATCAAGACTCCATCAAAGCCCTATCAGCACCACGAACCTGCTGTAGCCCCGTTTACTTCTGGACAACAATCAACCTAATGACTGCATGGACATCTAAAGGCCACCAGCCTGGTTACCAACAACCTTTTAACATCAGAGCCAAACAGGAGCTAGAGTAGAGCGCCGAGCATTTGATATCTGAGGCAACAAATTTTAGAACGCATCGCCACATTAAGGCCACATTAAGGCCACATCAAGCAAATAGTCACTTGACATCAGAATCCATAACCTCTCTACATAAAGTTCGCCACCTTTTGACATCACGACTACACCATTACAACAATTTCTTACACAAGACCAATGTTTACATCAAGGTGGCATACGAGCGAAAAGCCTGTAAACATCAGAGGCGTGTCTAGACAATCAATTTGTTGATAGGGCCACATCAAATGCACAAAGCAGTTGACATCGGGGCTAAGCCAAAGATACATCAAAGCCACCGAAGAGTTGCTATTAGAGCTACGTCAAGGGTACATCATAGCAACCAAGCCTTTGATATAAGGGCTATGTCAAGGATACATCAAAGCCAATATCTTGCTATGATGAGTTAGCAGTGCCATCAGACCATCAGTGCCATTTCCGAGTCAGAAAGAGAACAATTTTATAGTGTCCAAATTTTTTCTTTCTTTTGAACTTTGAAATGTTTTTTTCTGGTATTTTACAGATTTTGTTATGAACTTTTGGACCCTGTGAGCTAAAACCCCCTGTTCTCGATACCCAGTTGCTACCAATTCGTCTACCAGGAGCCCTGTTAGATCTACCCTCCTGTCATTTTTCTCATGTCAATGGCTCCCTCCTTGTTCTTCCCTATTTATGCCTTCGTTAGGTGGCAGGATTTTTAAGTGCTCATAAACGGGTTATTTATTTATAAAGTGAAACCAAATCGGGTTTATACTCCAGGGTTTTTATAAAGAGTTTCTTGAGGAAAATGTTGAAATGAGGACAAGCAAAGATATATCGAATCTACATAGCCCAAGTAACCAAAGGAGAAGTCTATCGGGACGAGGGGCCACGGGAAGGTGCGCAACTCTCCGCAAATAAGGCCCATCCTCATGTGAGGTTATAGGCATCTTACCCCATGCCTCTTGCTAATTTTCGTTTTTCTATTTTTTCAGCAATTTCTAGCCTTTCAAGCTCTCGCACTTTTTGGTTGTAACTTTTATAACATCTAAGCTTTAGTCTCTAACGTTTTTCTCTAGCTTGGAGGTTTACATCGAGATACACTTTTGTCGAAGCTTTCGGCTCTAGCCTTTGTGTCTCTAGTCATTATATCCACCTGTAAATTTCAACTTCTCTGATAAAAATTAGAGTCTTAGATTTCCGGCTTACAACTGTTAGAGCTCTAGCCTTTCTCCCTCTAGCCTCCCTCCTGCTAGCTATACTTTAGGCGCAATCACTTCCTCGAAATGCAGGGCGGAATTGGGCCAGTCGGGTTCCCCATTCCCCCTTATTCGAGGATGATTGATAAGCCACACGCGACCGAACGTGACACTCACCTCAGGATGACGGGGTCTCTCTTCCCCCGCAAAGGAAGGAGGAGTACCCACTGACTGAGGTGCGAGTGTATCTGTCCCCTTTCAACCGCCATGATGGGGTCGGAAGTAGACGCCCTCTCCCTACTACACAGACACATAGTCTATTACTAAGAAAATAAACAGTTAAGTAATTAAATGTAGAGGATGTTACTCAAATTCGCAGAGCGAGAAATCACAAAGCGTTGCCAAAGGAGAGAAGTCAGATAGCCCCGGATGGGACCAAATGGAACAAAAAGTGAGCTCGAATACTCACTTCTCAACAAGGAAACATTCATTAAGGACCTATCAGTTATCAGTTCCTTGATCAAGTTAGCGACCTCAGATTAATTTTTTTTTTTTTTTAATTAAGGGGCTATCTGGCGACTGCCGACTAAGGCATAAGTTGCCGTAAACAAACAGCCTAGTTCTAGGCTACTTTAAAAAAATGAACAGAAAACAACAATAAAAAGAAATAACAATAATCAAGCAATAACAAAAACAATAACAAAAACAACAACAACAGCAACAATTAAACCGGGTTAAATGAAAGGGAGAAGGCCGGCCTCCCCCAAAAAGTCAATAGGTCCACCAGTCAAAGTACACGCACTCGTCCCGAGTACAAGGGACAGGCGGTAGCAACCCCGCCCATCCCGGTACCGAGACAGGTGTCGTGCGCGAAGATCACCCAGACTGGGACATTCAACAAGAATGTGCCGAACAGTCGTTGCAATAGGGCGCAGGCGAGCGCTCTATCAAATAGCCATGCGTCACACGAGTGTGCGCGATTCGGAGACGACAGAAACCAACCTGAAGCCACCGCGGCATTGGGGGAAAGGTCCATGGGAACAGTCGCGGTGCAATAGCACGCAACTTTAAGTTCCCTTCGACCGTCTCCCATCTTCTTTGCCAAGCAGTCCGAAGAGCTGCCCGTATTCCTGCCATGTAGTCAGTGTGAGGAAGAGCGAAACGCTGGTCCGGTCGCAGAGTCCTCGCGGACTCTTTAACGCCCTCATCGGCGCGCTCATTCCCAGCAATTCCTACATGTCCAGGAACCCAGCAGAAGATAATCTCGACATCTGCCTGGCTCGCCAAAACCGTGGCGTCACGGATTTCGAGAAACAGGGGATGCGGAGATTCCAATGCCCCAAGAGCGCTCAGGGCGCTTTGTGAGTCGCTATAGATCACAATCTGGTCTTCGAACCGGGCACGTCGCGTAATCTCCCGTACCGAGTGGTGTATTGCCACCAGCTTGGCCGTGAAGACAGAGGCAGCGCCTGGTAGAGCCCCGCTGACTTCAAACAGAGGGGATACGGCGTGGAAGCCGACCCCCTCTTGGGACTTGGAGCCATCCGTATACACTGGCACGGTACCAGCGTGACACGATGTGTGCTCAAAAATAGGTCGAACGCAATACTCCCGGCGCAGTACAAGCTTTGGGAGCAGAGGCATGGCGACAAATAGCCAAATGTGGTACTCTCCAGGGTGGCGTCTTGGGCAGAACCAGGGGCGCCAACGGCCCGAGAGCTATATCTACATCTCGAAGGAGTTTCCTGGCCCTAAACCCAAAGGGCTTAATGGTATTACTGGCGTCTCTCGGCACCATAGGCACCATCGAGATCAGCTGCGGATGCAGTGAGAGCTGTTGGCGACTGAGGGAGGCGCCGGGCTCGCGCGTACAGGCGAGTGATGCACTGCACGCGGCGCAGATCTAGTGGCATCTCTCCAGCATCAACCAAGAGGCTCTCAATGGGGGAAGTGCGGAAGGCACCGCTCGCAAGGCGAAGGCCGGTGTGGTGGATCGAATCCACCTTCCGCAATAAACGCTCGGCTTCGGATGCATAAAACTCGCACTGGTAGTCGAGCTTCAAGCGAACAAAGGATCGATAAAAAAGTAAGGCAGTAGCCCTATCAGCGCCCTAAGCGCTGAACGTCACGGAAAGAAGAATGTCCATGGCGCGGGTACAAGAAACCCTAAGGCTGCGAATATGAGCCTCCTAGGTGAGGCGTCGGTCGAATACAAGACCAAGGAAACGGTGCGACTCAACCACATCTAGGCGCACCCCATTAAGAAACAAATCTGGGTGGGGGTCAGGTCGTGGATGGCGGCAGAAGTGCACCACCTTAGTCTTGGCCAAAGAAAACCGAAACCTGTGCACTACGGCATAGCGAAAGACGCGGTTCAATGCCTGTTGGAGTCGACGCTCCAGAGTTGCCATCTGGGCCACGCCAAAAGAGATCGAAAGGTCGTCCACGTAGAGCGTAGCGAGAACATCTTTCGGCAGCACCGAAGTGATGCCGTTGATGCTCAGAACAAAGAGTGTGACACTGAGGACACTTCCCTGCGGGACACCCTCTCCCTGCTCCTTTATGCCGGAGAGGGCTCCACCCACCCGTACGCGGAATCGACGATCTCGCAAAAATTCAGATATAAACATTGGAAGGGGGCCCCTCGCCGCCATCGTGTGGAGAGTCTCCATGATACCGTATCGCCATGCGGTATCATAGGCCTTCTCCAGATCGAAAAACACCGTGGCGTAGTGCTGTCTACGAAGGAAAGCCTCGCAGACGGCATTTTCCAGTCAGAGCAGAGCATCCGACGTGGAGTGGAACTTACGGAAGCCGCACTGTGCAAAAGACAGATGGCCTCCGCTGTCCATAAAATAGGCTAATCTAACATTTACCCATTTTTCTATCAACTTGCACACTCAAGAGGTTAAAGAGATTGGGCGGAAACCGGTCTGAGTAGAGTGATCTCTCCCTGGCTTGCGAAAGGCGAGCACAGTAGCGATTCGCCAGGAGTCTGGGAGAAGACCTTCCACCCAGATCCTTTTGAAGAAATCTAACAGAAAGGCCATGCCACGCTTACCCAGGTGTCGAAGCATGGCGTACGGAACATCGTCCGGACCATGGGCGGTGTCCGCGCACGAAGCGAGAGCGGAACGCAACTCAATCACAGGAAACTTGTCGTTGAAGGGTTCTCCGCCTCTGGAGGTAAAGTCCAGCCGGCGGCCTTGCGCGACATCACGACGTGCATTGAATGCTGGCGGAGCAGCATCACGGCTAGAGAATGCGGAAAAAGCGGTCGCTAAGGATTCCGCCACGGACGCGGGGTCCGAGATTGCGGTCCCATTCTCCTGGATAACGGGAGAGGGGTCGTGCGACAACTTGCTTCGAATCCTTTTGACTCGCTTCCACACCTCAGCTAAAGGGGTCTTCCCGTTAAGTGAAGACATGTATGCCCGCCAAGAAGAGCGGCGGGCGTGCTTCGAAATATACCGAAACCTAGCCCTAGCCCGACAAAATTCAGCGACAGTGAAATCGTTCGGGCAACGCTTATAGCGCATGTAGGCGTAACGCTTCTGTTTGAGGGCCGTCTCACACTCGGCTGACCACCATGGGAGTGGTCGGCGGGCAAAACGGCCAGACGACCTAGGAAGAGTAGTCAGGCCCACGGCGATGAGGTTGCCGGAGAAGAACTCAACAGCCTCATCTACCCACCTAAACTCCTCGACTAAGATAGAGAAATCAGTGATTTCCTGGAATGCTTATTTTTTATTTTTTATTTTATTAAGGAGTTATCTGGCGACTGCCCCCCTTAGACATAAGTCACCGTAAACAAACCCCTTAGTTCTAGCTACTTTAAAAAATTCGAACAGGAAACAACAATAAAAATAAATAACAATAACAATAACAAAACAATAACAAAAACAACAACTAAACCTAGTTAAATGAAAGGGAGAAGGCCGGCCTCCCCAAAATAGTCAACAAGTCCACAAGTCGATGTGCAAGAATTTGTCTCGAGTACAAGGGACCGGCGGTAGCGACCCCGCCCATCCCAGGACCGGGACAGGTATCGTGTGCGAAGATCACCCAGACTGCGACATTCGACAAGAATCTGCCGAACAGTCTGGGGGACAACGCAGATGTTGCAATAGGGCGCAGGCGAGCGCTCCATCAAATAGCGACCTAAACTCCTCGACTGAGATAGAAAATTCAGTCATTTCCTGAAATGCAGGCCACCGCACCCGTGCCAAGCACCACCAAGGTGGGCTCTCAGGCGGAAGTTGCCCTGAAAATGATATTTGAATGGGAAAGTGATCACTACCATGGAGGTCATCGACTACCCCCCAATTAAAATCAGGCTGTGCATCTGAAGAGCACAAAGATAGATCAAGGCAAGAAAATGAAGCGATTCTCGTACAGTGATGCGTAAACTCATCCATGTTTAGGACACCTATCCAAAGCTCTTCGATCAGATCAGCAAGGACTTTTCCTCTGGAATTTATTTAGTAATCTCCCCAGAGAGGATGCCTGCCGTTCAGATCTCCAAGCAAAAGAAAGGGCCTTGGTAACCGTGCTACGACGCGGTGGAATTATCCGCGTCGAAGTCAGCTGACGGTGGAATGTACACAGAAATGATTGTATACCTCCTATCCAGGTGCAGCTGCACAGCCAATGCATAAAATAAGGTATCTAAAGAGAAAGGAAGAACGGAGACTTCATTCCGGGTGTAGACCGCGAATCCCCCAGCCCAGCCATGCAGCGTTGGTAGGGTCGCAAGACCCTTATACCCCGGGAGGGCGGGCAGGGGGCACGCGCCTAGCATGGTCTCCTGCAAAAAGATAGCTAACGTGGAACGGGACGAGACGAGCCTCCGCAGCTCCTCCCAGTTGGCCTGGAGTCCACAGCAATTCCATTGAAGGAATATGCCCTCCAGGCCTAGCTCGGAGGAGACGTGGGGGCCCTCCTCGAACAGAAGACCGTCACGGAAATGGCCGTACGCTTCCCGGGGGCAGAACCCCGGGCGCTGTTTGCTGGACAAAGTGCTGTCGCCTTCGAGGACTTATTGGGGGAGGTTGGGCTCGCCATGCGAGTCTTTTCCTCCCTCCGCCTCGAAACCTTAGGCGAACTTTGCGGCTTCGGGGGCGGGGGGCCCTCTTTTCGAGGAACCACCCTCTCCAAGCCACTCGCTCGACCACTAGGCGTGGGCGAAGGAGCTGAAGCTCCTTTGTTGCTGTCCTCCTTTCCTGGGACAGCTTTAGGAACCCCGGAAGATGGCCTAGCCACCATCTTCAGGGGTGTTGCCTCCTGTGAGTCTAACGACTCGGTGGAGGCGCGTGGCCGTTTCGCCTTACGGTAAACGGTCACGATGGGGGAAGAACGGGGAGCCCTGGTTTTAGCAGGGGCTGGGTTTGAACCCTTTTTGCAGCCAGCTTCACCAGAAGAGCGCCCGGGTTGAGTAGAGCCCGCAGAAGGGCTCCGAATGGGCGCGAAAACAACGGTGCTCGTTGGCCTGGATGGGGCAGGAGCAGAGGGTGTCTTTCTATCAATTGAGGCATATGATGTCCCAGGCAGAGCCGGGCGCGCCAGGACCAAGTCCTTAGCCTCCGTGAATGAGAGTCGATCCTGGGCCTGAACGGCAAGGATTTCTTTCTCCAGGAGATATGCACCACATTGATTCGAAGAAGTGGGGTGCGGCTCTCCGCAATTGACACACTTAGAGACACACGATTCAGACTTATCGTGTGCGGCCTTGTAGCACTCCACACTAACTTTGGGTGACCCCGGCTTTGCACGTCTACAAGAACGATTAGTATGGCCGAAGCGGTGACAGTAATAGCACCGCCGCGGCAGTGGCACGAATGCCTTCACGCGGTAGAGGTACCAACCTGCACGCACCGACTCAGGGAGCTTGTCACAGTCGAACGTGACGAAGAGTGTAGGGGTGGGTCTCAAGGCCCTTCCCTGTTTTCTCATCACACGTTCGAGCTTGACCTCCCCATGGTCAACCAGCTCTAAGTTTATGTCCTCCATGGAGTAGTCAACGAGTTCCCTCGCATAAACTACTCCTTTCACAAAGTCCATGGGAGAGTGCGGTGTCACACTCACCGGGGTGCCATGAAGTGTCCGAAGAGCACTTATCTTGGCCGCCTCGGCGGGATTCACCGCATTTGCCAGAAGGATCCCGTCCGAGAAACGGGTCACCTTCGGCTCTCTACCAATTATACTAGCTAATCTTCTCCTCTGATGGATCATGTTGCCCTTGGCCAACATGCTGCCATCAGTGGAGCGAATGACAAGGAAGCGTTTGAAGCTAGCGGACTCGAAAACGCCAGGTAACCTCTGAATCAGGGGCCCCGATGCCATCGAGGCTCCGCCCTGTGCGCTTTTGGTCTTAGTCAGGGGCTTTTGACCGGGGAGGAAGAGGGGCCGGATGTGCCGATCTTGGCTTGGTCGCTTGCCAGAGTGGCAGCAGACCCATCCGTCCCCGCAGCCCCCGCGGATGGAGAGGAGCCCCGAGTCTTCTTTGTCTTTTTGGTCTTAGTCTTTTTCTTTTTTGGAGAGGATGGCGGGGAATGAACCCGCTTCTCACCTCCGCCGGCAGAAGCCCCTAGGCAATATGGATCAGCCTCAGCCAGGTCCTTCTGTGAAATGGAGAAGGTCCTGGTGGTCGCAGGGGCACCGGTAGGAGGAGATCCCTCCCCTCCTTGTACTGCCTCAGAAACCCTAACCGTTTGAGGAGGACCTTGCATAGGGGTGGATTTGGGTTCGGTGTTTGGCGCCGAGCCCGGATTCCCCCCCCTTCCCCCCCATGGAAGGCCCTACCCTCTGAGGTTGGGTTTCCTCAAGGACCATGTCCATCACAGGAGGGGCCTCCAGTTGGCCATCCCCTCCCAGGACATCGCAGGTCCCCTTAGCAGTGTCGCCAGTCTTGTGTGGAGAGGCACAGGCCTTGACCCCGGCAAGGTTTAAAATTCTTGCCAGCAGGTCTTTTGAGGAAAGCGACCGAAGGGGCCTGGCTCCCCTCTCCCCCCTAATTGGGTTTGCCCTACCGAGCCGCTTACACGAGGGGCGGTCGGCAATGCGCTGCCTGCTGGCTTTCTTGGCAGTCCCCTTAGAAAGAAAAAGAGAGGCTGCCGCTGGAAATAGGGAGGTGCCCGGAGGCACCTCCAGAGAAGGGGGTGAGTGGGAGTCTCCTACACCCGTAGGCATATGAGAGGAGTAGGCCTCCTCTCCGGTTAAAGAAGTATGGAGCGTCCCCTGCGCAAGCACAAGGGGAAGGGACCTCCATTTTTTCGGTGGGGCTGCCCGAGGGCAGCTCCGTTGATGAGGAAGGGGAATTGGGGAGAGATTTGGGTTTTTGATTTACATACATGGGCATGGTGACCCTCTTTTTCACACGGGATGCAATCGCGCATCACCCCTCGCAGTAGCCCGCACTGCAAGAGGTGTTTACTGGCCCGGCAGAGCCAGGCGCTGCCATTTGGGACCACCCCTCCCGCCTGGTGGCCTGGCAGTCCATCGGCATGGAGGCTCCACCTTAGACACGGCGTAAAATCAATGATAGACAGTGAATTGAGAAAGAAAAGGGATATGAGGAAGGTATGGGTGGGGATGAAGCAGGTTGTTAAAATAACATCTCGAACCGGAGCTCAGGGGTTAGGCAACAGTGTCCCCTCTCCCCTCAGCCCCGATCCGGGGCGGTTGGCTTTAGAAGAATGTCAGTATCTACCCTGTGAAATTAGAGGCTTACCAGAGAAAGTTGTGGGAGAGGTTGTATGAAAAGCGATGAAGTAGGGGAGAAATACAGGCTATCTGAAGGAAGGAAGAGAGGCTAAGCTGGGACCGGATGGAGCTCTGGATCCCGTCAGCACGGCGGCCAGGATGGCAAATCGCCGCGCCCCTTACGGGGAACCTGTATAGGAAGCATAGTGCGTTCTCTTCAGGCAAGATACTGTTCTCACATGGGTTTAAGCTATAGAACCGGTAAGACATTGGGCAATAAAGAGTATTCTCCCATCAGAAAACATGCAATAGAATCTAAGACAGACGAATCCTTAAATCATTTTTATGTATTAAATATTAAATACAACCACTCGAATTTAAATAATAACGCGTCATCTTTTCCTTTATTTATAACTTGACAACCCCCCAAGCTGTATTTAATCTTAAATTTCCTGCCTGTTCTCACTTCTCATTGTTATCTTACCATGTAAGGTAATGTTCCGTTTCTTTATTTAGTTTTACTATATTGTGTATTTTCAACTCTGATTCCAATCCAATTTCATTCTTAAATTTTGTAGTTACGTTTATTTTGTTTGCATTTGATTAATATAATTTTGTTTCAAATCTTTTCTACTGTTCATACCTCACCTTTTTTTCGTTTGTTTTTTAATTAATATAACATTTATTTTAGTATTTTATCGCCGTTTGTGTCAATTTTTAATTATATTGTATTTTTACTGTAGTATATTTAATTTTAGATTTCAAATTTATTTTTTAGGTCCTGAAGATGGGTTTAAAAATAACTCGAAACGTATAGAATAAAGATGGGACCCGCCTTCTTCGTTTTGTCCTTCTTACTTAATATATATATGTGTGTGTGTGTGTGTGTGTGGTACGCGTGTGTGTGTGTGTGCGTGCGTGTGTTTAATCTCCCTTTTTCGTGTTTATATTGTTGCAGAAACATTCTGTTCCTTGGATGGTATATTTTAATAACTTATAATTGAGATTATAGTAAATAAATGCTGGTTTTGTATATGAGTCAAGATTATGCGAGTACAAAAAAAAATGCAAATGGATAGCTTTGGGGTTTTAATGATTGCATAGGCATTTTTTCATTGATTGGCTCGACTTCGCCGAAGTAACGTTTCCAAGAACGAAATGGTAAAGACTACCGCTGAGTATTCAGAATCTGCAAGAAACCATATTGTTTGTCGGTGAAAAGCCATTTCATTTCATAATTTTCTGTAATTTCGGTTCTCTTTTTTTTCAGTGTTCTGATGTGTTAAATTGTATCCGGAGTTATTCCTCCTGTTGACTGTTGCGCTCATGTTACTCTGTTTCATTAATTTACCGAGTGTGTTGTGAAATAGTTAACCAACGCCTTTAAATTGATAGCAGACGAAATAAGCAATCATGTACCCAAGTTCCCTAACCAAAGTTCATCTACCTGAGATTCAACCGGATGGGTCCGTACGTGGGTCATGTAAAAACCAGTGGCATGCGGTGATTTTTGAAGATGAGGAAGCAATCCAAGTTTTACAAAAATATATTAATTGAAGTAAATATGTTGTTCGTTAAAAGTAACTATAAGGTTGTAAGCTACTCACTTTATTTAAATGTTAATTTTTTTAATGTTATTTTTTTTAACTTTATTTAAATTTTAAAATAGCTTTTGTAAGTATGCACGACCACAAGCCAATATGTTCTATCATATTGGACTACATTGTATTTGCGAGTGCCCCACTTTTGGATGACATCTAGTGTTGGAGTAGGCCCACCTGTTTTAATAATAGTTTCTTTATCATTATAAGTCATCGCACTGACATTCCTTTTTACTATTTTTTTGATAATGCAATCGCATTTTCTCACAACTTTATTTGCATCCATTTTGTTTAAAAGGGGGATATTACTTAAAAAAGAGAATAAACAACACGCCACACTTATCTAAGCACTTACTCACAGCTACTGACTGATCTCAAAGATAAGAAAGGTTAATCCGGTAGGGCTGCCAGAATCCAGGAAATAGAAACAAAATGCTTAAGATACAAGAGCGCAACCATACAGAGTTTAGGCATATAACTGCTTTCATTCTCAGATCCAGTATTTAAATATAACCTAAAAATTGTTTAAGCTTCAGAGCATAATAATAGTTACGTCATTGAGTCTTAGACCTTTTATTGCTTTTTATTAGATTCTGGAAACCCGGCAGGGTTGCCAGAATCAAGCAGATGACTGCAAAGCTAAATTTGCTTCCTTTACCGGATACAAATAGGTTACTTTTTCTTAATTCTAACACCGCATTGAAATATCTAGATAAAAATCATAAACTCTAATGACTGATTATTATTACTAATAAAAGTAAAACATCTTTTAAACTATTCATTCCAAAGCACCAAAATGCAGAACTATTATTGAAATAAAGACAAAAAAAGAGTTGAAATTTCGACGAAAACGATGCATTTTTCACATTGCAGTCAGGCTCATCAGGGTCTAACGCCAATTCGATTGAAAGTAAACGGTCCCGTATGGCTTATACAATTATAGGTAAGCATAAATGTGAGAATAAGGTTGATTCTGCTGTCATATTAATTGTTAGGGTGTAATTTCTTTTTTCTTTTCCTCTTAAATGGGGGAAGCATTCCCTTGCTTCCATTGACTGCACGCCACTGGCAATAACGTACGTGCATGCACGTAGGAATGTTCATATAAGAAGGTGGGTGCCTTTTCAAATATGCACGCATGCCAGCAAATAAATTTATTGGCGTGTTTTACGTGCGTCTTGCACTTGTTGGTTATTAATTATTCCCCCTTTGTTTAGTGTTTTTTTCCGGTGCTGCTATAGTATGTATCCTACCTGCCGAACTCTGCTATAGCACGTATCCTACCATCATATTTGAATCCTACCTACATTTACATTTGAAAAGGGGATAAATTAAAAAGTAAAAAAAATAATCTAGTTTAATAAAATGGTTAAAACATAAAAGGTTAAAAATGTTCGTGTACAAACTGTCCTTTGATATTTTGTAAAATATTAATAAACAGGGTTTGATTTTTTGGCTTTCAATACCCACCAACAGATTTCATCCAGGTGTCCTTGCAGAAGGACACCTGGCTCGTTTTATGTACCAATCATCTCACCTCGACGATTCACAGATACATTAAATGAACAAACTTCACGGCAGTAATTAAGGCAATCCACCACAGTGTTCATAAAATACTGGTATATTTCATTACTGTTCGCAACGGCATTTCAGTAGACCACAAGAACAAAATTTATGGAATCGAACACAGGCCCCAAGTTGAATTAAGCTTGCCATTTAAATCCGTGTAATGGAAAAATCTGTTACCACTCCTTGCAGACATAATAGCTTGACAAACCTTTCTTTTACACCACCATACTGGATAGTCTTTTCCGCGTACTTTCTTAGTTGTGAAATTAAGTGGTCCGCTTCATTTGTTGCACTCAACTTTTTCGGCTAAAGTACCTTTATCTAGTAAGAACTTTGCAGCAGTACTTTCGTCACTAACAACTTTAGTATAAAATTTGAGGAGCAACATATTGAAGGGTTTAGCTTAGAAATAAATAGCTTTCTCAAATACAGATGAAGACTAAATAATTTCCCTAAAACATTCTTAAGAAAGTTTCCTATGTTGGAGGTTGGGGGGAAAATTCCCTGTTATTAAGAAATTTCTCTATGTTAAGGAAGGATACATGCTATAGCAGTTCCCGGCAAAAGTAGGATACATTCTATAGCAGTTACCGGCAAAAGTAGGATACATTCTATAGCAGCACAGTTTTTTCTTCATATTCTTCACAAGTTCGAAGACCATAATAACGTCATCCTTACCACAAATTTAGTCTAAAGTATTTTTTAGTAAAATCATACTAAGCAAGCCTCTATTGTACGAACAATAAACTAATCTCTTTGTACTTATATAATTAAATAAAATATTCGTAAAATAAGTCAGGTAATCTGTCTTTTGAAGTGGATAATTCTCCAGTCTGGGGCAAGAATATCCATAATTAAAGAACTTCTATATTACATTATTAAACTGCACAAGGCAGGTCATGGATATCGAAAAAAAAAATTTCATTTTTTTTTCTGTAAAGAACATTATTGTGAAGTATAAATCTAACCAGGCAATGGCTTAGTCACTCCTCCCTACGGGGGAAGCTTGCGCTTCATTACTAAGATTAAAATTTAAAATGTAAAAAAGGCAGCCATGGTTAAATTTTCTGAACTTCACCATTTGTAATTTGGGTTTTAAAAATTTCACAAAATTTCGATACTTATATTTATTTCTGAACTTCGCCATTTTGTTTTTTGATATTATAAAATAATTATTAAAAAGAACTTTGATAAAAAAACATAAGTCATAACCAAACTAAGATGAAATTATTATTCAAATACTCAAAAAAATCCCCTTCTTAAATTATAGAGTTAGTAATGATGATGATGATGATGATGATGATATCACAGTAAATCGTCCGCGTGAAGATCGACCAAAGAAACTGAGCCTTAGATGTTAAGATCTATGATCATGTTGTTTTTTTTAGGAGTCCATCTGGCGACTAACTACTAGGGCAAAGGTCACCTTAATCACGCTATAGCCTAATATAGGCTAAATAAAAAGCAAGTAAAGCATAAATGACGGAGATAAAAACAAAAGTTAAAAAAAACAGCAACAAGAAGAAAGGACGCTCCGGCGTCGTGGGTAGACCCGCCTCCCCCGGTGCAGGAATATGCGACCTAAAACAAAGAGAGTCAAATAAAGAGGAGTAGGCCAGCCTCCTCCAAAAAGCCATATAGCCCACAAGTCTGTGTACACGAACCAGTCTCGAGTACAAGGGACAAGCGGAGGCGACCCCGAGGTAACGTGTCCGAAGATCACCCAGACTGGTACATTCAACAAGAATGGATCGAACATCGATAAGATGGCTGTGCGTCGAGCAACGCCAGTGAACATCTGTGGAGGGAGCTGAAGAAGCGCGTGTACAGGAGAGCTCCTCGCAACATTGTTTAATTGGAAAAGTTTGGATGGATAAAATCAATCCAGAAACGTACACGAATAAAGTGCATTCTTATTACGGCCATTCTTGAGGCTAAAGAGGGTCATACCACGGTAATTTCATGTGGCCATTATTTGTACTTTTACAATTTACATATAAATAAATTTTCGTCATTTTTATTTTAGCATTTTGTATTGATTTGTAGTTATAATAGAGTTGAAACGCTTATTTAATACATATACATTATGCAAGTGAGGTCTAAACACTAAGATATTTCAAAATGAATCATTTAGGTGTTGCCTATATTTACTTGGGTATATATATATATATATATATATATATATATATATATATATATATATATATATATATATATATATATATATATAAATGCAATGTCACGCAGGAAAAAATGAAATGGTGTTTCCAAGTACTTTGGAACTTTATTATTAAGTTCCTTATCAAGGATAACTACAAGAAGTAATATTATATTAGAGGTATATATACGAAAGAAAAGTATGAAAGACCGCTTCAAAAACAAGAAATCACCAATGAGGAAGACGGAAGGGGGAAGGTAAAGAAACACATTAAGAATTACAAGAAGCAGGTAGTAAGGTCAAACTGAGAAGATGGAAAGGGTAACAGATTAAAAGAAATGGAGATAGCCTAACGAGGGAGATTATAAGACACGAGGAGCGAAAAGTGGGGAAAATACAATGTACATAACAGAGCAGTGACAATTAAAAAAAAATAAATAAATAAAAATAAAATAGGGACCACCTAACTAAAAATTGTATATAAAAAAAACTAAGAACAAAAGTCAAACTAATTTGTTTAAGTATTAGTCTTTTACGTATAGCATCTATTTTATATAAGCCAGGCGAAAGGTTAAAATTATCACATTGGCTTATAAAAACACATTCAATGATATTCCTTTTTATAAGGTCATTGGAACGATAAATAAATTTTGCCGAGTTCCAGTTAATTAGATGGTCCTTATCTGACATGTGGACAAAGAAAACACTGTTATCTTCCCCTCTTCGGACATTATATTTATGTTGATTTATGCGAACAGAAAGTTGTTTACCTGTTTGTCCATAATGTTTTTGAGGTGGTCTTTCATACTTTTCTTTCGTATATATACCTCTAATATAATATTACTTCTTGTAGTTATCCTTGATAAGTAACTTAATAAAGTTCGAAAGTACTTGGAAACACCATTTCATTTTTTCCTGCGGGACATTGCATTCATTTGCTACCCTCGCGTGATACTTTGTGAGTTTTTTATTTCATATATATATATATATATATAGAAAGAGAGAGAGAGAGAGAGAAAAAAAATAAAAATTGGGACATCTTTCGGAAACGTCGATTTTAGTATGTAAGTTAAAGCCAGAACCAGTATTCGGAACATATAGAATTTTAAACGTTTCGAACATTAGCTATGTTTATCTTCAATCTATAATGGAGTAAAACAATGTGAAAGCAAGCAAGCTTAGAATCTATAAATAGATATGTATAAATGGCTAACAATAAGTTTAAAGTTTGGTTGACTTTAGATTCGAAGAGTTTTAACAACTGCCACAGCTCTTCGAATCTAAAGTCAACCAGCATAATTTACGAGTTTATCTGCCTCAATAAAGACTGCAAGCTTTATAATAACTCAAAATATATTCGTATGACAACCACCACCCTTTCGGGGTGTTTAACCATGCACCTGCAAAGCGGCGGGTATACAAATCATATGGAGACGCGCATAGCATCAACCTAACTAGAGATGTTCTAGTTGAAAACACCACAATTAAAGAGGTAAATAAAGTAAGGCTAAACAACTTAGAAGCCATCTTAATAAACGAAGAGAAAGAGGCCATCAACACTCAGGCCACGAGCTGGAATAGAACATTTTTCTTTCAGTATACCAGATTCTGACTCCACCATAATTCATCGGTCAAGGAGGAAAGAATACATAAAGAGGCTCCGAAGATGATCGAAAGCTTAGCAATTTAAGTTTTTTTTTTACCAAACGCATTTATTAGAAAGAGATGAATATAGGACAAGTGATCTACCATCTACAAGATGGACTAAAAAAGACAGTAAGAAGAATAGAAAGTTGCCAAAGGAAATTGATAAAGGTGAAATAGAGAAGAGGGAACAAAAAATGCAGAGAAATTCATCTTCATTTATTACGTATAAGCAACGTTAAGAGCTGCCCGCTTCATCTTCGGGTTCTATAATACAAGAACATAAGAGAATACATAATTTTCTATCAATTAGAATATTAAAAATCTTAAATGAATACAAAGGACAACCATCAAAGCACTCACTCATATTGATCTGACTCCATAGAGAAGTGTAGAAGAGAGATTGTGTTAGTTGTTGAGTAATATCATGAGCAAGGGAGCAGCAGAAGAGTCAAAATTAAGAGTAGGGTCACGGGTTTTAATATAAAGGGATTCTAAAATTCTCAAGCTTTGTTCATTGCTATCTTGACCAATATTTTTTTTAAAATATTGATAGTTATGTCGGTCTTGCATTTAATTGCATTTATTCAAATAGGGGATGCCTCTTTATGATTAAGTGGGTGTCCATTACGGACACTGATGCCCATGTGCGAGGAAAACCTCGCTCTCAGAGAGCGAATCGTGCTGCCTATGTGTGTGTCTCGGAGACACCGAGGACAAGTAAATTCGTATACAACACGACTGCGCATCTCTAGAGGAGGTTTATCTTTCTGGCTGAAACAACTGCCAATATTAAATTTATTTACAAATCCTAATTTTGTATGGAAAAATAAATAACGCTTTAATAATTTGGAGAACTTTCTTCGGAACTTTCTGTTAAGAGGACCCATTTCAGGAAGTGTAAAAACCCATGTCGAGGAGTATAAAATATTTATAGTCTCTAGGGACATCGTAGGAAAGATTGGGAGGTAAATATTGAGAATTCAAAATTTGAAAACTAGTGTATTTACTATTGACATAGGATAGGAGTTTTTCTGGAAAAACTTTCTTATAAATTCAAATTCTTCATGCATAAGTGAAAATGAGGAAGACAGGTGGAAGCCAGGATAGATGAGTCTTGATGGAGCCCAGCTTGTAGGACAAATCATACAAACTAAAAAAAATTGTACTCACTCGATTTAAAGTCGCTTTTCAGTAAATAGATGTTGTTAGTTAGCCCTTGATTGGTATTTTTTATTAAAATGTCTAAAGGAGGAGACAATTTTCTTTTTCAGTTTCCATGGTACATTTAATATTTGAAGGAATGAAATTGAGGTAATTAAAAAACTGGTGAGCCTGGTCCTTGTTATTTTCGATAAAATAGTGGTTTGGATGAAGTACAATTTTGGAATAGGGTCTTTTCAAAATCTTGAAAATCATGAAAATATCTGCGGCGTTTATCTTATTATAAATTATCCCATCAAAAGAAAATATACCTTCTTTAAAAACGATTTGTAAAAGTTGTTTAAATTTAACTCTTGAAAATTGTAAAATGTGTTACAATTATGATCAACTGGTACGTTAGTGAATAAGGAGGGCACATCGTAGCTTACAGGAAATTTGGATGAGTCAAATTTTTGTCGGAGAATTTCTTACACAAAGGAATCACTATTTTTATGGTAAACTGGTTCTGGGCTAATGGTGAGAGCAGAATGACTAAGTATTTTTGAGATAAAATCGAGCTTTTGTATAAACGACAAATAGTACGGTTGGCGGGAGATCTAAGGAAGATCTCATAACTGAAGAAGAATTTCTCTGCATTTTTTGTTCTCTTTTTGATGGTGCTAGCCCCCCCCCCACCATCAATATTATTATTATTATTATTATTATTATTTATATATATATATATATATATATATAATTTAATTGGAAAAAAAAAATATATAAAACTGGCAATTTATTTATGGTGAAAATTATTCTTACTTAATCTAACCTTTATTATGTCACTTCTTCAATAGGTCGTTACTTTGCTATAAATTTACTGTTTGAATAGGTCTATACTTTGAGAAGGTCCCTTATCAATACCATAAGCGCCATTTACACGTAAATCTCTACTTTTCGGTTTATAGAGAGCTTATCTTTGCATGGGTCATCTTAGAGATCGCTCAACTTTACCAATCTATTTTTTCTAAAGTGCAAGTAACTAAAAATAATATTGTCGTAGTATGGCCAATTGTACGGGAATATGCGCACACAGGCTCTAAGGTAGTCCAAGCACGGCGACAACTGTTATTGTTCTAAGAGTGCGATTTGAATAGATAGCGGCAGCTGCGTGACCAAGGAATATAACAAACACAATGACAAAAATAAATTTTAATACACACTAAATAAAAGGCACAACAATAAATATGGATATATATATATAAATATATATATATATATATGTATATATATATATGGGTACAGGAATAAAACGGAATTAAGTTCTGAGTACTAATTACATAACTTGGGTTAATAAATGGTTATAATGGGAGATTTAGGGTAGTGAGTGATTGACTTCCTTTGAAACTCGAGAGTAAGATGAGGCAAACTTATGGGAGGTCTTGGTGACCTTGATTACTCACGGGTGGTAGCCACAAACCTGCAGCGGGTGGAGCTACTTTCTCAAACTTGTGTTTTGCGAGATGCGGGCCTCTTGTCCTTAAGAGGTTACCGAACGAAATTCAAAGGTGGATGGGAGATCACTTCTCCACACTCGGATTGAGCAAGCTAACGGGCCTCTTGTCCTTAAGAGGTCACCAAAAGAACATCGGAGGACGGCCTTTCCAATTCTTGATCCGAAGGCGGATGAGAAAGGCTGACGTTGCCTCACGAGACTCTTCTGCCTGACTCGAATATACAGGTGTGATGACCAGCTCTTCCGTGGCTGGCGACCGTCACCCACACTTCTTGGGAGAGAGCTCGTTGATTTGCACTCCTTTCGGGGAAGTCTCGTCTAACCAAATTTGTATGTAATCTTGGAGAGGGTGCATATATATCCGGAGTTCTCCAAAACAGGGAGAGTTTGAGACCTTCTCTAACCTTCGTTATCTGCCGTGACAACCCGAGCGTCTCCTTGCAGTGAAGTGTCAAATGCAGGGATCAGCGGGCCAGACGGCTGACCATCAGCGGGAGCCATAAAAGCGGTTCACAGCGAATACTACAAAGTAATCTCCCGACCCGAGAGGGGGGGAGAGAAGATTGAGACGGCCGGGAGGTAGCCTCAATTTCAGCGTCATGCCTCGGTATAAATTTCGCGAAAACCTGACAGCGAGTCCAAAAAGAGTGAGGTTGGAAGGGGGAGGGGGGAGTAACGGCTCGCTTTCTCTCCCGAAGTAATAT
Source organism: Ceratothoa steindachneri (assembly GCA_963969495.1). Classification (NCBI taxonomy): domain Eukaryota; kingdom Metazoa; phylum Arthropoda; class Malacostraca; order Isopoda; family Cymothoidae; genus Ceratothoa; species Ceratothoa steindachneri. The sequence goes on from OZ018318.1 coordinate 31,627,146, forward strand.
CTTAGGAGGTGTGGAAATAATATTATTCTAAGGGGATACCTCCACAAATATTATGTCAGTGAAAGACAAAGCGTCATGAAGCCAAACATACTAACCCACTATTAAAGATGTGTCATCTTTAATTTGGCCTAGTAAAGAAGAGGCGTCCTTTTATTTTTAAAACGCCAGAGGAGAGCTTTTAAAATTATCATTCTAAGATAGCGTATCTTTACTTGATCCGAGTCGTTAATTGACGATACGAGTTGCAGTGCTCTCGAAAGGTATATCCTTCTACGCTGATTTTTGTTACATTACACTCCATATTTTAGGGTGGAACACTCTTGACACCTGGAAGCTACCAGCGCACATAAATCAGCGAACGCATTCCTAACAGGTCAAAGTCCTGCCTCAAAGAGTGTGTCCGCCATTCCGTGTAAGTATCGCATACCGTGTACGTGTCGCTAAATCCGTCGTCGTATGTGTACCGCACCGGCATCGATCACGTATTCAGCATGATTGGCAGAGCTTGAAGTAGGATACAATGGGTGGGCTATTTCGGTGATGGGAGTGGCTGTGTGGTAGAGGATATGGATTTCTAGATCTACATATTTCCAGTGGTGAAAATAACAAGGGAGGAGTGTAGGAATAAAAGAAATTAAGTAAATTCCTATAATAGAATAGGGGATGAGGATGAAATGTTAAATTGAAAATGATCAGGATCGATCTTTGTCACTCTTTCTAACAGTCACACGTTCTTGATATAAATCTCTCATAACTACACTCTCTTTATTCTCGTTCTAAATTTCTTACACTCGCAATCTCTCTCAATCTCAAACTCTATAACAATCTCTGAATGTATAATAAATAAATATATTATATATATATATATATATATATATATATATATATATATATATATATATGTGTGTGTGTGTGTGTGTGTGTGTGTGTGCTATTAGGTAAGGGTAATAGTCTTTAATTCGCTAGAAAAATCGTATGGAGTTCCCCTCCCCTCTTTAAAAGTGCTACCACCCATACAACTGGGCAACCATCTATTTCTCGAAAAAGAGAAATGGGTGGCGTTCCTGAAAAAGGTTGAGAAACTCCAGAGGTTTTTTTTCTAGCGTATTAAGGGCTAGTAACCTTACCTAACTGCACACACAAACAAACAAACAAATAAACACATACACACACACACACACTCACAACTATATATATATATATATATATATATATATATATATATATATATATATATATATATATATATATATTTATTTATTTATTTATTTAGGTAAAAGGTCATGTTATATGCAGGTTCTATCGAAGTCCACAGCTGCGGCAGCGTTATTAATTTTAACTTGTATTTTCTTAATATTTCTTACAAGTTTTTTAACGGAGTCTTCGAGGCGAGAGAAAACATCCTCGAATGACATTCTTTATTCCTAGACGTCTTTCGACCATGTTAGGTCATCTTCAGGGAATGAACAGAAATGGAATTATTAAATTGCTACATTATATATAGTATTTCTACACGAACATAAGTATTACAAAAATTGGCCAATCGTGGGGAGGAGGACCCTTCCTTTTATTACAAGATACAAAAGTATCTGGCTTTGGCCAGAAGGTAACAAAGAACGGGTCTTATACCCGGGCAGAGAATGGAAACGGCCTTAATACCGTGCAGCAGGGTTACAGTGTGAAACACAGGGAGGGTGAGTGGGCAAAGAAAGGGAGAGGAGGGTGGGGCCGGTGTTCTGTCGGTACGAGCACTAAACGACGAATGGCGCTCCGAGGTTCGGTCTGCTCCTTATATAGCCTTGCAGGCGGAGTAGACCCGATGGCTATATGTTTCTTTCTGAGAAGGTCCGCGAAGCGGCGTCCGCTGGGTTGCGGCAGCTGCGGATGTACGTAATGTGCCACGTACTCGTCCTGAAGGCCTTGGTGAAGTTCACTAGGAAGTCCGTGGAGAGAAGGTCTAGGAGGCCGGAGTACAGCTTTTCCCTGTACGTGATGAGGATTGCCGGAATGTTATCGGAGTACAGCTGGGCCTTGGGGAACATGAGGATTCCGATGGTCAGGATGAGGAATACCAAACCGAAGATGCCGAAGGCCCAGCTTCGGCAGTTCCACGCAAGCTGGGAAGAGCCAGCTACCAGGCCCATTCCCCAAGGGAAAGCGTCGACGGCTACTCGGAGGGGGCGGCTGGTCGAGGAAGCTTCCATTTAATCCACTTCCGATGAAAGAAGGGAACGAGGCGCCGAAATACTTCAGGGGACGGGGCGGAGAGTTGTGGAAAGCACATCTCAGTCCAGACAAACCGGAGGCAGAGGACGGATTAAACGAAGTTCAGGAGACCAGCTAGACGAAGCCAACACTTCCGTGGAATCGGGTGATCAGCCACGTATTCAAAGGCGTTGACGGTCTTTCTTCGCAGTTTTGTCGTTAGTCTGGTCTGGTAGGTCTTCAAGTTGACTTCGATTCCTAAATATTTCAACGTTGTCGTTGGAGCGAGGACGCATTTTGACAGGTTAAGGTGGACGCTGCTAGCCCGGGCGATGGAGAGGAATTTCCGGAGGGCCCTCTTCGTACCCACCGCCATGACGTCGTCCAGGTAGGTGTGTGCGACGACGCCGGCGGCCCGTGCCCAATGATTGAAGACCGTGGACAGCGTCATCTGCATCAGGTATGGAGCCCCGGAGAAGCCCATGGGAAGACGGCAGAAGCGGTAGCGTCTTCCATCCACCACAAGCCCAAAGCTCTGGCGTGCCGAGGGGTGCAGGCGAACGTGGTAGAAGCCATCTTTTAGATAAAGTTTGATGGCGTAGGAACACTCCGGGGCTTGAGCGAAGACCTTAGGAATGGAGGGGAGTGGGAACGAAGGCGGGTCGTGCGCGTCGGATGTCGCGGACATGTCGTATACTATTCGGACAAAGCCATTGGGCTTTGGGACCACGAAGACGCGATGAGCGCGAACGATGGGGCCTTCTTATACGATTACATTGTCCACAAACTGCTGTACAACGGGGGCCATTCTTGATGACGATGTTTGCCAGTGCTGGTAACCTTTCTTCAGGAAGATCTTAACTCCTGTTGCAGCTGAGGCCTTTAAGATATGGGAGGAGCGGGGTTCCGAGTCAAAGGAACATGAGGGAAGGACATCTAGGTGAGCGTTGGGGTCGAGCTCCTGATGGGTCTGTTTAAGCAGATCCATTGCGGGCCTCACCCAATCTTGCTGCTCTTGTCCTTCTTGCCCTTCGTTACCGTTGTTGTTGCCTCGATTGTCCTGGTTGTCTTTGGTTGTTGTCTTGATTCCCGTGGCCCACGACGTCCGGGGAGCCGCTCATGATATCCTGCAGGACCTCTCCTTGCTCAGATGGGTGAGTTGACGAGGCGTGGGAACTTGCACTCTGTGCAGATGGAGGTATTTATATCACGGTTGGGATGGCCAAGCCGGGCATAGGGATTATTGAGATGAACTTGGTGGCGGCCTGTGGATCCGAGGGGTCCTCGATGTTAAGGGCACCCAGTTCCCGAGCGGCTTTGGCAAAGAAGTCTTCCACCACGTTGTTGTCCTCGATGGAGAGGTTGCCGAGTGCACAGGAGGCCTCCATAAAGTAGTCGCGCAATCCGGGCCGTACAGGAATCGGATCCTCGGGGATGTCGACGATGGTGACAGTTGGACAACCAGGGCTGGAAGGAGAGATGGGGGAGATGTGAAGACGAATTTCCTTGGTACCTGTTGTGGCGTCGCGGGGTCTCCGGAGGCACTGTCGGAGATGGGGAACGAGGGCGAAGATGATCCGAATCAGAAGAGGTCACCTCTGGATGCAGGTGAGAACAATAGGTCGTCGGAATCGCTCGCGGAGATCGAAAAGGCCAGGGCTAAGGAATCTAAGGAAAGGGAAGGAGGTGGGAAGTAGGGTTTACTGGCGGGAAAGAGGGAACAGAACTCTTCTGAGGTATCCGAGTGAGGGTGATTGTCAAGTCCAATCCATCGTCTGGCCCTGGCGACTCGGAGTTCCCATTACCAATCCAGTCCATTACGCACGTTTCGGAGGAAGTCTTGCGCCCTGGCGAGACCTGTTTGCAGAGCGTCCCCCACGGCTTATTCGAGGCGGTGGCTGGGCCCACGATCAATAGGCTGGAGGCGGGCGTCGGGATACTGTGAGGGGCCGGGGAAGTGAGCGTTCCGATATTACTATCCCGCTTTTGAGTGCTGAATGTTCTCGGGCGTCGTTGATGGATGTCGTCCACCCGTGCTGCCACACGACGTGGTATAGCCTGAGACGCTGATGTAGGCGATGATAGTCCGGGCCACTTATGTTGTTGGGGAAGGAAAATAGTGCGAGCAACAGTTGTATTTCTTCCCTGTCTCGTGTCTTGAAGCAGATGGCCTGAAGGTTGGAACGAAGGTGATTAGTTACTAGATCTCACCTGGTACAGCCGTATGCTGCGAGGTCGGACGGCGTTGGCAGATTTTCTGTGGTGGGTTCTGGGGCAGCAGCGACGGGCGATCTCGGAAGAGATCTAGGAGTTTCTAAAAACAACTGGGTATGCAAGAGGTGGTTCACTTGGGGTGAACTTTACCCGGTTTAATCTGGGAATGAGCGTGTCCACCGATGGTTCCCTGTCAAGGGTGGATGACGATGGTTGAACCTGGGGGTCACGGAGGAAGTATCTGTGACTGAAGTGTCCGCGCTACTGTCCTAACTCCCCTTTGCGGCTTCCTGCGAGTCGTCCAGGATATTTTTAGCTTCCTGACTACTCTCGCTGATGTGGTCCAATGCTTTTACGTGCTCCTGGGTGGCCGGGACGGGCCGGTGTCTCGTACCAATCTGTCTACCTGTATTACTCATTCCCGGTGATCCCAAGGGATGCCGGGCAGAAAACGAGAAAGGAAGGAATAATGAGTAAAGAAAAACAGAGGAGCCGGTGTCGTACCGGTACAAGCGCTAAACGACCAGGCTCAACGACAACGTTTACGTGTCACTATTGCTTATTATCTAATTTCTCAAAATGCCTGAGACATTTATAGAGAGATTTGTTACGGGAGATTAAAAGTGGTTTTCTATTACAATAGTAAGCGCAAAAACAACAATGGCTCGATTGCAAATAAAACCCCATTTCTACTCCAACAAGTCACCACTAGGAGCACAAACAGCTTTGTTTGCACTTGGTCGGATGTGGAATGAATTATTCATCATGATCTCCTTAACCATAAACAAAAAGTACCTGCTTCCCGATAATGTTAGACAATGGCAATGTTTAAATAAAGACCTTGGACAAAAATTTCCTTCAATTGCCGACTGGAAAGGTGTTCATCCTCTTGCTTCATGACATTACATGCCCAGGTATGACAAGTTTGCCCCCCCAAAATCATATGGGGTTAAGTTGAGAAGATATTCCTAACCCTCCATCCTCCGTATCTTCTACCCTGTGGTTAGCATCTATTTAAGTCATTATAACATCATCTAAATGGCAAAATTTATTGTGTATTGTTTGTATATTAAAAATTATTTTACTTTCCTTTAAATATAAAAATTCATTTCTTGACAACCAAATTTAATTCGAAAATATACAAGATCGCAAGCCCATATGGAGAGACTCTATGGCAGTTAAAAGATTGAACTAAAGAAATTGAAATTACTAAAGAAAAATTTGCATTGTCAAAAATGTATTTTAAGGGCACAGAAGAGCTTAATGAACTTTGATGTTAAATGCTAAAGATAAAGATAAAACAATCTTAGACGACCTTTTGTGTTAAACAGTTGTATTAGTTTGAGGATAATATATTTTTAGACAGTTTTTTGGACACTAATTTATCAAAGATGAAATTAATAAAGCAATCAAAATGAAATCCTTTAAATACCTATTTTTTTTCATGAAAGGTCAACCAGTTAGTAGGCTCTGAATATCGGACTTGTAATGGTAGGCTAATTTGAAGTGAATAGGAGAGCTGGTGAAAAAAAATAAGTATCTTGCTAGTCGTGATTTTTAATATATTAGATTGGAAACAAAGTTCTCGTACAACTTTTATTGAGAATGATTTACAACGAAACAATGCAGCAAAGAAACATTAATGAACAATATAATCACTGTTATTTTCGAACACTTGCTGCCAATGGCGGGATAGATCATGGATCCCTTTGTAGCCCATGCTGCCAACGGCGAGATAGATCATGGATGCCTTTGTAGCACCTGGTGCCAACGGCGGGATCGATCAAGTATGCCTTTGTAACTCCTGCTGCAAACGGCGGGATCGATCATGGATGCATTTGTAGCCCCTGATGCCCAATGGCGGGATAGATCAGGAATGCCTTTGTAACACATGTTGCCAACGGCGGGATAAAAGATGGATGCCTTTGTAGCACCTGCTGACAGGGGTGGCATCGAGAATGGATGCCTTTTTAGCCCGTGCTGCCAACTGTGGGATAGATCATGGATGCGTTTGTAGCACCTGCTGCCAACGGTGGGATCAATCATGGATGCCTTTGTAGCTCCTGCTAACAATGGCGGGATCGATCATGGATGCCTTTGTAGCACCTGTGCAAACGGCGGGATCGTACATGGGTGCCTTTGTAGCCCCTGCTGACAACGGCGGGTTTGATCATGAATGCCTTTGTAGCACCTGCTGCCAACGGCGGGATAGATCATGAATGCCTTTGTAGCACCTGATGAAAACCGCAGTCTCGATCAGGGATGCCTTTGTAGTCCCTACTGCCAATGGCGGGATAGATCATGGATGCCTTTGTAGCCCCTGCTACCAATGGCAGGATAGATCATGGATACCTTAGTAGGACCTGCTGCCAATGGCGGGATCGATCATGGATACCTTTGTAGCATCTGCTGCCAACGGCGGGATCGATCATGGTTTCCTTTGTAGCCCTTACTGACAACGGCGGCATCCATCATGGAGGCATTTGTAGCACCTGCTGCCAACGGCGGAATAGATCATGAATGCCTTTGTAGCACCTGCCGACCACCGCGGGATGGATCAGCGAAGCCTTTGTAGTCCCCACTGCCAACAGCGGAATAGATCATGGATACCTTTGTAGCCCCTGCTGCCAACGGTGGCATAGATCATGAATGCCTTTCTAGCCCTTGCTGCCAACGGCAGGATAGATTATGGATGCCTTTGTAGCAGCTGCCAACGGCAGGATAGATCATAAATGCCTTTGTAGCCCCTGCTATCAATGGCTGGATAGATCATGGATACCTCAGTAGGACCTGCTGCCAATGGCGGGATCGATCATGGATACCTTTGTAGCACCTTCTGCCAACGGCATGATCGATCATGGATGCCTTTGTAGCCCTTACTTACAACGGCGGCATCCATCATGGAGGCATTTGTAGCACCTGCTGCCAACGGCGGAATAGATCATGAATGCCTTTGTAGCACCTGCCGACCACCGCGGGATGGATCAGCGAAGCCTTTGTAGTCCCCACTGCCAACAGCGGAATAGATCATGGATACCTTTGTAGCCCCTGCTGCCAACGGTGGGATAGATCATGAATGCCTTTCTAGCCCTTGCTGCCAACGGCAGGATAGATTATGGATGCCTTTGTAGCAGCTGCCAACGGCAGGATAGATCATAAATGCCTTTGTAGCCCCTGCTATCAATGGCAGGATAGATCATGGATACCTCAGTAGGACCTGCTGCCAACGGCGGGATCGATCATGGATACCTTTGTAGCACCTTCTGCCAACGGCATGATCGATCATGGATGCCTTTGTAGCCCTTACTTACAACGGCGGCATCCATCATGGATGCCTTTGTAGCACCTGTGCTAACGGCGGGATCGTACATGGGTGCCTTTGTAGCCCCTGCTATCAATGGCTGGATAGATCATGGATACCTCAGTAGGACCTGCTGCCAATGGCGGGATCGATCATGGATACCTTTGTAGCACCTTCTGCCAACGGCATGATCGATCATGGATGCCTTTGTAGCCCTTACTTACAACGGCGGCATCCATCATGGAGGCATTTGTAGCACCTGCTGCCAACGGCGGAATAGATCATGAATGCCTTTGTAGCACCTGCCGACCACCGCGGGATGGATCAGCGAAGCCTTTGTAGTCCCCACTGCCAACAGCGGAATAGATCATGGATACCTTTGTAGCCCCTGCTGCCAACGGTGGCATAGATCATGAATGCCTTTCTAGCCCTTGCTGCCAACGGCAGGATAGATTATGGATGCCTTTGTAGCAGCTGCCAACGGCAGGATAGATCATAAATGCCTTTGTAGCCCCTGCTATCAATGGCTGGATAGATCATGGATACCTCAGTAGGACCTGCTGCCAATGGCGGGATCGATCATGGATACCTTTGTAGCACCTTCTGCCAACGGCATGATCGATCATGGATGCCTTTGTAGCCCTTACTTACAACGGCGGCATCCATCATGGAGGCATTTGTAGCACCTGCTGCCAACGGCGGAATAGATCATGAATGCCTTTGTAGCACCTGCCGACCACCGCGGGATGGATCAGCGAAGCCTTTGTAGTCCCCACTGCCAACAGCGGAATAGATCATGGATACCTTTGTAGCCCCTGCTGCCAACGGTGGGATAGATCATGAATGCCTTTCTAGCCCTTGCTGCCAACGGCAGGATAGATTATGGATGCCTTTGTAGCAGCTGCCAACGGCAGGATAGATCATAAATGCCTTTGTAGCCCCTGCTATCAATGGCAGGATAGATCATGGATACCTCAGTAGGACCTGCTGCCAACGGCGGGATCGATCATGGATACCTTTGCACCCCTGCTTCCAACGTTGGGATCGATCATGGAGGCCTTTGTAGCCCCTTTTGCCAAGGGTGGGATAGTTCATGGATGCCTTTGTAGCACATGCTGCTAACGTTGGAGTAGATCATGGATCCCTTTGTAGCCCCTGCTGCTAACGGCGAGATTGATCTTGGGTGCCTAAGGTTGTGCAGGTGAAGCTTTTCGGTGCAGCCTCTTTTGCGTGTAATGTTAGAGTGTAGACACCATTTATCCTTTTCCGAACCACTTTGTTTAGTCATTCAAAGAGACTTTGGGGGGTCAGTAGTGTCATGCAGGCGTCTATGCAGCATTGACGGTCGAAGTCGGTCAGTTTACGTGAAATCCATACGTCCAGTTTGCTGACTCTGCCCTTTTCCACTAAATGATGCAAAATGGCTGATGGCTGACCCTAAACTTTTCAGCCAGCTGGCGTGATGTCAGATGGAGATCAGCTTTGACACAGGCGCACAAACGGTCACTGTCAATAACTGAGGGTCGATCACTTTTTGTCTGATCTTGGAGATCGAATTGGCCACGCTGAAACTTCTTAACCCAATCGTAGGCTGTGTCACGACTTATTGTGTCTTCTCCAAATGATTGGCTGATTCGATGCTGCGATTGGGCAGATTTTAGGCCGGACTTCTAATCATAAAGTAAAAGATTACGTTACTGTTCATGACAAAGAGTCATTGAATGGGTAATTAATTGTTTGAAACTTTAGACATCAAATGGGGTGTCCAACTAATTACTGTGTAGTGGGCTAGTCTTTCTTTGGCCTCGCTTTAAAATGCATAATGAGCTAGTCTACCTAGACTATAGGTCACTGTTTACTGTCAAGCGATGCTTAAGAAATACTAGACCACTACACGTTAACTAGTCGTACACTCTGTATAAATCTATAAATAAACTTTTAAATAAATCTATGATAAATAAACTTTTAAAAAAGTTTGTGTGGGAACTTTGGTTTGAACCTAACACCCTGATGCTTTAACTTAAATGAAGCTCTGTGTTAAAAAGTAATATTATATCATCCACACCCAATTTTAAGAGCTTAAGAAAGAATTGCATAGACAAACCTAAAATTTCATTTTATATCGCAAATTATCCTATCATAATTTCATGTACCGAAACGATGGTAAATAACGATTCCATATCGATTTTGGACATGAAAGAATTATTATAGCAAAGTTCATCAACATATTTAAGTAAATCTAAAGAGTTGAGTAAAGTAAAATTGTTAGGAATGAGAGAGGATCAATAAGAGGAACCAAAAATTGGTGCCCAGTTTTAGCTTGGATTATTTAGTTGCAGATTGGATCGGGCGGAGTGGTACTTCATTTTTATTGTGGTTTGGGTTTCGAATGGTTTTTTTTTATCTGAGAGAACGCATTAAATTTTTAATTTTGTCCTCAATTTTAAGAATATACTTATAAGGATCTGTATTTAGCTTAGTGAAGTTTAAAAAATCTGGGAAAATGGTGCACGTTTAGCGCTTATAATCAATACGATTCAAAATGACGACACCTCTACCTTAATTAGGTTTACAAATAATTATAAATGATCTTGATACAGAGTGGACACAATATTGAAAATTTCAAAATCAAAAACGAAGATGAAGACTTTAAGTCTTCCAAATTTATAATAAAACCTATTATCTAAAACTTAGATATGATTAACGAAATAGGAATTGTCTTTAAATGGTGAAGAGGTAATATGGAAGTTGGAGGAATGGGTTTTCGAAATGGATATATTGGCAGAAGTACAACTTGAAAAGGGGATGCAAAAAATCAAATCGTAAGAATAAGTTAAGAAGCTAGCGGAAAAGTTTAAAAAACACTATCCGAAAAGTTCTAAAAACTAGAGAAATTTTAAAACCACTCGAAAAAATACCCCGTCGGAAAAGTTAAAACAACACTCGGAATTTTGAAATCAGAAAAGTGAAAAACAGTCGGAAGAGTTTTTTAAAACACTATCGGAGGGTTTTAGTATTCTTAAAAGTTTTTAAAACACCTGGGAAAGTTAAAAAAACACCATCGGAAAGGTTAATGTCGAAGTACGGCCAAGTGTACGTGAATATGCGCACACAGGCGCTAAGGTAGGCCAAGCAAGACGACAACTGTTGTTTCTAAGAGTGCGATTTAAGTAGATAGTGGCAGCTGCGTGACCAAGAAATATAACAAACAATGACAAAAATATATTTTAATACACACGAAATAAAAGAAGACAACAATATATATATATATATATATATATATATATATATATATATATATATATATATATATATATATATATATATATATATATATATATATATATATATATGGCACATAAATGAGACGGACTGGAGCTCCGAATACTAATCAGATAACCTTGGTTAGGGAATGTTTATAATGGGAACTTGAGGGTAATGAATGATTTACTTCCTTTTAAACTCGAAGGTAAGGTGGGGCTACTAGGGGAAGGTCTTGCTGACCTTTATTGCTCACAGGGGGTAGCCACAGAACCCACAGCAGGTGGGGCTACTCTTCTCGACTTGCATTTGCGAGATGCGGGCCTCCGGTCCCGAGGAGGTCACCGAACGAACTTTGAAGGGGGAGGGGAGATTACTTTTCCACACTCGGCTTGAGCGAGCTAATGGGACTCTTGTCGTAAGAGGTCACAGGAAGAACTTCTGAGGACGGTTTCTCCAATCCTTGATCCGAAGGCGGATGAGAAAATCTGACGTTGCTTCTCGAGACTCTTCTCCCTGATCCAAAGACACGGGGGTGATGTCCAGCTCTTCCGTGGCTTGCGACCGTCACTCACACTTCTTGGGAGAAAGCTCGTTGGATTTCACTCCTTTCGGGGAAGTTGCGTCTAACCGAATCTCCCTATCAGACTGGAGTGGGTGCATATATACCCGGAGCTATTCAAAACAGAGAGAGAGATTGAGACCATTTTAACCTTCGTTATAGGGCGTGATGAACCGAGCGCCTCCTTACGAGGAAGTGTCAACGGCTGGGATCAGCAGCCAGACGAGCGACAGCGGTGGGGGCCATAAACGTGGTTCACAGAGAGTCTACAAATTATTCAAAGGGGATTCCTCCACAGTTAAAAACCCGTGAAAAAGTTTAAGTAACTATCGCAAAAGTTTAAAACAACAATAACGGAAAAGTTTTTAGAAACTGCCATTTTAAAAACTATCAAAACGGTTAAAAACATTGAAAGGTTTAAAAACACTATCGAAAAAGTTAAAACTTTCAGAAAGTTATAAAAACTATCAGAAAAGTTAAAACACGCTCAAAAAAGTAAAACAATTCTGAATTGTAAAAAAGAACAATAGAAAACCGCTATCTGAAGTTTAAAACGCTATCGGAAAGGCTTAAAAAGTATTGAAAAAATAAAAAACAAAGGGGAAGGTTACAGAACTAACGTAAAAGCTAAAGACACCTTTTAAAAGTAAGAAAAACACTAAAATGTTAAAAAGCACCACTGGAAAAATTTTAAACACTCGAAAGTTAAAAACATTTTATCGGACAAGTTAAAAATCACTATCGGAAAAGTTAAACTAGACTATTACAAAAAATTTAAAAACACTATCGGATAAGTTAAAAAACTATCAAAAAAGGTTATAAACACTATTGGAAAAGTTTAAAAACACTAACGAAAAAGTTATAAAATAAAATAAAAGTTAACACTATCGGAAAAGGTAAAAGAAAACTGTCCAAAAAGTTACAAAAACACTCAGGAATGTTTAAAACTATCGGGAAATTAAAAATAATATCGGGAAAGTTATAAAATTCTGGATTAGTTAACTATTAAACAAATAATCTACAAGGTAAAAAATGCCTAACGTAAAAATTAAATACCACTATGTAAAAGTTTAAAACACTATCGTAATTTTTTTTCAACTCAGAAAAGTTTAAAACCCTGCAGAAAAGTTAAAAGCACTCGTAAAATTCTAAAAGCACTTTATTAGAAAAGTTAAAGCAAATATGAAAAGTTAACCTTCGGAAAAAATAAGAAATATTTGTCAGAAAATTTTTAAAAAAACTTGAAAATTTTTTAAGATAGGGAGTTTAAAACGCAGACAAATTTTAAAACATATCCAAAAAGATAAAAACAAATTTAAATATTAAAAACAGTTTCTCCAACTGTTCTTCAACTTTTCCATAAAAAAATTTCCTAGTCTTTAAACGATAAATAGTAAAAGTTGAATAACCTTAAATGTTAACATTTTCGAAAAAGTTTTTAAAATTCCCCCAAAAGTTTAAAACCGCTCGTAAAAGTTACAAAATTTGACCGGAAAGGTTAAAAACGCTGTCGTAAAGTTAAATCACATAAATATTTAAAAGTGCTAGTAAAAGTTGAAGAAATGTACAATGTTAGCATTTTAGAAAAAGTTTTACAAATCCTCGAAAAATTTAAAAAACTCCTCGAAAAAGTTTAAGATCACTCGTAAAAGTTAAAATTTATATTGGAAAGGTTAAAACCAATGTCGTAAATTTAAAAACAAATTTTTAAAGTCACTATCGTAAAAGTTAAAAACGCATTATCGGAGTTTCAAAAACTGTCTGAAAAGTTAAAAACACTAACCGAAAAGTTAAAAACTAACAGAAAACTTTAAAAGGCTAAAAAAAAATTCGGAAAAGTTTAAAAACACTAATGGAAGTCTAACAAAACGGGAAAATAAAAAAAAACGTTTAAGTTAACTATAGGAAATAAAAAAAAATTTCAAAGATTTAGGAAAAGTTAAAAAAACACGTTATCGTAAAAGTTAAATAAGACTATCGGAAAAGGAAAGAAAACACGGAAAAGTTTTAAAAATAAGAGAAAGTAAATCATTATAGTAAAAATTTAAAAAATATAGAAAAAGTTAGTCACCGGAAAAGAAAAACTATTTTTCTGTAAATTTTAAAAAAACTGTCGAAAATTTTTAAAAACACTAACGGAAAGTTAAAAAATCATCCTAAATTAACACTTAAAAATTTTAAAACCACTATTGGAAAAGTTTTAAAACAATCGAGAAAAGTTCATAAACACTCAAAAAGGTCTAAAAATGCCTGGAAAATTAACTATCAGAAAAGCTTAAAAACACATGTAGAAATTGAATAACACTATTAATAAAGACAATTTTAACGGTCTAAAACGTTAAAAACACTCGAAAAGTTTCAAAACACTGAAAAGGTTTTTAAAATTGTTGGAAAAGTGAAAACTATAAAAAAAAACTGGCGGAAAAGTTAAAAATACTATCCGAAAACTTAGAATACTATTAGAAATTAGAAATATCGGAAAATAAAAAACTTAAAAAAATTAAAACATTTTTTCGGGTAATCTAAAACCACTATCGAAAATGTTAATAACTATCGGAACATGTTAAAAACACCATCGGAAAATTTTAAAAAACACTCAGAAAAGTGCGACACTTTTAAAACAAAGTTAAAAACTGTTGTAAAAATTAAATAATACGAAATAGTTTTAAAACACTTTATTGAAAAAGTTAAAACCACTATGGGAGAAGTTAAAAATCACGATCAGAAGAATTAAAAATTAACCCATTTTACTACGTCACTTTCTCTATCGTTCCGTTGGCCTCTTTTCAACTGCTATCGTAATCAAGACGGCGATGTGTTACCTGACCGCCGTGCTGACGGCCCCGGTTAGCCTCGCTCTCCGCTTTCCGCTAAATCCTTTCTTCCTTTCTGTAACACATTTTTCACTCTCACTCAGCATTTGACGGAGTGCTCTCATACACATTCCTGGTGGCAGCCAAGAATGTTTGGCATATTCTGGTTGAATGTCCCACTCTGGGGGATATTCGCGCGGTACCTTTCCTCGTAACGGGACGAGCGGGGTCGCTACCACTGGTCCCTTGAACTAGACGCGAGTTCGTGTAAACAAACTTGTGGATGATCTGACTTTTTGAAGGAAGCTTATTTGACCTATTGATGTGTTTTTTTGTGTTAGGTCGCATGTTCCTGCACCGGGGGAAGGCGGGGCTCCCTTGTTGTTTGTTTTGATTTTGTTTGTTTGTTGTTTAGTATTTGCGTGTTTTGTTTATCTAACCTAGTATTAGGCTTTAGCGCGATTACTCATGCCCTAGTTGGCAGTCGTGAGATGGTCTCCTTAAAAGAAATCCCCCTCGGCTCCCCCTTTTCGCTGCAAAGAAAAAGTGAAACTCGTAGTCGGAGTTCGATCGACGGGACGGGGCTTGAACAAAGAAGGGAAGAGGTATTTCATCACTCCTCACCAGGGTGCGTCATGCCCATTTTTTTTTTTTAATCTTAGGAGCCCATCTGGCGACTGCTTGCTAGGACAGAAGTCGCCGCACTCATACAAGAGCATACTACTATGATATATTAAAAAAACATATGTATTGGGTTGAGGAATAAGTTCTTGCGGTTTTATCAAATTTATTCATTACCATTAACAATTTTAGAAAAACTTCATTTTTAATTGAAAAGAATATACAATTTAATTAATAATGTATTATACGTTGTCATTTACGACTTCTTCCCAACGTTTAACTAGTTTTTCGGGAGAGCGATCAGAACAGATAGAAATCCGATGGTGCCAAGTCTGGCGAATATGGAGGATGCGTCGGGATTTCCCAATTGTTTGGAAAGTGAGGAAGCAGGGTAAGAAGACAAGGTGTCATAGGGAACAGGCTAAGTTAAGGCCGGACGGAGCGTTGACGCCCTTCAGCAGGGCAAGCAGGAAAGCACATCGTCGTGCCCATTACGAGGTGCAAAGTTACATTTTTTTTTAGGAGCCTATCTGGCGACTGCCAACTTGGTCAAAAGTCGCCGCAATCACACAGCCTAGCTCTAGGCTACTTTAAAATAAGAATATTAAAAAACAACGATAAAAGGGGAAGATGACAAAAATTAGGAAGCTCCGGCGTCGGGGGGAGATCCAGCTCCCACCAGCGTAGGAGCGTGAGAGCTCTAAAGAAAACAATAATAACAGAAAAATAAAAAACAAAACAACCTCCCCCCCCAAAAAAAACTAGTTGAATAAAAGGGAGAAGGCCAGCCTGCCCTCCCACAAGTCTACAAGTCCACCAGTCAATGTGCACGCATTCGTCCCGAGTACAAGGGACAGGCGGTTGGCGAATGGGGGAGGCGCTGGGCTCGCGCGTACAGGAGAATCATGAACTGTACAGGGCGTAGAGCGGGCGGCATCTCTCCAGCATCGAGAATTAGGCTCTTAATGGGGAAAGTGCGGAAGGCACTGGTCACAAGGCGAAGGCTGGTGTGGTGAGATCAAGTCCCACCTTCTGCAATAAACGCTCGGCTGAGGATGCATAAAGCTCGCATCCGGAGTCTAGCTTCGAACAAACACAGGATCGATAAAAAAGTAAGGCAGTAGCAGTATCAGCGCCCGAAGCTCTGACCATCACGGAACGGAGAATATCCATGGCACGGGAGCAAGAGACCCTAAGGCTGCGAATATGAGCCTCCCAGGTAAGGCGTCGGTCGAATACAAGACCAAGGAAACGGTGCGACTCAACCACATCCAGGCGCACCCCATTAAGAAACAAATCTGGGTCGGGGTGAAGCCGTGGATGGCGGCAGAAGTGCACCACCTTAGTCTTGGCCAAAGAAAACCGAAACCTGTGCGCTTCGGCATAGCGAGAGACGCGGTTCAATGCCTGTGGAGACGACGCTCCAGAGTTGGCATCTGGGCCGCGCCAAAAGAGATCGAAAGGTCGTCCACGTAGAGCGTAGCGAGAACATCTTCCGGCAGCACCGAGGTGATGCCGTTGATGCTCAGGGCAAAGAGTGTGACACTGAGGACACTTCCCTGCGGGACGCCCTCTTCCTGCTCCTTTGGGCCGGAGAGGGCTCCCCCCACCTGTATGCGGAATCGACTATCTCGCAAAAACTTAGATATAAACATTGGGAGGCGTCCCCTCGCCCCCATCGTGTGCAGAGTCTCCATGATACCGTATCGACATGTGGAATCATAGGCCTTCTCCAGATCAAAAAACACCGTGGCGTAGTGCTTTCTACAAAGGAAGGCCTCGCAGACGGCATTTTCTAGTCGGAGCAGAGCATCCGACGTGAAGTGGAACTTGCGGAAGCCGCACTGTGCAGAAGACAGATGGCCTCCGCTGTCAGGAAAAAGGCTAATCTAACATTTACCAATTTCTCCATCAACGTGCACATGCAAGAGGTTAGAGAGATTGGGCGAAACCGGCCGGAGTAAAGTGATCTCTCCTCGGTTTGCGAAAGGCGAGCACAGTAGCGATTCGCCAAGAATCGGGGAGGAGACCCTGCACCCAGATCATGTTGAAAAAATCTAACAGAAAGGCCATGCCTCGTTCACCCAGGTGTCGAGGCATAGCGTACAGAACATCGTCCGGACCATGGGCGGTGTCAGCGCACGAAGCAAGAACGGAACGCAACTCGCTCAGAGTAAACCTGTCGTTGAAGGGTTCTCCGCTTCTGGAGGTAAAGTCCAGCAGGTGGCCTTCCGCGACATCACGACGTGACGAATAGTGTAGGGGTGAGTCTCGAGGCCCCTCCCTGTTTCCTCATCACACGCTCAACCTTGATTGCCCTGTGGTCGACCCGCTCTAGAAGGAAGGATCTACTGTCTATGGCTGGGTCGCCTCAAGGATAATGTCTATCTCAGGGGAGGCCTTCATTTGGCTATTCCCCAGGACATCGCAGGTCCCGTTGGCAGCTTTGTCACTAGTCACGTGTGGGGAGGCCCAAGCCTTGACCCTGCTAAGGTTTAATATTCTTGCCAACAGGTCTTATGAGGGAAGAGACCGAAGGGATCTGGTTTCCCTCTCCCCCATAAGGGGGTTTGTCCTACTGAGCCACTCTAATGGGGAGCGGTCGGCTATGGGCTGCCTGCTGGCTTTCTTGGCAGTCCCCTTGGAAAGTAAAGCGGGGACTGCCCTTGATAAGAGGGAGGTGCTCGAAGGCATCTGCAGAAAAGGGGGTGAGGGGGAGTCTCCTACACCCGTAGGCAAAGGAGAGGAGTAAGCCTCCTCTTCTGTTAGAGAAATTTGGAGGGCCCCCTGCGCAAGCACAGAGGGGGGGACCTCCATTTTTTCTGTGGAGCTGCCCGAGTGCAGATCCATCAGTGGACAAGGGGAAATTGAGGGAATATTTTTTTGATTTTCTCATCATTGGGCATGGGGTGACCCTAAATTTTTCACGGGACGCATACGCTCATCACCCCTCGCAGTAGCCCGCCCTGTAAGGGGTGCGTACAGGCCTGGCAGAGCCAGGTGCCGCCATTCAGCACCACCCCTCCCTCCTGGTTGCCTGGCAGTCCCTCGGCATATGGTCTCCACCTTGGACACGGTGTAAAAAAATAGATGGTGAAGTGAGAAGGAAAGGGGATGTGATGAAGTTATGGGTGGGGTTGAAGCAGGTTGTTAAAACCCCACCACCCCAGACCGGAGCTCAGTTAACGTTGTCCGCTCCCCCCTTAGCCCCGATCCAGGATGGTTGGTTAAGAAGGTCAGCATCTACCCTGTAAAATTAGAGGCTGACCATAGAAAGTTGTGGGAGAGTTTGTATGTAAAGCGAGGAAACCGTGGGGAAGCAAGTGTTTTGAAGGAAAGAGAAGAGGCTAAGCTGGGCTCGGACGGGGTGTTGAATCCCGTCAGCACGGCGGCCAGGATGGCATATCGCCGCGCCCCTTACGGGTGTCTCCACATGAAACGAGAGGGAAACTCAGTTCACTCAACGTAGACCTTCCGTTAAAAGTCACCAGTATTGGGCGGCATCGCAACATGCATTGAATGCTGGCCTAGCAGCATCTCGGCTAGAGAAAATGGAGAAAGAGTTCGCGAAATACTTCGCCACGGCCTCAGGATCCGAGATTGCGATCCCGTTTGGAAAACGGGAGATGCAGGGGCGCTCTTAGAAGAGTAGACCCTCACGTTAGTGGCCGTACGCTTGATGAAGGCACAACTCCGATCGTCGTTGTACTCGCGAATCGAGTCTTTTCCTCCGTCAGCATCAAAATCATTAGCGGGATCCCTCTTTTGGAGAATCCACCGTATCTAAGCCACACAGTTTAGATTTAAGCGGGAGTTTAGGAGCCGAAAATCCCTTCGTGCTGTCCTCCTTTCGGGAGACACATTAAGGAACCTTGGAAGACGGCCTCACGATGTCCTTCAGGGGTTTTGCCTCCTGCGAATCTAACGAGTCGGTAGAGCTGCGCGACCGTTTTCCCTTAGTGCAAACGGTCACGCTGAGGAAGTATGGAGCACTGGTTTTAGCCAAACTAGTTTAAACTCTTTGTTCCGCTAGCTCTACCAGGGGAGCGCGCGGCAGTGTGTATGTGTTTGTGTGTGTGCGCGCGCGTGTGTGTGGGGGTGGAAGTAGAACTCACAAAATGGTTCTGAATGGGCGCAGAATCTACTGTGCCCGTAAGCATAAGGAGAACAGGAGCAGATTCTGCCTTTTTTGACGTATAACACTTACCGGGCAGCGCGGATGCACCAGGACCAAGTCCTTAACCTCGCGAAATGAGATGATTCTCAGCCTGAAATACCAGGATTTTCGTCTACAGGAGATAAGGACTACATTTCTTTGAAGATACGGGGTGCGACTCTGCGCAATTGACACACTTGGCCATACACAATAGGGAGACTTATCGTATACAACCTTGGAGTAACGTTTACATACTTTGAGTAAACCAGACTTTGCACGTCTGCATGAGCGATTTCTACGGCCGAAGTGATGGCAGTAGTAGCAGATCTGCGGTAGGGGAAAGAATGCCTTCACGTGGTAGAGATATCAACCGGCACGCACCGACTCAGGGAGCTTATCACGATCGAACGTGATAAATAGTGTAGGGGGTGGATCTCGTAGCCCCTCCCTATTTTCTCAATACACGCTCGACTTTCACAGCCTCGTTGTTGGCCAATTCTAAAGTAGACTTTTCTGTAGTCCAAGAGTTCTCTCGCGTAAACCATTCTTTTAACGAAATTCATGGTAGAGTGCGATGTCACACTAACCTACGAGCCTTAAGTGTATTAAGGGCACAAATCATAGCCCCACCTCGGAGAGGTCCGATGTAGTTGCCAGATGCTTGCAGTCCGAGAAACGGGTCACCTTCAGCTCTCTACCAACCAAACTAGCTAATGCTCTCCTCTGATAGATGAGGTTGCGTTTAGCCTACATATTGCCATCTGTGGAGCGAATAATCAGAAAGCGTTTGAATCCATCAGCCTTTCAACAAAGGGCCGCGACGTAATTGCAGCACTTGCAATTTTGGTATTTTTCTGGGCTTTCCGCCTGCGGGCGCCTCGGTTCCGAATGTGTCGATCTTAGTTTGGCTGCTTGCCGAAATAGCAGTGGACTCGTTCCTCCAGATAAGCCCTTGCTGAGAGATAGGATCTCCTAGTTCAAGAACTTGTGTGTGGTTTGGCAAATATACGAATCGGTACTATCTCTCTTGGCTATAGAGACCGATGGCCTCAGGCACTGATCATAAGCGGATAGACACCAATATGAGAGAGTGATGACCCATTGCGGTCTCGGTTGATTGCTTTTTGAAACAATCTTTTTCTTGTGTTTCAGTGTGCAATGATGTTGATTAAAGTTCCAGTTGTGGTTGCTTGAAGTTCCGTAATTGGTTTGACGAGGGATAGTGACACACTAGCGAGCAGAATTCTTTTTATCAGAGATTTTTGCACCAAGTACTGATTATTATTCTTGCCACAGTTTAACAGCATTCGTTAAGAGCTCATGGACTTCCGATGGTCACCAATGTAAAGGTGATCGGTTTCAATGCTTCTAATTATGTGCTCACAGAATGTCAGGTTCACCGATGATGTGGGGTATCCACTGGATGTATTACACACTGCGGCTATAGAGTTTAATGGTATTTTGGGGATAATTAATATATATTTGTGCTTAAAAATTTATTTTAATTTAGAGACATTCCAGAAAATTGGATGGGGGTTATGTTATTGGAATCGCATCATATTGTTTTATATATCATTGGGAATTAGTTCCTAACCCAGGAAGTTTCTTAATGCTGATCTTTCCATCCTAGATCCTTGATCCTTGTAGATTTACTATTTCTCTTTGTGTTTGTTCACACCTAGTTTTCCCCAATAATGGATGTGTTACCTTCAAATGGGGGATAGTTGTGAAAAAGAGAAGAAAAGAGAATTGATGGAAATGTTATTATTATTATTGAAGCAAAACATCGTGAGCATCTTTACCGTAAATATTCTAGGGCAGGAATTGATCCATGAAACCCCTCATGATATGGTTCAACGGTATAATAAACAACAATGAAATGAAGACGTACCTAAATACCGGATTCATTGAAGCTTGATGATTGTTAAGTCCCACCTACCTTTTGTGTATAGTAGCCAGGTAAGCACTGCACACACATCAAACCGTCGGAACTATTTTTTCTTTTCTATTATCTCCTCCGTCGGAATGAACCAAAGCACCGATCCACAGGATCTCGGTAGGTAACCTGCCCTTCCCAAGTGAATTTAGTTTCCACCGTCCTCTATATCCCGCAAACTTTAGAGACTTAAGAGCAACATTTCCTTCCTTTTATCATTCGCGAGCACAACAAATATTATATATTTACAAGTGTATACTATGAAATCGATGTTTGTACCTTTATCTGTAATAAAAAAATAATTTATTTCGAATATAAAAAGTTGCTTAGTGTGAAAGAATTGCCTGAGGCTGCCGCGCCTCACTTCTATCACATATTGGTACTCATGTTTCCCACGTGTATCCTGCGAGAAGATAGTAGCATGGCGTTCTTATCACCCTAACATTTCCCGAGTCTAATCTTACCCCGCTCCAAGTTTAATCAAGGCAGTTCAATCCCCCGTTTGCCTGCAGGCGTCGATCTGGCCAGATTGAGTTAGGCTTATGGGAAGATAAGAGTGTTCGAATCGCTAGCGGGACATTCCATGGAAGTCCCCCATTGCCTCATACCCCGAGGGGCTGGCTCCGGCTATTTATGAGATAGAATTTCGCATTTGAATCAGATCCCAATTATCTTCGTCAGGCATCACGCCAATCTGGTCTCCCTTGTGCACCTAGGAACTCTCTACCTCGAGAACCCCCTTATTGTCCAGAAGAGGACAATATCCTTGAGTGCCAAGGTTTGTGCCTCTCGAGACGCCAAGTCAACAGGGCCCCCCTGTTGTTCAATTGTTCAGAAGAGAACAACTTTAGAACAGTCATTGTTCTTCGAGCCCGTTCGACAAGAAACGGTTCTCGCTCCCCTGATATCACGTCAGTGGTAAGTTAATTCACCCTTTTAAGATCCCGATTATCTTCGTCAAGCATCACGCCGATCTGGTCTCCCTTGTGCCCCTACGAACTCTACCTCGAGAACCCCCTTATTGTCCAGAAGAGGACAATATCCTTGAGTGCCAAGGTTCGTGCCTCTCGAGACGCCAAGTCAACAGGGCCCCCCTGTTGTTCAATTGTTCAGAAGAGAAACAACTTTAGAACAGTCATTGTTCTTCGAGCCAGTTCGACAAGAAACGGTTCTCTCTCACCTGATATCACGTCAGTCGTAATTTAACTCCCCCCCCTCCTTTTAACGTTCTTCAAGAGAACGCTTGGTTACCTCAATTGTCCATCCAGAACATCTCCGGTATCCTGTCTCCAAGGTCGCTCGTACTTCCAAGCCCCATTTCGCTCTTACTCCTCGAAGTCTGTCCTTCCCTCCTCGTTAAGGACAACCCCCCTAAAAACCCCCTCATCTTTGAGAAGGAAATCGCCAGTCGGACCGAAGCCATTCCTTCAAATCGCCTTCATCTGCACGCCGACCTCATAAATACGTAAGCTACGAATTGCATTTAATTATTTAACTTTGTTGCCAACGTTAACACGGATTTAGCCGACCCCTTTCCCTTCTTGTTTGTTTTGTCATTTAAATCCCTCAAAATCTTAATCCACCGCTTAGTCAAATTTATCCTATGACCTTTTCATTTCATGTGCATCTCCCATTTTAATCCCAGGCATGTAAATATTTTCAGTGTGTTATTTTTGTTAGTTTAATTAATAAAATTCTATTTTATTAATGCTTGCAATATTATTTATCCTTGGGCTCCGTTCCACTTCTTAAGTATATTGAAGATAAATAAGCCCTCTTCAGGCCTATTTATTAACGTAGAATAATACTCGGCCATCTGATTAAATCCCCGCACTCGAATATAAAATAATCCCCACAAAGAATAGATATATAGTATATCGTCGGGGGCCTTTTCTACGACACTTAGTTACCCGACAGAATACACTTTTGAACCCAAAACGAAGAGCTAAACATTTCCTTTGATATATATTTTTCGAACATTACTTTAGACAAAGAACCTAAGCTTGTTTTAAAATAAAAAAAAATAATAGTGTTAGTTTAGTCAACTGAAAAATTCCAATTTAAATGAAAATGCCCAGCATTTTGTGAAGGCGAAAACTCGAATTGGTATTAAAAAATATAAGAAAAAAAATGAAACCTTAAACAATTCCTTTTGGGAAAAAATCAAAATTATACGTCATTAGTACATAGCCAATAGAAAGAAAATTAATCCGATTTGATAAATGTAATGTCACTCTAGGTGAAGTTCGTGTTTTTGATTCATATATAAGGAGAAATTTGTGAGAGAATAAAGGCTAACACCATCGTGTTTGTATTAAACCCAGTGCGACCCTTCCATCGAGACAATTTTAGTCTAATCTCACAACTTCAGAAGAAAACAATCGAAGAACTGCTCACTCTCACTCGTAGTAAGATTTTAGCGAGTCACAACAAACAAAATCACAGTAATCCAATGGAGAGTTTAAAGTCAGATAAGCACAGCCCGATAGTACTCTCATATTTAGCTAGGAAAATATGCAAGTTGTTTATTTAGTAGTAAAGTATAGAAACTGAACAGCATATTTTCACTAAAACTTGATTTAGGTTGGTTATTTCAAATATTCCAGAAAGAACATTCAAATACACTAATAGGCACGGGTCTAAGTTATAGACCACGACTCTCCTATGATCAACATCCTTGGAGTCCTCGACTACATAGAGAGTTGCCTCCGCCAGTCTCAAAATTTATCTCGCAGGCAAACAAAAATTCACTGAAAAATTACCTTTATAGATTTGGTATTTAGATTAGATGCAGCGACATCCAGTCCCTGAAGGGAACACCCCTAAGGACCATTCACTTTCCTTATCTTCACCTCTTTACGAAACACGTCAAAAAAATCTAAATATGCTCATATTGGTTTTCGATTTTTTTTAATTGACATTCTTTGTTAACTGTATGTAACTTCTGTAAATACCAAAAAAAAATTGAAGATTAGTGTCAAATACCACGAATCTCTCGGATTTCAACGGGAGAGTTATTTACAATTGTTTAAACTTGATCCCAATCAACATAAAGTAAAGTGATATCTTTTTTAAAACATGCCCGACCTTAAATTAATTAGGCGTTCGGGGCCATCATGAAGTTAAGGTTAGGCTATAGCATTCGAGACTCTTGGTGTGAGTACAAGCTAGAGGTTATGACAGTTTAATTTAGGTTGTTAGATTAAGTTAGGTTAAAAAAAAATAGACATTTTGAAAGTTTCATTAGCATCTTCGCGTTGCCGTTGTAATAAGCGTGAATGCAACTTTAGTGTTGGATTGCGAAAAGACACTTGGTTAAAGAGTTTAAAGCGTCAATCTAAGCTATAACTGATTGTTCCAAAACTTAACCAAACCTGACCTAACCGGTACCGGCTGCACTTACACGACCAGCCTCGAACGCCACAGCTTAACCTTTACCTTGCGATAGCCTCGGACGCCTAATTCGGTGCCGGGAAGTTCTTACCACTTAGAAAAATATGTGAATATATTTTTAAATAAATTTAATCAATTCTTTGAAAAAAATAAGAATTGCTATGCCAAATAGTTTGGCCTAACAACGCAACTCTCCCTAATGAGTAAGGTGTCCAAGTGCTTACAGTTTCACTAGGAGTGTGTCATTTTAATGTTTTGAGAGCTTTTGTCCGTCAAAAATCATTAAACAATGTTGGAAAATGCAAGTCCAGCATTGGGAAATATTGGTGCCAACCTATCACTTATATAAGGTTGGGTTAAATATTATTTGAAAATGAAAATATATGAATGCTTTATCAAATATTAACAAGTAAAACTAATATTTTCTACATATCCATATAGCAGTTATTCAACCTTATTTGACTCACGTGCACCTTTGAGAATCTGATGAAAGCTAAGGACCTTCTCTCTAGAAAAAATCATATGAGCACAAAAAATATTTTGCATATAATAAATATCCTCGTGTTTTATTTGAAAGAGAATTCTCATTCTTTATCATGCAAAAATTAATGGCCACTTCATGGCAATAAAATGAAACGCATCTAACTTGTGTAAAACAAAAGGTTGGCGTTTGACCTGTTTATGTGGGCATCACGGACACCCAAGGTTCCATGTACTACAGGTTAAGAACTCTCTGATCTGCCCAGTGTAATTCGCTTATTTATTTCTGGTAATAAGATAGCCTAGTCCTAGGGAATAAGTCTTCGCCGTGCTCGATTAGGGAATGGTGCGTTGTTGGATAAAAGAAATTTGCATAGCAATTCTTGCTTTTTCCAAAGAATTTGGGGATAAGATTCGTTTTAACACAATTACGATTTTTTAATTTTCAAAGACATAAAAGTTTTTAATTTCTTAAAATGGTGTTCACCGATGTCATTTTCAACTTTCGTAACTTAATAATAACGTAGTTATTCACTTTTCGAAAATATATTTTTTGCGAAATTTTAATCTTTCTGCGCCATTTACCCTATTCCCTTCGAGTTTTGGCTTGACTAGTTAGCGAATAGTAGGCTTTGTTATACCTGCAGGCGATCTGCGCCTGCGTTTTTTGGCGATTAACTAATTGCATTCTTTGTTATATTTTCGTATATTTCGGATGATTCCCGGATGTCTGTGTTTTCAGTTCATATGATATAATGGCGTACGGTGGCTGTGCTAGGTCGCAGGTCCAACTAATATGAGAAGTTTTGATGCCGATTGCCAGGCATTAGAAATAGATAGGGCAGTGTAATCCCACGAGATATTGCATGCCCTACATGCCGCAGTATTTGTAGATTTAGACACGATCAGAATCCATTTTACAGTGTTAAAAATGCAAAGGATTCGAAAGGGTGAAAAAACCCATGCGCATTTTCCGTTAGGGCATTTAAGGGAGGGGTTTTCTAATACTCGCATTCGACCAAGTATCAGCATGAATTTCAAGACAAATGAGGCGAGTTTTTTCCCAAATTTGTCTGATTTTATTAGGTTAGTTCTTGTTCTGGATCTTTTAAATAATTTTGCAAATGTGTTTCTTATGTAGTTTTGTGTGTACTTTTCAGATCTGAAACTCGTTTTTGCTGGAAATCATACTTTTCGTATTATGGACCTTGGGAAAGTATGCATTTCCAAGGAATACGAGTGTTAGATCTAAAAAGTACACATAAAACTGCATAAGAAAAACGCACTTACGGCCGTATGCTAAAACAAATATGAAATGCACATTTGAGCAAAAAAACTTGTTTTTTTATATATTTTACATTTTAGCCTTTTGCTTATAATAAATTTATAAATAATTGTGAAGCTACACTAAATGTGATAAAAGTGCATTTCACATTTTTCTTAGAATACGAGCGTAAAATTCATTTGAAAATGTTAAAACGAATCTTTACCAAATTTTGCTTCGTTTTTTTTTTAATTAATAAAATGAACAAAAAGCTGCAGAACAAAAGAGTATCCATATAATGGATATAACTTACTTAAGGATGTATTTCCCAAAAGCTGGACGAACTTTCATAACGCCTATATTCTAAATTCTT
Source organism: Ceratothoa steindachneri (assembly GCA_963969495.1). NCBI lineage: Eukaryota > Metazoa > Arthropoda > Malacostraca > Isopoda > Cymothoidae > Ceratothoa > Ceratothoa steindachneri. Next base: position 31,653,725 of record OZ018318.1, read on the forward strand.
CAGTGGACTATTAAAAATTCAGGGGGATAGAAGAGCACTATCCGTAGGTTGGGACTAATTTATTAATACTATATATGTATAATAATTATGTAAAATTGGTTTATAAACCTGCCGCAACAATGAAAAGACTCGAGTTTTGCATTCACACCGCCTCTACCAATAGATAAGAGACCGACGAACAGACGGAATCTAACGCCCCCCCTCCCCTCTATCGATCCCCACTTACTTGTTGGAGGAGGATCGACGATTGGTGCCTGAATAAGTGATAGTCCTGGGTTGGGATGTATACGTATAGGTTCTCAGGTGGAGGTCAGAACCAGGATTTAAGGACATCACTTCCGTCATCTCCGGCGACCGATCACAAAACTTCACAACTGAGCACTAAATAGATTCGGGGCCTCCCTCAGGTCTTCACAGGGCGAACTTTTAAATTAAAAAAAGTCTCAATGTAACGAAATGGGTCACGTTTATATCGATCCCAAATGTCACGGAGCGAGAGACTCTCCCTCTCCTGTCTCCACCGGCACCGGTTTTACTCTCGCAAAAAAGCGCACGGAGACATCGCGGCGATAACGCTTATTAAGCGAGGTATAATCCGAAGAGATGTTTACACCGACAAATCACTCGAGTCACTGAAGAAGAAAAATAACAAGATTTTATGTGGACGATGATTAACGAGAGAAGTGACTGTAAATGGATAAGATGGAGGAATAATGGAAGGCATAGGTAAAGGAAATGTCCTGGAATCATATTCCCTTTTCATGAGGTCAATTAAAATCTATAAAAAAAGGACTTTTTATTTTTTAAAAACGAAACCGATCTAAACAACGATGAGATTTTCACTTAGTACTAATTGTGTTAATGACAAATACAAGTGATAAACATAAAGCACAAAAATGAGAACAGGAACAAGTTCGTACAAAGAAGCACAAGTGCTCGAAAGTGCGAATTTTGCACGAAGGGGTTGCGAGTCCACAAAAGGCAAGGTGGTGAGGGCGGGCGGGAACGGGGAGAAGGTGTGAGAGCGATAACTAGAAGGATGCGTTTTGAGGAAGCAATTTTCGCTATCCCCTGAGGATACCCCCCCCCCCCTCCTCCTATCCCCCAATACTGGGGTGATCAGATTCGATTATATTGTTAGTGAAACGAAGGGGTGGATCCAAGCTCCCAGCCCCTCTCTCACACGTCATTCCAGGATTGGGGTCTTTATCACTACTCTCTTCTCTCTATTTATACACCCACCCTCTTTTCTTGTTTATATACCCCTCCCCATTCTATTGCATGGAGTGAAATAGATTCCTTCGTTGGATTACCCTGGTCTTCTTGTAGCAACCAAGAAAATACCCACACACGAATACATCTAGGTGGTTGGGTAGGAACCATTAACTTATGACCTCACTAACAGCAGTTGGAATAATGTATGTAATTAATCCCTGAACAAGCAGTGCTCGATGATGCCTTTGTGAAAGTTAGTTCACAAGTGGGGAATTAAGTGGAACTGAGAGCTCAAATAATCCTTTGGTCCAACCCAGACAAACAGTAAGTTTTACGTCCTTCCTAATTGGCCCCAGTTGGGATGCGGCCATGTTGAAATCCCCTTCAAAAGAGTAGACAATTCTTCCTTCAAACTTACCTGGGTCAAACGCGCCCAATGATGGATTCCACTTCACGCACCGATCTTGGAATGCGAAAGAAACACAAGAATTTGGTGCCACCGAATTATCATAGCTTCAATTGGTCGTACGTAAATTCCTCAGACTAATTATATATAAAACTTAATATTGAGGGCTAAGTGCCGTAAATATTATTGGTTTTCGCATAAAATGTCTCTTTATCTCACACGGAGATCGTTTAAAGGGGTATTTTGTGAGCTATATTGGTTTATAAAGACGTTTCCCCTCATTTTTCTTTTTTTACGTCTGGCGCCTGTGATAATGGCGTTAAAGGACTTTATATACACACTAACTACTAATTCCAGTCTATACCACAATGGAAAAAGTACACTGAATAATATTGGCGTGTTTTTCCTTATCGTAACATGGTCTTGCAGTCAACAATAGTGCTAAGTGTAGGATTTCTTTTAAGAAACCGAAAACAAGATTTACTGAGGAAAGGTTAAGGCAAAATAAAACAAAATCGTTCACTAAGTGATTAAAAGAATAACGAGTAACTAATTATGTAGCAAAACTGATTAGCCTTAACTTAGTATCGCGGTTAAAATATGTACTAATAGGCCTCCTGGAAGCAAACGACTCAGTCGAGGACAAAAACTTCCCCTTAAAGAGGTATGTAGCTAGCAGTAGTAATGATGAACCGGTAGATAGAGGAGGCCATGGTGGTAAGAAAAAAACGTTAAAAGACCATATAGTAAGTAGCCTGACGTAGGATGGTGAACATAAGAAAAAATAAGAACAGAATTAATGTTGCTAACCGTCCTTTTCGGTTTTTTTGTTCTCGTTCATTTTTGTGTTAGAAAATGACATTGTTCTTTTTTTAAAGAAAAGAAAAATCTAATATTTTCTTCGGAAAAACTGAGATATATCACGCAAACATAATCATTCCTACAATTCGCTTTAATTGAATTCCACACTTTTTTATATCTTATAGGAATAACACAATTTATGTATATAAAACATCAATATATTAGATATCGTTACTAGTCTGTAGGTAGAGAGATGCAATTTTATATTTTATTGAATAAATAGTAATCTTCTGATTATTTCATGCGTACCCTCTTGTTGTTGGAGATCTACCGTATTAGGTTAGTTAATGGTATATATTGTTATTATCGACCTCCCCCGATGTAAAAATTGATGAAAAGTTAAATTGCCTTCCTAAAGATGCTTTGAGACTAGTTGTCTCACATTCTCTCGTTAGTTGTAGAAAGAGACGAAAGATGCCTTAAATATTTAAAGATAATCTGTTAAAGTTTGATAAGAAGAATGAATTTTAAAAGAAAATGCTCGATGAAGTATGAAAGGAATTATTTGAAAGTACGTGCAAGGGAACCAAAGTTTCCTGCGACGCAAATTACTTGATAGTACAAGGTTACACCACTACAAAATAATGAAGCTAAACTCTTATCTTATTCCCGTAAAGAGCCTACATTAAATTACTGTTAAATCACAAACACTTTACTAATATTATACTTGAGCGGAGATAATTTAATTGAAAAAAGTGAGATGATATTGCTAAAGAAAACGAACTTCATGCTTCCTTTCAACTCTGCGTTAAAGTATGTCCATCAGAACACCCGGATCCCCTTTAAAAGGTGGCTGTTGATTCTCTGCTTTTGAAAACGTGTAATTAACCAAGAGAACTCCACCCAACCCAATCAGAGTTGGGGTAAAGATCGATGGAACAATCATCATGATCCCTCCTTTTTAAAATGTGTTTTCCCTCCCAACCCTAAGTAGGGGGTAGATCTCGTAACCTCGTTAAGAATCTATCAGGGTCAGAGAAAACGCGGGTGCGTTGACCGCTCTCCGTCGATCACTCGTCTCAATTTTCAACATCATTCTCAGACACTCATCGTAGATCATTACACGGAAAAGAAATAACCATATAAGCCCGAAAAATATACAGACATAAAGTTCCAGAGGGCAGACCAAGGCGGATAGACGAAAGAGAGAAGGGAGAGATCTACTGGTCCAAAAAGTTTTTTTACAACTTCCCCTTCAAGATAAGGTTCAAATTATGAAAAGATTTGTAATTATGCAGTGCTCACATTGCAATATTGAAAGAGACACCCAAAGAAACCTCAAAAATGAGCCCTTTGGAGTTTTTATAAAATCTTATAATGAGTTCACGTTAAACCAGAAAGAGAATTCAATTTAAGGGAATCGAAAGATAGTGCTCGTAAACATCTCTCTTTTGCATTGTAATTGAGATTAAACAACTTAGTCATATTTCTCCAAATTATTGGCATTCTCTTAATCATTGGCTTATTTTTACCTCTAACTTTTTTTTTTATTTCCGTTATTTAAAGAACTCTAAATGAATTTTAAAAAAAGAGACGAAACACCGGATTTTAATAATTATGGGGTAGTAAATATAAAATTAGTGTAAAATTATATAGATAATAATTTCGATCCTATTCCATCAATATATTTAATATAAATCGAGTAAAATTAACAAAAAAAGGTGTTTAGGGGCGCTGAAAAAAGAGAAATGGTAACAGTTGGCAACCATACAAGAGGGGACTTAAATGAAACAATTAATAAAATATATTCGTGTTGCATATATAAGATGAGATCTCTGATTAAAATAGAAACAATTTTTACTAGATGAAGACAGTGGATTTCTTTTGCTTTTGTAATAGGTATATATTTGTGATTAAAATCAAAATTGTGCTCTATAAATTAATGTTAAAACTTCTATTTTAATATTTTAAAACGCTCTAAATGTAATCCAATTCTATCGAAGAAATATATTATATTAAATTTATCAAATCTTTAAATTGCTTATGATCAATGATCCATTAATTGTAAAATTGAATAAATATGTATGTAAAACCCTTGTAAACGAATTAAATTAAATAAAGTAAAGAAATATATTATTTTGTTAAATTAATATTGAATGTATTAAGCGGTCCAATATGAACACGGTTTGTTTATTTGAGGGCCCTAAAGAGTGAGTCGTTCTTTCGTGCTGATATTAAAGAAAGTGGCTTATTAATTCCTTGCATTATTATATAGCAATTGTAAGACTTGATAATTCTGTAAGAATTGGTAAAATAAGTTAATACATGTAGAAAGAATAAATTTAATCTTAAAGGAACTAATTAAATATATAAATTTATAATAAGTGATTTGTTAAAAGATTGCATTCATGTATGCGACGGTGATGTAAAGAGGGAGATGGACTGCGTTTAAGGATGAATTCTCTTATCAAGAAAAGCCATCTGACAGCCGTCCAAGTTCCCGCCGAATAAAAAATATTGAATCAAGCTCCAAGCTTCATTTTACCCTTAAGGAAATCTCCGATCACCTTTACCCAGCCTATAATCAAGCGAGAAGAGAGCTTTCAACTCTTTTAGAGTTAGTACATGGGAATACAAGGCATTTACAGTAGAAGCAAACAGGCAGCCGCCAAACCGAATCAAGAAAGCCATTTGGCTGACCCAAGAGAGTGGTGCCAAAACTCGGTAACAAATTACCCTTGTAAATCACATAATAGATATTTGAGTTTTAAAATATCTTCTTGTTTCTCACATCATGACCGGACATGAGAATGATTAAAGGCAAAGGGCAAAGTTTTAAAGGTACAATTTTTTTTATTAAAATCGGGCCGCGATATTTCAGAGAGTAGTGAGAAGTGTCCACTTCGCCTAACATTTCCGGTCGGTTGGAGCTAACCGATTTATGTGATTTAGAAATTTGATACACTGATACAGGCCTCATCCTTAGCTCTGTTTCCATGCAACTCTAAAAATAGATCGAATTGCTCGGGTAACAATATCATTAAATTCAGATGTTCCATCGGCCATAGGTTCCGTACTTGTGTATCTTTAAGGCAGTTTAACTTTGCACATGTCTTTGCACTTTACTATGACATTTTGAATGTTAAAGTGGGCCCTGATTGAATTACCTTTTGAGAGGAAGTTTTTGTAATCAAACAGTGTCGAGTTTGATAGTTTTGAGAAGTAAGGAGGCAGATTAGAAAGACTATTCCTGTTCGACGGTATTTCTTTCTCCTTTTCAAAAAGAAATACACTCCCCAAGGTGCGGCCGTGAGTCTTGGCGCCCGCAATTCTTACAAGGCTAGCTAGTTTTGGCCGTGTGGGGCATCTCAGCTATCTTTGTTTTTTTCCCCGTAAGGGGCGCGGCGATTTGCCACCCTGGCCGCCGTGCTGACGGGATCCAGCGCTCCGTCCGGCCCCAGCTTAGCCACTTTTCCTTTCTTTAGATAGCCTGTATTTCTTCCCTACTTCCTCACTTCCCCTACAACCTCTCCCACAAATTTCTCTGGTCAGCCTTTAATTTCACAGGGTAGAGGCTAACCTTCTTCGCAGCCAACCTTCCCGGATCGGAGCTGAGGGGGAGGGGGAGATGACAATGTTCCCTAACCCATGAACTCCGGTCTGGGGTAGTTGGTTTTTAACAACCTGCTTCATCCCCACCCATACCTTCCTCACATCTCCTTAACTTCTCACATCACTGTCTATCTTTGTTTTTTACGCCGTGCCTAAGGTGGAGCCGCCATGGAGACAGACTAACAGGCCACCAGGCGGGAGGGGTGCTCCTGAATGGTGGCACCTGGCTCTGCCAGGCCCGTATGCATGCCTTGCAGAGTTGGCTACTGCGAGGGGTGATGAGCTATTGAATCCCGTAATTCAAAGAGGGTCACCATGCCCAAAGATGAAGAAATAAAAAATCTCTTCTTAATTTCCCCAGGTCCATCGTCGGAGCCGCCCTCGGGCAGCTCCACAAGAAAAATAAAGGTCCAACCCCCTGTGCTTGCGCTGGGTACCCTCCTAACTTCTCTAACCGGAGAGGAGGCTTACTCCTCTCCTACGCCTACAGGTATAGGGGAGTCCCCGTCACCCCTTTCTCTAGAGGTGCTTTCGGGCACCTCGCTTTTAACAGCCGCAATCGCCCCTTTTCTTTCCAAGGGAACTGCCAAGAAAGCCAGCCTTCAGCCCATTGCTGACCGCTTCCCATTAAAGTGGCTCGGTAGGAAAAAAACCCTTAGGGGGAAGAGAAAAGCCAGGCCCCTTTGGCCGCTTCGCTCAAAAGACCTGCTGGCAAGAATACTGAACCTTCCCGGGGTCAAGGCCTGTGCCTCCACAGACATGACTAGTGACGCTGCCAAAGGGACCTGCGATGTCCTGGGAGGGGGGATGGCAAACTGGAGGTCCCTCCTAAGATAGACATGGTCCTTGAGGCAACCCAGCCTCAGACAGAAGGGCCTTCTATCGGAGGAAATCTGGGTTCGGCGCCAAGCACCGAACAAGAATCCGCCCCTATGCAAGGTCCTCCTCAAACGGCCCGGGCTTCCAAAGCAGTACATGGAGGGGAAGGATCTCCTCCAACCGGTTCCCCTGCGACCACCAGGACCTTCTCCATCTCGGAGAAGGACCTGGCTGAGGCGGGTCCATCTGGCCTGGGGGCTACTGCCGGTGGAGGGGACAAGCGGGTTTATTCCCCTCGCTCCTCTCTTAAAAGAAAAAGAATAGAAACAAAACTAAAAAGACTCGAGGCTTCTCTCCATCTACGGGGGCTGCAGGTACGCATGGGGCTGCTGCTACTTCGGTGAGCGACCAAGAAAGATCGGCACATCAGGCCCCTCTGCCTCCCCGGGTGCAGAAGCCCATACTGTTAAGAAATGTGCGCAGGGGGGATCCTCGAAAACATCGGGGCCCCTTATTCAGAGGTTACCTTGCGTTTTCGAGCCCGCTGGCTTCCAACGCTTCCTCGTTATTCACTCCCCTAATGGCACCATGTTGGCCCATGGCAACATGATCCATCAAAGGAGAGGATTAGCTAGTGTAATTGGTAGAGAGCGAAGGTGACCCGTTTCTCGGACGGGAGCCTTCTGTCGAATGTGGTGGGTCCCTCCGAGGCGGCCAAGATAAATGCTCTTTGGGCACTTGATAGCTCTCCGGTGAATGTGACGCCGCACTCTACCATGAACTTTGTGAAAGAGTAGTATATGAGAGGGAACTCGTTGAATACTCCATAGAGGACATCACCTTAGAGCTGAACGACCATGGGGTGGTCAAGGTCGAACGTGTGATGGAAAAACAGGAAGGGGCCTCGATACCCATCTCTACACTCTTCGTCACGTTCGACTGTGACAAGCTCCCTGAGTCGGTGCGTGCTGGTTGGTACCGCTCCCGCGTAAAGGCATTCGTGCCACTGCAGCTGCGGTACTATATCTGTCACCGCTTCGGCGATACGAATGGATTATGTAGACGTGCAAATTCGGGGTCCCTCGAAGTATGTGTAAATTGCTCCAAGGGCGCACACGATAAGTCCAAACCGTGTGTAGGTAAGTGTGACAATTGCGGAGAGCCGCACTTCGCTTTTTCGAAGCAATGTGGTGCATATCTCCTTGAGAAAGAAATCCTGGCCTTTTAGTTCCAGGATCGACTCTCATTCCACAAGGCTAAGGACTTAGTCCTGGCGCGCCCGGCTCTGCCTGGGACGTCTTACGCCTCAATGGTTAGAAAGACACCATCTGCTTCTGGCCCATCCAGGCCAACGAGCATGGTTGTTTCCGCCCCCATTTGGAGCCCTTGTGCTTGTTCTACTCAACCTGGGCGCTCCCATGGTAAAGCAGGCGGTACAAAGGGTTCTTACTCAGCCCCGGCTAAAACCAGGGCTCCCCCCCCCCTTCCCCCAGCGTGACCGTTTCCCGTAAGGCGAAACGGCCACGCGCCTCCACAGAGTCGTTAGACTCACAGGAGGTAACATCCCCGAATTTGGTCACTAGGCCATCTTCCTAGGTTCCTAATGCTGTCCCCCGAAAAAAAGGACAGCAACACAGGAGCTTTGGCTCCTTCGCCCACGCCCCGAGGTGTGGCGAGTGGCTCGGAGACGTTGGATCCTTGAAAATAGGGACCCCTCTGCCTTCGAGGCGGAGGGAGGAAAAGACTCGCATGGCCAGCCCAACCTTCCCCAATAAGTCCTCGAAGGCGACAGCGCCTTCAGCGCATTGTCCGGACAACAACGACCGGGGTTTTGCCTCCGGGAATCGTACGGCCAGCCGCGTGAGGGTCTTCTCTTTGTAGAGGGCCCCTGCGTCTCCTCTGAGCTAGGCATGGATGGCATATTTCTTTAATGGAATTGCCGTGGACTCCGAGCCAACTGAGAGGAGCTGCGGAGGCTCGTCTCATACCGTTCCCCGCTGGCTATTTTTCTGCAGGAGATCATGCCCCCTGCCCGCCCTCCCGGGGTATAAGGGTCTTGCGACCCCTCCACCACGAGATGGCCGGGTTGGAGGATGCGCGGTTTACACCCGGTATGATGTCTCCGTTCTTCCTTTCACTTTAGATACCTCCTTTCAGGCAGTGGTTGTGCAGCTTCACCTGGATAGGAGGTATACTATTATTTCTGCGTACATTCTACCGTCAGCTGACTTTGACGCGCAGGACTTCCACCGGGTCGTGACACGGTTGCCAAGGCCCTTTCTCTTGCTTGGAGATTTGAACGGCAGGCATCCTCTCTGGAGAGATTACTCAATAAATCCAGGGAGAAAAGTCCTTGCCGATCTGATCGAAGAGCTTGAGATAGGCGTCTTAAATGTCGATGATTTTATGCACCACTGCCCGAGAACCGCTTCATTTTCTTGCCTTGATCTATCTTTGTGCTCTTCGGATGGACAGTCTGATTTTTATTGGGGAAGCGGGGGTGGATGACCTCCATGGTGATGATCACTTTCCGATTCAAATATCATTTCCAAGGCAACTGCCGCCTGAGAGCCCACCTCGGTGGTGCAAGGCATGGGCGCTGTAGCCTGCATTTCAGGAAATGACTGAATGCTCTATCTCATTCAAGGAGTTTAGGCCGGTAGATGAGGCTGTTGAGTTCCTCTAAGACAACCTCATTCCTGCGGGCATAGCTACTTTTTCCAGAACGTCTGGCCGTTTTGCACGCCGACCACTCCAATGGTGGTCAGCCGAGTGTAAGACGGCCCTCAAACAGAAGCGTTATGCCTACATGCGCTATAAGGGCCGCCTGAACGACTTCACTGTCGGTAAACTTCCTCGGGCTAGGGCTAGGTTCCGGTATATTTCGAAGCACGCCCGCCGCTCTTCTTGGCGGGCATACGTGTCTTCACTCAAAGTGAAAACCCCTCTGGCATAAGTGTGGAGCCGAGTCAAAAAGATTCAGGGCAAGTTCTCGCAGCACCCCCCTCCTGTTCTCGAGGAGAATGGGACCGCAATCTCGGACCCCACGACTGCTTTCTCCGCATTTTCTAGCCGGGATGATGCTCCGCCAGCATTCAATGCACCTCGTGATGTCGCGGAAGGCAGCCGGCTGGACTTTACCTCCAGAGGCGGAGAACCCTTCAACGACAGGTTTACTGTGAGTGAGTTCCGTTCCGCTCTTTCTTCGTGTCCTCAGTGTCACACTCTTTGCTCTGAGCATTAACGGCATCACCTTTGTGCTGCCAGAATATGTTCTCGCTACGCTCTACGTGGACGACCTTTCGATCTCTTTTGGCGCGCCCCAGATGCTAACTCTAGAGCGTCGACTCCAACAGGCATTGAACCGCGTTTCTCGCTATGCCGAAGCGCACAGGTCTCGGTTTTCTTTGGCCAAGATTAACGTGGTGCACTTCCGCCGCCATACACGGCACCACCCAGACCCAGACTTGTTTCTTAATGGAGTGCGCTTGGAAGTGGTTGAATCGCACCGTTGTCTTCGTCTCGCATTAGACCGACGCCTCACTTGGGAGAATTATATTCGAAGCCTTAAGGTCTCTTGTACCCACGCCATGGATATTCTCCGCTCCGTGACGTTCATCGCTTGGAACTCGACTACCTATGCGAGTTTGATGCATCCGCGGCCGAGCGTTTATTGCGGAAGGCGGACCCGACCCACCACACCGGCCTCAGTCTGGCAACCGGTGCCTTCCGCACTTTCCCCATTGAGAGCCTGTTGGTCGATGCTGGGGAGATGCCACTCACTCTACGCCGTGTACAGTGCATCACTCGCCTGTACGCGTGAGCCCGGTGCCTTCCTCAGTATCGAAAAGCTCTCACTGCATCCGCAGCTGAATTTTACGGTGCCCATGCCGCCGAGAGATGCCAGTCATACCCTAAGCCCCTTGGGTTTAGGGCCAGGAATCTCCTTCGTGAGCTAGGTATAGCTCTCGGGCTGGTGGCGCCCCTGGTTCTGCCCAGGAAGCCACCCTGGATGGTACTATATTTGGCTATTTGTCACCACGCCTCTGCTCCCAAAGCTTGTACAGCACCGGGAGTATTGCGTTTGACCTTTTTGGAGCACACCTCGTGCCACGCTAGAACCGTGCCAGTGTAAACGGATGGCTCCAAGTCCAAAGAGGGGGTCGGCTTCCACGCCGTATCCTCTCTGAATGCAGTTAGCGGGGCTCTGCCAGGCGCTGTGTTAGTCTTTATGGCCGAGCTGGTGGCAATACATCACTTGCTACGTAAGTTTACGCGACGTGCCCGGTTTGGACTCACAAAGCGCCCTGAGTGCTCTCGCGGCATTGGAATCTCGGCATCCCCCGGTTCGCGATATCTGTGACGTCACGGTTTTGGTGAGCCAAGCGCATGTCTAGATTATCTTCTGCTGGGTTCCTGGACATGTAGGAATTGCGGGGAATGAGCGCGCCTATGAGGGCGCCAAAGAGCCCGCGAGGTCTCTGCGACCGGAGCAGCGTTTCGCTCTTCCTCACACCGACTACATTGCAGGAATACGGGCAGCTCTTCGGGTTACTTGGCAAAGAAGATGGGAGATGGTCGAAGGGAACTTAAAGTTGCGTGCCATTGCGCCGCGACTGTTCCCATGGACCTACCCCCTAATGCCGTGAAAGCTTCAGGTTGTTTTCTGTCGTCTCCGAATTGGGCACACTCGCGGGACGCACCGCCATTTGATGGAGCGCTCGCCAGCACCCTACTGTGAAAACTGCGTTGACTCCCAGACTTTTCGGCACATTCTTGTTGAATGTCCCAGTCTGGGTGATCTTCACGCACGATACCTGTCCCGGTACCGGGATGGGCGGGGTCGCTACCGCCTGCCCTTGTACTCGGGACGAGTGCGTGCACATTTACTGGTGGACTTGAAGACTTTGGGGGGGAGGGAGGCTTTCCTTCTCCCTTTTACTTAACTAGGTTTTTTTTGGGGGGGGAAGATTAGATTTGTTTTTTTATTTTTCTGAGGGACAAAAGTCCACCCACGATTAGCGTCCCTCAAAAAATTCGCCTCTTTAGTGTGAGAACTTAGAATATTTTTTGGAAAGGGAATTGTGATATGAAATTTGAAATTTATGAGCTACTTCCCATAAATTTAAATCATTGTATTTACAAATTCCAATGAAGGGGGCTCTTCTAAATGTGTTTATGTTGAAGGAGGCGGTGAAACGGGTGAGAAAGCAGAAGAATCTGAACAGTGCTTGGGTGTGGACTTAACAAGCAGTTTCGAACCAAATTTACTTTAAGTTTCCGTGAGATTCGATTTTAATGCGTCGACGAAATTGGTAGAGATGGGTGAACTGAATTAATGATTCCCCGAGAGATCGTTTAATTCAAATATGACTTCAAAGTTGAAGTCAATTTGAGACAACAATTCTTTTTCGAGCAATGAGTCATCATCTTCGTCCTTCTTGAATGAAATATAAATCTTATTTAATTATTCGTTCAAAATTTTCACAAATAAAAGAAGAGTTTTTATCCAATCGATTTTATTATGCAATTCAATTTCGGAATTGGAATCTAAGTTAAAATAATTGTATTAACAAATGGAAATGAAGGGGGCCTTATTTAAAATTAATGTAATACTTCTTTTAATTTAATGACGACTTTTTTAACTAAATGTGAAACTGAATGTTAGAATTCAGATCGAAGAAACTAAATTTTTGCACGCCATTTTGTATAAAAAATAAATTAGAAAAAGAAATGAAGAATGTTGTGGAACAAGTTTTTTTTTAGGAAATTTTAGTAGTTGAAGATAAAAAATGGAAGACTAACGAAGGAATTTCCAAGAGAAGTACACGTTCTCCCATTAACCACAATTTTAATTGGGTAAATAAATCCGCACCTTTATTCCCTTCGCCTTTTAAAAGGGAAGAATTTGAAAACACAAGTAGGTGAGCAAAAAAAAAACTAACCAAAGAGTGAAACACTGAAGAGACAGATTATCCAAAAAATCACTCAGAAAAAAGATTAACTTTTCCAATTTGTAAGTATCAACCTCCCCGATGTAAGCGGCGCCTAGACATTACTGGTGAATAAAGGGATTTAGGGTAGACAATAAACTTAGATTTATAGTTTTAGATAAGGTCAAAGCGTTCCCAGAGGTGCTTTGAGACGAGTTGAATCACGATTTCTTTCTTAGGTTGTTAGTTAGTTGTAGAAAATGTATGAAAAATGACTTGAATATTTGAAAATAAGGTGGTAAAGTTTGATAGGAAGAATGAATTTGAAAGAGGCTGCAGGATGCAGGTTGAAATCGATTTGATTGATTTGACAGTACCGGCAAGGAACCAAAGTTCCCGTTAACACAAATTATTTAACAATACAAGGTTACATCACTATTAAATTATTAAGCTAAGCACTTACCTTATTCCCGTACGAGTCTAAATTAAGATGCCGTTAATTCACAAACACTTTACAAATACAGGTTGTTCAGATTCATTCAGTAAAATGTATAAGTTGATAAAAATGGTAACTCTTAGAAATTACTTAGATAAAAGTATCAAATATACAAAATAAAACAGCAATAATAGCTGTTTTCAAACTCTAAATCAACTCTTAGAAAAACTTAAATAAAAGAATTTAAAAAATTAAATAGCCATGCGCTCTAATTTTTCTATCTATAAATAAACGCTTAGAAAAAAACTTTGATCAGAGCATTTAATATATGAAAAAACATCTTGTCTCCTAATAATATACTTTTGGTCTGTTTTTACAGATCCATCTTTATTCTCTAGGCCTAAAGACAAGAAAAAACATCGGAATTCTTTTCAAATACGGAAAAGAATCATCAGATCTCATTTCTTTGCAATCTAAGTTTTATTTAACAGTTTCAATTTTCTTTATTTCGGGGGTCGAGCTAAATATTAAAATGGAAATTCTATTTTATAAAGAAGTTCGATTATACGAACCCACCGCTCTCCCGAAAAATAAACAGCCATATCTTAATTTTAATAAATTTTATGAACTTCACCCTTTACAATTGAGTGAGTCTTGAAAAAGTAAGAAAAAATAAAGTGTATAGTAATAGTTGAGTGGATAGAGATTGTAAAGTAAGAAAGGGAAAAGGTTGAGTTGATTATAGTTGTTGGGTGACCAATTCTTTTTCTTTTCTTTTTTAAATTACAAAACATTCGATTATCATATTTAGTTTTTCTACACTTCTCCATTTGCTCTTGGTCAATTTGTACATATAAACAAAGAGTAAAAAATATTTATTATTATTCAACCCATGCAAAAAGTCACGTTATAAAAATATAGTGTTATGGATATATAATGGAAACCTTTAAATATTTTAGACCAAAACCCCGTTGCTAGAGCCAAACAAGTCGTACGGAGGGATGTTTTTTGGTATATTGAATAGTTTAATCAAAGTTCTTTATAAGAGTTGATTTAAAGATGAAAAAATTAGAGCGTTGAACTGGCTTTTCATATATTCAAAGCTTTATCAAAGTTATTTCTAATAGTTGCTTTAGAGTTTGAAAAAACAACAACTTATTAGCAATGTTTATTCGTATATTTCAAACTTTTATCCAAATAATTTAAAAGAGCTATCATTTTCTTATAAAATAATAGTTTATACTCCCTGAATATAGGAATGAATATGAGAAAAGTTTGAATAAAATAAATTTTTAAAATATTGTATGCGAAGAAATATTTAAAGACGAGATTATTAATAAAACTTTCAAAGAAAATAAAAATAACCATTACAAAAGAGATAAAAAGAAGATATTAAAGAATATATCAGCAACCCCAGTGTACCTGAGGGTTTTAAATCTTTATAAGCTAATATTTGAGGTGGCTGATCTTAAGCTAATTCCGAGAATGAAAGAATAAATGTATTGAGATAAATAAACACATATATTTTTGAGAGCACATCCTGTAATTTTGGGTCATGCAACATACTGAGATATTATCAAACCACTAACTGTCGAAAATCCACTCGCACTTATAAACTGGATGAATCAGCGTGGATTATTGAGGATTGAATTGAAGTGCAGAGAGTGTAAGACAGTATGTTCAGCAATACAAGATAAATAGATATGGAAATGTCAGCAGAAAGTCTGTGCAAAATACAAACAAACCGCTTCCATTTGTAAGGACTCTTTCTTTTTCCGATCAGGCTGGTCACTTCAGAAATGGATAAAAGCAATATTTTATTGGTGTGAAGATATATGTTACTCAGAGTGTAAATGTCTTAAATCTTTCAAGAAAATAGTAGTACACATTTTTAATTATTTCCGTGAAATATGCACTGTCGTAGAATAGGGTCAAGTTAACCCTTTCTCCGTTTCTCAGCCGAGGCCGATGAGGGCTATGTGCGTGGGCGATTTATAATACAAGCAGATGCGAATTAACTAAATGTAGGTTGGCCAAAT
Source organism: Ceratothoa steindachneri (assembly GCA_963969495.1). Classification (NCBI taxonomy): domain Eukaryota; kingdom Metazoa; phylum Arthropoda; class Malacostraca; order Isopoda; family Cymothoidae; genus Ceratothoa; species Ceratothoa steindachneri. The sequence goes on from OZ018318.1 coordinate 31,668,986, forward strand.
AGTCGACTATCTTCGAGGTTCCGGGACAATAGAAAAACGGGTACAAAAATAACTTTACTAATATGCAAATTAATATTCTTTTACAAGGTTAAAAGGAGTTATAAACAAGTAATATACACATTAGACGTATAGGAGTCTCGGCGGCTAAAAGGGGAAAAGACTTGGCGGGGACGGTCGCCGTACGAACAAATGAACAATATTGACCGAGGGTCACTCGAATGACCTTGAGCGGATAGGAAGCCGACGATGGTGGCTTACACTGCGGAGGGGTAGTAGAGAGAGCACTTGCACAGGAGAGTTGTGCGTTGCTGTTACCTTGAGAATTGGTCCGAGGGAGTAATCCTTGCTTTAGCGCAAAGTTCAAATAATAGTTTCTTGACAATGACTATTAACGGTATGAACTTATATCTTGCTTTCGAGTTAACACGAATCGATACTGGGCACTTTGCGTTCGAGGAGTGGGTAGAACGAGTACGATGTTGACTCACGGGAATTAAACGAGAATACCTGGACCTTGTGGGGGCTCGGCGAGAATTGTACAGAGTTCAAAGAGACGCGAATAGCGGGTACTGACGGGGGCCGGGCAGAGGATACTGACGGAGGGCGGGCAGAGGATACTGACGGAGGGTGGGCAGACGCCGGATATTGCTTTCCAACTCTAGCGCTGGAAGATTTATAGTGAGGTCGAATGGGATTTCCCACCTCCATCCGAAGGGGAGGGTTTCAGGATCCGACGCATCGACAGGCGAGAGTAGTCCGGCCTTATTCATACGATCGTGAGAAGGTTCCTAAGTCGGTAAGGCGAAATTTCGTCGGACTCCCACTGGGACCTTTTCGAGCTATCAAGCTTGTCGCGGCTTTCTGCGATGGCGGGCTTTCGGCAACCACGACCTCTCATAATTTCGTACAAATGAGCCCATATGTGTTTTCGCTCTTGTGGATTAAAATACAGCGCCTTGTTTAGGTTATATGGAGATAGTATAATCTCGTAGTGTCATGACCCTATTACCCATAATGAAAGCAGTGGCCAAGCCTGGAACAGTTATTCATAGTGACCAATGGAATGCATACTAAAATATTCAACGAGACCTCGATCTTGAGCATCACATAGTCAACCATTCTGCGGGTTTTGTGGATCCACATACAAGTGTGCATACACAATGAATTGAAAGCTTTTTGAGAAGGCATAAATGAGCAATAAAGAGCATGCAAGGTTGAAAAAGAGAATTTTTACATTCATATCTTGAAGAATTTATGTGGAGAGAAAGAAATAAACATAAGACGTTTCACGCATTCTGCAGATTTATTGCTAATCAATATAATTAAATTTATCGATCATTTCAAGGTTCGAAGAAAGTAATAAATATATTTCAGAAGAATTTGACATTATAAGAAAGGTAAATGCTCAATTCGCTCCTGAAATGTACGCCACAGATCGAAGGTCTGCCTGCAAAGCGCAAGCGCCTCTTGTAAGAAGTGGCAAAGCCACTCCTTTTGTTCTTAAATTAAACCCCATTGAATAATAGTCTTTAATTTTAAAAAGTTTCGTTATGTTTATTTTTTTTTAATAAAATTACAGTAGCATACAAAGTCATATTTGATCGAAGAGAAAAAAAAATTGACCTTCAGAGGATCCTCGTCGACAGAATGTCACATTTCGTAACGAGCCTCATTTCTTCTTCAATAATAATAATAAAACGCAAATACTTTTCTCTGCCAAAGAGTTTATGCGATGGAGAGAGAATAAAATGATTGACGAGGAAATACAGTACGTATTTCAAGGATAAAACACGCGTTAAAAAAAACATGCATGATTGCATGTTTGGGTAAAACTGGACGAAGTGAAAAGCGTGTTCAAGGTGTGCGTGTGAGGGGGGAGGGGGACGTATGAGAAAACCGCCCCTTTGGCCACACTCTAACTGCTTCATTGTCCTCTCCGAAAATGTTCATACTCTTGTAGGTCGAAATGAGATCGAATTAGGCACAGGTCGAGGAAGTATAAGACCTAAGATATTTTTTTGTCCGGATTTACCAACAAGGTTAACCCCTTAACGAATTATGTCGTATAGTTAAAAGCGGAGGTTGTCTCCATAAAAACCTTCCTGTAATTTTACGTTCCATCTCAATTTTTCTTACCTCCCCCCCTCCTCCATTTCATTACGTTTTTCACCTCTAATTGGCTGTTTAATATACATCACAGCTTGCGGGGGGTGATTTCAAAATTTGAGGACCAATGGGAGGGCTCAAGGTACCTGCTTCAAAATAAAGACTTTAAATGGAAAAAGAAAAGATTTGTCCAGTTGCTCAAATTAGTCATGTCAAATTTCAACATGTTTTGGACATAGTTAATTATAATATAATTGTTTATATGTTATATAAATCCTCGAATACTTTTTGGATGATGCCGCTAGGCTTTGCTGTGGTGCGTTGCCAAGTAATAATATTTTTCCAAAAATAACCGAGTGTTAATGAGAATATTTTTGTGGTGTCAATTAAAAAAAATTCAGGTGACGAACAACTCCAACGCAATCGAAGGCGCTTTTGTTATAAATATTTCTATTTTTAACAAATACGATTTGCACAGGAGAGCACTTTCATTAATTAGGACGCCAAAAATTATAATTATGAAGTTATAACGAAAAATAGATTGACAACCATCTTGTCAGTGATAGCTTGTTTGGAACATCCAAAATAATGCTTGGGTTAGGTGGGGTTTTGGTAGGTTAGTATTTTTAGTTTGTTTTTAGGCTAGGCTAAATTTGGGAGTTAGTTTAGTTTGTTTTTAGTAAGTTTTTAGGTTTTGTCTGCTCTTTTATCCCGCAGGAAAGGAACCAAACAATAAACAGTGGCAAAGGCTTTTCCGCTTTTGGTAATTCTACAGGTTAAAATTAAACGTGTTTAAATAACCTACTACCCCAAACCTTTTCCATCGTAGTTAAATTAGCATTATCGTAGGTAATGTGTTTCTTGAATCGGTTCAATGAATCTATTTTTGCCTCGAGGTTTATGACGTCATAGCAGCGGTAAATAATAGCTTTATGCCTTGGAAAATACTACTTACTATAAAGTGCTAATAACTGGGAAAATATTGCTTTTCGTGACGAAAAATTAGCAACAGACAATTCTGTTAAATAACGATGGAGTTCTTCATATGTAGAATTAACAAGATTAGATAAAAAAATATAAAATTAATTAAGATAGAAAAAGGAAGGAGTGGGGGAATTTGTCAAACTTGTTTTTAAACAAAACCATTTCAAAATGTTTCGACACCAATGCTTGAAATACGCCCAAACCGTAAAAAAATCACGAACTTTATATTAATTTTATTGGTAACTGTCCTATCTAGTATACGTATGACTAAATATACCCTCAACGCTCCATCTCTGAATGAAAATCAGCGCAAACTGTGACATGACTAAGTGTGGCAATTCTTAACAAAAAACATATAGTTTAGTAAAAATAACTTTATTCTGGCTTAATAATATTGTGGGGGTGGATACGTAAATTTTTAGTACAAAAATTAATTAATTACGAATGAAATTAATTAAAAATAACAGTAATTACGCATGAAAATAATTACAAAAAAAAATAAAATAATTACGAATTCTTTTTTTTATTTTAACCAAAGTTTTTGTCTTTTTTTTTGGTAATCAAATTTGATTAATACTCCCGTTTGTAACAACCTGGTAAGGAGTTCTCATGGCCTAGTAAATAAGGGTCTTGATTTACAGATCCAGGTACTGGGTTCGATTCGCATCGAGAGCAGATGCCAAAAAATCAGCGTTTGTAGGGCGCTCGCCGCGAATTGAAGTTGCCTCGAACCTGATGCATACATGCAGGTAGCTCCATGCACTTACATCAGAATACATATAGCCAATCCTAACAACGATGTCTCTTCCTCCATCATCGCTTTGCACACACAACACATTACTTTTGTGTCTACGGAAATCGGCAAAAGGGTGGGCGTATCTATACTCCCGTGATGTAGATGGCTGGGTCTGCCTCGGGCAAACGAAGAGTTCCCTGCTCTCGGCTGCTGGCAAAACACGGTAACCCCCCCATACACACACACACCTTCAACAAGGATCTGCCTCTAATTGCCCAGGGCTTGCCAGCGATAGTGTCATTCTAATCTTCATGTGTATTTCGTAAAGAATTTGTGAAGTTGTGTGAAGTGAAAATGTAATTTGTATTCTAACTAGTGAGAAAGCAGCATATAGACCATTCGAGACAGGGGTGGAGGGGGCGAATAATTCTCCAGCATCAAGACAGCTCATTATAACAGGGAAAGGCGGGTCCTTTGTAATAGTGTAAACAGGCAGGGAAATATGGGAATGAACGTGATGATTAGAGGGGACAATATTAACTCCTAACAGGAGAATACGGGTTCCCATAGCAGGGGAAGGCATGGCTCCGCACCAGCAGGGGAGAACAGTTCCTCCTAACACGAGAATATGGGTTCCCATATCAGGGGAACGCATGGCTCCACACCAGCGTGGGAGAACAGGTCCTCCTAACAGGAGAATAGAGGTGCCCATATCAGGGGAAAGCATGGCTACGAACTAGCAGGGGAGAAAAGGTCCTCCTAACACGAAAATATGGGTTTCCATAGCAGAGGAAGGCATGGCTCCACACCAGCAGTAGAGAACAGGTCCTGCTAACAGAAGAATACAGGTGCCCATATCGGGGGAACGCATGACTCCGAAACCAACAGGAGAGGTCATATCCTCCTAACAGGAGAATACGGGTTCCCATATAAGGGAAAGGCATGGCTCCGCACCATCAGGGGAGAACAGGTCCTTATAACAGGAGAATACGGGTTCTTATAGCAGGGGAAGGCATGGTTTCACACCAACAGGGAAAAACAGGTACTCCTAACAGGAGAATACGGGTTCTCATAGTAGGAAAAGGCATAGCTCCGCACCAGCAGGGGAGAGCAGGTCCTCCTAACAGAGAATACAGGTGTTCATATCAGGGGAAGGCATGGCTCCACACCAGCAGGGGAGAACAGGTCCTTCACCAGGAGAATACAAGTGCCCATAGCAGGGAAGGCATGGCTCCGAACCAGCAGGGGATAACAGGTCCCACTAACAGGAGAATACGGGTTCCCATATCAGGGAAAGGCATGGCTCCAGACTAGCAAGAGAGAACAGGTCCTCCTAACAGGAAAATGTGCGTTCCCATAGTATGGGAAGGCATGGCTCCACACCAGCAGGGGAGAACAGGTCCTCCTAACAGTAGAATACGGGTTCCCATAGTAGTTGAAGGCATGGCCCCGAACCAGCAGGGGAGAACAGATCCCCCTAACAGGAAAATGGGGGTTCCCATATCGCATGGCTCTGCACCAGCAAGGGATAACAGGTCCTCCTAACAGGAGAATGTGGGTTCCCATAGTATGGAGAGGCATGGCCCCGAACCAGCAGGGGAGAACAGATCCCCCTAACAGGAAAATGGGGGTTCCCATATCGCATGGCTCCGCACCAGCAAGGGATAACAGGTCCTCCTAACAGGAGAATGTGGGTTCCCATAGTATGGGAAGGCATGGCTCCGGACAAGCAGGGAAGAACAGGTCCTCCTAACAGGAGTATACATGTCCCCATATCAGGGGAAGGCATGGCCCCTCTCCATTAAGGGAGAAAGGGTCCTCTTAACAGGAGAATACACCCCATACGAGGTAAAGGCATAGCTCCGCCCCACCAGTGGATAAGAGGTCTTCCTAACAAGGAGGACAAGTGGCCCTAGCATCGGGATTCAGCGTTTTCGTAGGAGAAGAAGGCAGGTCCTCGTATCAGGGGATTATATTTCCTAGTGACAGGATAAGGCAATTTACTCCTTGTAGCTGAGGAAGTAAAGTCCTTATACCAAAGCGGAAGTCAGGTATTTGTAGCAAGGAAGGGCCGGTTCTCGTAACAGGGGATTAGATATCCTTGTAACAATGTAAAGCAGGTCCTTGAATCTGTCGAATGACAATATTTGCAACGGACAAGGTAAGTCCCCGTAACAGTGGAAGGCCAGTCCTTTTAACAGGGAAAGCTATGTCCTATTAATAGGGAAAATCAAGTCCTCGTAAAAGGAAAAGTCAGGTTTCAGTAATAGAGGCAGCCAGATTCTCGTAACAGGTGCCATCATGTCTTTGTAAGCAACGAAGGAAAGTCCTTGTAACAAGACAAGGCATGTCGTTCTAGGAGGAGAAGGTTGGTCTTCGTAGTCGTGGAATGTAGGTCTTGTAATTGAGGAAAGCATGTCATTGTAACTTGGGAAAGCAGGTCTTTGTAACAGTGGCAAGCAACTCCTTGTAGCAGAATCTTTGGATTTGGAGACACCTAGACAGGGCTCATTGCATAAACACGTTTTTCTGTTATTTTTCACATGAATTTGTTCAAGTCTCCATGCTAGTAAGTAAATGATATAAAGAACTAGCACGATATATATATATATATATATATATATATATATATATATATATATATATATATATATATAAAGGAGTAATGTGTAAAATCAATTGAATAAAAAGTATAACTGCTCGAACAAGCTTCAGTCATGAATGCTGTGGCAGATTCATTCGGAACTTTTAGGTTCAAATCCGTCCAATCTAAGAATTTGAAACCCCTTCTCAGGTCTTGAAACTTGATTAGATACAATTGTTACTTACCCTGGAAAATGGAAATTTGAAATTATCTTCAGTTATATCGAATTTGTATGTAATTTATGGCAAGATTTTCATTTTTTATGAATATTAGTTTGGAAAAAGTTTTATTATTCCTATTTGTACTATTTATCAAAACTTGACTCATCCCTAAATTACTAAGTAAACCTTGAGAAGTTTCTAAAAGGTGTACAAAATCCGAAATAGCAAAAACTAAGTGAGAAATTTTAGTTCTAGTCCCAACATGATAAACTTCTACAACTATGTTGTGATGTGGATAAACACGAAGTGGTTTGATGAACCACAGATAAGAAATGGCAGTTGTAAGGAGCTTGTTACATGAGGAATAGGATTTATGTTAAAATTGAAGCCCGAGCAAGAATCGAATTCTTGGTGGAGATGAGGACGAGAAGAATTAATGATGCCTTGCTACATTCTCCCCATAAACTTCTACAACTTCAGTGATTCTACTACGCTGCATCTAAATCTTTTCGAGAATAGTTTCTTTTTGCTTCAATTTTAACATATGTTTGTTCATTTGTGATCCATCAATCACTTGATGTTTATCCAGACATATTATAGAAGAAGTCAATCCTACAGGAAGAAGAATGCTTAGTTTTTATTAATTCCCTTCTGGGAACCTTAGAAATGTCCATGGTAGTTTAAGTACTGAGTTCTGAAACAGTAAATCCCAATCAAATCTCGAGGAAACTTCCCGCTTCAGGAAACCAACCCGGGAGCTCCGGATTTCTAGCCAAATGATCCTTCGAAAAATAACTATCGACGCGCATTTAAACAAGTCGAAAGTAAATTCATTCACAATACATTGTATTTCAATCGTATTTGTCTTTAAAGACCAAAATAAGTGTAAATTTGAACGTACAGTTGCATAAACTTCTCACACTCTATACACCAATACGACGCAAGCTTGTGAGTTTGTAACTATGGCAACGCATATATGTTTCTCTAGTTGCCAGATATCTCAACATTTTAGAAATTTAAATATGGTGCATAACCTCAACATTTAACAAACCAATACTAGTTATTAGAATAATCATCGAACAATACTACAGTGGTAATATTTTTCTGACACCATTTCTAGCATGGTATCAATTGAAATGTATATATATATAATTGATTATTTCTCACGAAGTGTCTCGGGGAGGAGGGTACATCTTGAAGGAATACGCAAAAGTGAATGATTTAATAATTCAATTGCAGCTTTTGGGGGGTAGATTCAATGTCAATAGAGTGCAATTGAATGTTTTTAAGCCTTTAATCCCCTCAACAGTGATTGTATCTCTCAAAGAAACTTTAGTATTTTTCAAATACAAATTCAAATTGCGACACTACGCTCAGTGGCGGATCAAGGATTAAAATTGTGAAGGAAAAGGGGGGCTAACCTGAATTCTTCCCTTTGATATTTTGAGAAAAGGGCATTGATGATTATTAATGGTTATCCTACACGGCATTGATGATAAACACAAGCATTTCATAAAGGAGTTAGCACTAACTCTCTCACATCCTAATTTTTCCATACAGAAAATTATGAATTTAAGTTGATTGTAGTTTTGGGACCTCAACTAAGGTATAATGGTGAATTTAATAATTATTTTTGATATTTACCTGTATTTTAGATATGTATCATATAAGATCCATTCGACCACAACAGTTTGAAAAATTAAATCCAATGACAGTTTCCAAATATGTAAATAAAACCACTGTGGAGGAGCGTAGTATTTTCATATTATCTCGAGACCAGTTTCAACATGGAGTTTGTCATGCCAGCCTCAGTCGAACACTAAGAATACATGCAGTCCCACTAAGCGTACAATATATATATATATATATATATATATATATATATATATATATATATATATATATATATATGGGGTGTGAATTTAAGTTCATTAAGGATATCTTTTAGATTAGATCTTTGACGTAGGGGCTGCATTTGAATTTCCCATCCGAAAAGTTAAAGTTGGGGATTTCATCTATAAGGGTGGATTCAATGACCTTTTTTTTGCGGAATTCCTTACACGGGTAGATTAGTTTGGCCTGTGGGAAGTCTATCGGGTGATTAAAGTTATTAGTGTGTATGAAAAGACTAGAGGCTGTGTTTTCCCGTTTAATGCCTCCTCTGTGTTCGTACATTCTCTTATCCAGATTTCTTCCTGTTTTGCCTATGTAAAATAAAGGGCAGTTAATTTATTTACAGGAGATTAGATAGACTCCTGCTTCGTTGTTTTCTTCTATAGGTTTGGTGGTAGGGAATGATTTTTTAATGGTCGAAGGGTATTTAAAAGTGGTTCGGTTAGTGGAAAGGATACTATTTAACCCTTTCAGTAATGGAGAAAATGGAAGGAAGAGGCAGTTTCTTTTAGTATCTGGGTTCCTACTTTTATGGCAATAGAAGTTCGACTTGGCCTTGAATAAGCATTCATTGATGATATGGAGGGGATCCCAAGGATCCACAAAGAGGGATGTCCCTTACGTCCAATCATTTCCAATATTAATTCTCCCACTCATAAGCTCTCCAAATGGCTCGCCAAGCATTTATCTCCAGCAGTTGGAAGAATCTCATCTGCACACATTATGAACACTCAAGATTTCGTTGACCGCCTCAACCACTTGAAATTACCAGATGGAAAACTTGCGAGCTTTGATGTAAACTCTTTGTTTACCAAAGTTCCGGTTGACCAAAACCATGGGCCTTCTGCGGGAAATCATGCCTAGACTTAATTTGGATCTTCCCATTTCTACGAGTAAATTTATCGATTTAGTTCAATTATGTCTCTCCGACAATGTGTTTCGAGTAAATAATGAGTTTTATAGACAAATATTAGGCCTTAGCATGGGAAATAGTTTATCTCCGTTATTGGCATGTCTCTTCATGGGATATTTTGAGACTGAACTCCTTCCCACAATTTCTCCCCCTAACTTTATATGGTTAAGGTACATTGACGATGTATTTTCTGTATGGCCTAATGGCCATGATTTTGATACATTTTTTAATAATTTGAATAATTTGCATGTCTCCATCAAATTTACATATGAATGGGAATATGATAATAGATTACCCTTTTTAGATGTCCTCATTAATAAATATCACCATGAATTAAAACTTGACGTGTATAGGAAACCAACCCACTCGAATGCCTATATACATTATTTTTCGTTTCACGATAATACTGTTAAAAAATCGGTAATTTCTAACCTTTTCCTTAGAGCATACAAAATATGTCATCCTTCCTATTTAGATGAAGAAATTGTCATTATCAGGACCATTTTTTCTGATTTGTATTACCCCGATTGGTTCATATCATCTGCCCATTTTGCAGCTAGGAAAACATTCTATGGTAATAAGCCTTCCCGCA
>OZ018318.1:33481514-33744014 GCA_963969495.1 Ceratothoa steindachneri
ATTTCAACCTTGAAAATGAACGCTAAGCTGAGTAATTTGTGACCATTAATGTTAAAAATATACGGAAGGCAACGTCTACATTTGGAAAGGCACACTCAATATTGTTTTCTACAATTATTCTATAAAGTTAGCATGGTTAAATCTTGTTTTTACATTTTCTGTTGCACTGAACTTATGGCGCACATATAAATGAAACTGCTGAATCTCAACTGAAAAATTACTGTTGAAGTCCTTTGGTTAGCATCAATCAGCTTTTGACAACACTGAGAATACCTTTCAATGTTAGTCTAGGATGAAGTGACATTTTATGACACATCACTTAGAAAAGAAAATCTCTCTGCTATTTCTTTCTATATCTATCCTCTTCTTTCCATCTCAGTTACAGGCTTGTCAAATATTGTGTAAAAGGTGGTGATACGAATAATTTCTCTCTGTCATTCAGATATACTTCTGTTGTATCTCCGCTATTGGTACCTTCTTTCTTGATACGCTTGGGAGTTGTAGCTGCCCTATAATCAACATCTGGTAATGTTTACTTTGCATTATTTTCATATTTTTCAAATTAATCTTGCGAAGTGCACATTTGGTCAGCTAATGATACATACATATCTGCACATGTTTTAGTTCTCATCCTCACTTTGTAGAACTTTGCTTACTCTGTGAAAAGTTTGTAAAGTCGCATTTCAAACTTCAACATAGAAATGAATTCTAGCTCTTGCATCTTATCTGCAATATAATTTGCTTTTCTTCTAGCGTCTCCGTTTTGTGACTGATCTTCGGCTATATATTTTTAATGCTTCTAAAATTACAAGGAAAGGTTGAAAAATTGTGTTGTTGCAATAGCATGTTCCTCCCATCGTTTATCAGAGAGGGATTTCAAGACACTTTCATTTTTCATGCGATCTTTAAGAATTTTCCACCGGCTGGTTGAGACTGAAAAAAGGTATAAAGTAATTTCACTGTAGAGAAGAAATTAAGAGCATTTTGACAGCAGTCAACAGCACTTTGGCCAACCAGATTTAGTGAATGGGCTGCACAGGGTACATATATAGGATACTTCGTTTTTCCTAAAAAAATTTGCTGCATCTCATTATAACGCCTAGACATGTTAGCAGAATTGTCATAAAACTGACCGCTAAATTTTGAAAAATTTAGCCTACAAGCTTCACTTAAATACTGCAACACCAGGTTTGCATTTTCCCGCCGGTGTGGCTTTCTATTTCCAGAAAGCCAGTACAACACTTAACTAATTGCTAAGTGATAAATCTTGTGTTGAATCAACGGACAAACAAAAATGACCAAAAGATTTAACTTCGTTAACAATGAACGCATGGACCCTCTGTGCCATTAGTTGAATAAGTTCCTCGCAGGTGGTTTTTGACAGGTAAGAAGAATTTCTTTGCTCGGAATTTCCATCTTTCGTAATGTGGCATGCTAAAAATATATCAAACTGGCTTATCAGTTCAAACAATCAAAAAATTCCCATTTTTGTAATGATCCAAACCTTAACTATGTTCCTCGAAAAGACAAGCCACGTTCAGCTAACGTAGAAATAACAGCTATACAAGCCTCAAGACATGTTCCCAGTAATCACACTCTTCCTGAATTTGTTTCCCCAGCTGTGACTTCAACACCGCACCTTCTCTGCGAGTTAAATATGTTAGCAATGAGTCTCGATGAGTAGTGCTTTTCTCATGCTTATCAATTACAATAGTATTTCGCCAGTCACTGAACTCTATTTTTATGAACAAACAGTTTACAAACAAAACAATAAACTGATCGTGTTGATGGTGAATACAGTAAACACTCTCTCGTGCATTTGTCACCATTGGCTTTTGTCCCAATAATAAGTTTCTGTGAACAATAGCTTACAGGTTTGCCACTATTAAAATGTCGGTAAGACTTGTTAAATGTCCCATTGTGGTGTTGGCAGTTATTGGGTTTACAAGCGATCCAACAGGCCACATCATTAGCAAATAAATCAAGCCACAACCCTGGATCTTTAGCTAAATGGTGATTTTATTCATCTTTTACAACAAGAAAAATTTCGCCATGATACACTAAACTTCCATTTTCAGCAATTTTAGGGGCCAGAGAATGTATTGTAAAGTAACTCGAATCAACATTTGCAGTAGAGGTATCCATATCAAGAGAATTTACAGGCAAAGTGAGATCAGTTATGAGGCATATGCAAGATGAACCTGCTTGTGATACCTCATATTTTGATTATAAAGTGATCAAAGTGGTATTTGCCGTATTTGTGTCCACTGCGTTTGACAGAGATTGTTTTTTACCCGGAATCTGTATATTATGTTTTGGAACTTGTGTGAAGAAATCAGTCAGCTTCCCAGTCTTGCGCTTTAATTCCAAAATTTTCTCTTGTTTCTTGGTTGATAGTTTTCGTTTTTGTTCGCCACTTAATTGAATCCGCTTCATCTTGATTTTTGGGGGTCTGATAAATACTGAAAAAAATTATTTTGTTTAAATTATTATGTAGCAATTAACACAGCTAAGCATGACATAGGCAGAACAATACAGACAATTTTATTCCCAGCTTATTGCTGAATCTTGTCCTTTAATTAATAAAGACACATTTTGTTTCCAAATCGTCTTTTCAAGCTCTACAAACTCTATAGAGGAAATAAAGATAGCATTTATAGTTTGGGGGAAAAACATCAAGCACAAACAATTGGGGGGTGTGGGTGTAATTTTTTTCATAAAACTAAAAATAAAACACTATAAAATAAAAACTATAGCTAATATCTTAATGGAAATGCTAGTGTTTGTAGAAATTGAAAAGAAGAATCGAATGCATTTTGAATCATTGCCCTACGATGAAAAATGCCCGAGCTCTAGCAATTTGAAAATACCTCCTAAATGTCGAGGAGGAGGTTTCGTATTTTTTTCGGGATAGCTATGGGGGGGGGTGTAGAGTTTGGCAGGTATTGGAAGTTTATGGGGGTTAGTGTATGTGTCGTGTCTGGTGTGGCAGGTATCGAGGGCTTGTAGATAGTTGGCCTACCCTTAGTCATCCAGTCGAGTTAGTTCTGACTACCAAAGTATCTCACCGGGAATACGTTTTTAGACTAGGTTCCAGAAGGTGCCTCGGTAATCACGGGTTAAAGGAAAAGGACTCGAAAGGAAAGCGGTGGTAAGTAGGCTTTATTCTTAGCTGGGGCCTACCTAATGAGAGCAAGCGAAATAGTTCGAGTCCTACGCGGCTGTGTGTAAGTTTTCCGTTAATGTTAAGCAGCTGAGTCTATGGAGGCAGGACTTAAGGACGAGGGACGGATTCGTGACTCTAATAATAACAAAATAACAAGTAAGCTATGCTGACAGACGAATTAGCTAATTCTCTCTCCATCTTAGTCTTGTGCGCGGGCGGAGCTAAAGATCAGAAGTATGTTCGTCAGTTCCTCTGTTGCCCATTGGGCGGAATTACATGAGGTATGTGCGTTTAATAAAACTACATATTTTTCCCAAGTTGGGCCTACATCCAATATCTGAAAAAACGTTTTGCATTTCACAGGTCCTCGAAAACTTTAACCGGTCAAAGCACATACCACCCTGTATTTGCTCGGCCTGCCCCTGTTATCTATTATTAAGATCGTTTCGTATGGCAGCTGTTTCCTAGCATGCGTATATTTGTGTGACCGCGTGGGAACTTTGGCTGTCCGCTTGCTTGATTCATATTTATCTTAATAAATATACAATTGTGATATAAGTATTTCTCCCTATTTTACCATGGTTCACCACTTATTTCCCTTGCAATTTGAGTGTCACATATCTCGGTTTCTATCGCAAAATCGGAAAAAATTACACGAACAAAATCGGTAATCTTTTCAATTCTTTATAAGTGTACTAAATTATCTCATTATTAAATGTGTGTACCCATTTTCAGGGTTTCATAAATCCACCGGGCACCCATTTGTGTGGTTCCTGTTGGGCCTACCTATCCTACGATTTGGGTGCCACAAGCCTACTTTCCCTTGCAATTTGGCTGTCACATATCTCGGTTTCTATCGCAAAATCGTAAAAAAATTACACGAACAAAATCGGTAATCTTTTCAATTCTCTATGAGTGTACTAAATTCCAGCACTCTAGTTTTAAAAATAAAAAAGTTATAAAGAAAGGGGAACTCCTCTAATGCTGGAGTCAGAGGTGAAAGTATGATTAAGTTCTTCCAGGAACTGCTCCAACCTTCAGCCCCCCCCCCCCTCACACACACACACACACTCCACGTCCTACCCTCAGACACAAATTCGATTTTAAAATTCATGTATGATGTAGTAATTAGGCACAACATAATTTATAGCAAGACATTTATTTGCATGTAAGTGCAACAGAATTATTTGGGAAAAAATATCAGAACACAAACTTAAAAGAAATTCAACATCATTGAACAATGCAATAATCTGTTTTAAGTAATCAGACACTGTGTGAACAACAAATCAAGATTGTCATGGCCATGTCCCGCTCTAGGTGTTAGGAAAATTGTCTATTACCAACTAAAACTGGTAGGCCTTGATATAGGCAAGGGAGATTCTGGGAAAATGGAATCACACACATTTCCACACTTTCCACAGAGAGCTGTAGTAGTTGTCCTCTTCCTCTGTGTAGTGGCTCGCCATTCCTCTTCTTGAGGTGACTGCTTTTCTTCCTTTACCAATCCATGTCTTCACATAACGTAGTGGATCCCACTATCTGCATGGGGGCACAATATAGCTGCATTCTTGGTTGTGAGTTTGCTCCTGTACTCTTTAATGGTCATGTTCATTGAGCTGAAATCTCTTTGACAATCTGCATTGCTTGCAGACAGTGTGTCTACTGCCATAAACAGATTCTCTATCTGGTTAGGAATGCTTATCTCTCCACTTGTCTTATAGCCTACATACAAATTAAAAGGTTCATCGTATAATATAGCCTACCCTTGTCTGGGCGTGTTCTGAGAGAGTAATATTTTCATCCATTTTTGACAGCCAACTAGCTAGTTGATGGCCCTTCTCTGACTGTCACTGTAGCCTACATCGTTCCTGGTAGACCTACTGCTTCCTCCATATGTTCCTCACATTACTCTATCCTAACAACAACAGTATTATTTTTGTTAATAACGCCTCCGCAAGCTTACCTCTAATTAACGACTACTGCAGAGCAAGCACCCGGCCGCCATTACTCACCCGCTGTGATGTTACACTCATTGGCGGGACGTCTATGACATCACGCCACGCCATAAACAAATGAACAGCGCGCAGCGTACAATTGCGCGCCATTGTTACTCTGCCAGATATTAACATAATTCGTCTTCTCTTATTTTCACTGCCTGATCGCAGTGAAAGCGGCTTGATAAACAACCATTAGCCTCTATTGAAAGCGGCCCGTAGCTGCTGGGTGGACGTTCCACATTTGTGAGACTGTCTGGTAGTTGTTGTGACGTTTCAACCCGTCACCGATGTTATATACTTCCTAGCAAGCATATCGCGTAGAACAGCCACATCAATTCCCACTGGTCGATCATCAACATTTTTAGAGAAGAGTACAGAGCATCAACTAAACTCTTGTTGTCCACAGAGCAATGGATGTTAACACCAGCACAGTAAGATATTTCAACAATGATACTGGCGATGTGCACTGCAGCTTCAGCGCACTCAACAAGAGCCAGGGCATAGGCAGACAATGTTGACTTGACAACACGCCGGATTTTCATAAACTGCCAGTAGATTGGACAACGAGCACCACTATCATCCTACAGGAATACAATAAATGCTCCTTAAGAGCCACCATCAGCCAAATTAGCAAAAGCTGCATCCGAATAACACTTTAGAGAACAGGCTTTGATTGGCTCAAGCTTAGGAAAATCTAATCTCATGTTTTCTCTTGTCACTTGAGCTATTAACTTATTCAATCTTAGAAAATCACCACAGTTGCCTTGTTACATGCAACGCTCAACTGACAAGTTTCAAAATCAATGTCTGGTCTGGTATGTGTTGCGATCCAGTTCAGATGTCCAATCAAATTCTGTACTCAGTCTTTTCCGCCAGTGTTAAGTCGCTTGTTTTAAGAAGAGCATGCCCATGACTGATGCCGACAGGTGTCAAAGTTGGAGCATACTGGAACTGATGGACAGTCAAGCCATCAGCAGTCGTATTGATGTTTAAACTAATATACTTGAATAATGCTAATGCTAAGCTGCCAATCAAGAACATGTGATGTAATTTGTTAACAATAGCGTCCTCAAATGCGGCAGTTCCCGCCCAGAGAAAATCATCACCATAGACACAAATTATGCTCTCAAAATTGTTGTCAAGGTACCAGGAAAACAAAGAATTATCTAATGAATCCATGTAAACACTAAGCATCAATAATTCATCTTTCACTCTTAAATACCAAGCTCTGGCTGCATAAAACAAACCGTACACAGTCTTCTTTAATTTCTACACGTTATTATTAAAATATTCATGGGAAGCTTCAAGTAAATCTCACGTTCATTGTCATTGCCCTACAGATACGCAGCCTCGACATCAATGGTGTGACACTCCCACTGCTTGGAAGATGCCAGAGACAGAGCCAGACGTACTGCTTCCCTGGAACACGTAGGCGAATCCTTGCGCAACGAGATAGTGTCCTCTTCAAAGCCACGTGCTACTAATTTCGCTTTACAGTGGCGGCAACAAAAAAAGTGACATTTAATATTGGCAACAGAAATCGATACACAAAATCGTTTTCACGATTTTACTTGCCAACTAGCCAATGAAAAGGTGCGGGGCTTATGCCGCAAGTGGACGACTCTCCTGAGCTAAGACAAGAGAACTGCGCTTTACTGGAACTCAGTGTCTCGTTTGAGCTCGTACAGTTAGGCTTTAGTGTATGGCACTCCAGCGTGCTGATTTCCTGCATTCGTGCCTACATTTGACGTGCTATAACTTCTGTGCAAATGGATACAATGGGGCGGAAAAAGCTTTCTATGACAGAGAAAAGCCGTGCCTTGACCCTATTAGAGCAGGGAAAGTCTTTTATTGATGTAGCAGCAGATTTAGGAACCTCAAAAAATACGATTCATCGCCTAAAACGGGCAGCTGAGTTATTGCCACCAGGGAACCATACCAAAGATGAAGGAGGGCATTGGTGCAGCTAGGAAGACATCTCCAAGGACTGATAATATCCTAAGGCGTGAAGTGATGTCAGACCCTTCTGTAACCTCCGCTTTAATCAAGAAAAAACACCCAGACCTCCTCCAGAACGTCGCCCTCAGGACCATCCGTCATTGCTTACAGAAGGACTTATGCCTACCGGCTCGCCGCGCTGCCAAGAAGCAACTTCTTACCAAGACTATGAAGATGAAAAGGCTCAATTTGTGCAAGACCTATAAACATTGGACAGCTGCCCATTGGAAGAAGGTTATGTTCAGTGATTAAAACACCTTTAGGCTGGTCAGAGGAGAGTCAAAGATCGTGCGTCGTCCCAGCAATGTGTCTCGGTATAACCCAAAATATACCGTGAAAACTGTGAAGCACCCTGATAGTGTGATGGTGTGTGGTGCCTTTAGTGGAAACAAGGGCAGAGGGGTCTGTACTTCCTTCCCAAGAATGTAACCATGAGGGGGACTAACTATCTGGAAGTTTTGAGGCAGCACATGCTGCCATTTTGGGAAATTCATCAGTGTGAATTTTTCATGCATGATGGTACCCCTGCTCACAGGTCCCAGTTAGTGAAAAGGTTCTTCAATGATAATAATATTAGTGTTTTGGAGTGGCCTGGTAATTCCCCGGACCTAAATCCTATTGAGAATGCTTGGAATCTGATGAAAACCAAAGTTCAAGAGACAGCACTCGGCAGCATCAAGGACCTGATAGAATCACTGAAGAAGATCTGGGTTACGATCGACCCCACCTACTTCGCAAACCTTACTGAATCAATGCCCAATCGACTCAGGATGATCATCAAGTGCAAGGGCAACATGACCAAGTATTAACTTTCATGAAATATTCATAATAAAATATGTAAGTTACATTTTTCTGTTTCATTTTCTCTGAATTGTCACATGTCACTTTTTTTGTTGCCGCCACTGTAGTAACTGTCTTATCATCTCGCAGTTTCTTAGTCATCACCCACCTAACTGATACGACATCTTGAGCAACATTCTCAACTTCTTGATAAAAAGTGTCGTTTCTCCAGTTTTCCATTTCATCTTCTTTCGCTGCCAGCACATCATCATAATTAAACATTACAACCATCTCTACACTGTCAGGTATCACAGACAAGTCGACAATATCATTGAAGTCAATCCAACTAACAGTACTATCAGAATCGTACCTAACGTTGAAATAATTACGATATTTGTTACTTGTGTCTTTTTCCGCTCTACTTATCACCTTACCAGAGACAAGGTCACCAGTTGCTGAACTCACACTTTGAAATCGCTGTCCAACTTTAATTTGGGCTGCAGAGTTACCGCCGATGTCAACGCAACTATCTTCATGTTGATTCTCATTACTATCAGCCGGCTAGTGCATGCACTTCAGCAGCCTCATCACTGCCGCTGTCGTCGCTATCATGGCTGTGATCATCCTCATTATCCACAGGAGGATAGCAGTCCTCTTCGCCAGACTGCCGTTGCTCTAAACCATCTGGTGTAGTTCCACTGGGCATGATCGTGCTAACTGGAGCATGGATTAAGCGACAAGTATGAACTCTCACATAGACACCACCATGACGAACCAACACCTGCTTTCCGTCACGTCCGATCACAACACCAGGCCAGTGCCACTCGTTATTGTCATCACGCTTATAGAAAACTTCATCACCATTACTTAGATTTTCCACATCAGTAGAACGCACATTGCTTCTTAATGCTTTATTCAGTCGCTCGTTTGACTCGATCTTCAAAAACTGCTTCTTGGCAGAGTGAACAGCATTCAAATTATTTCTCACGATAGTGCAAGCCGTCACCGGTTCGCACGCAGGATGTTTATTGCAAAACAACTTAGGCATAGCAGGGATAAAACCAAATAATATTTGGTTAGGTGAAAACCTGAATTATTCAACAATGCATTACGCCCAGAAATTGCCCAGGCAAGCGCGGTATCCAGATCACAACTAGAATCCGCAATAATTTTATTGACTAGATTACCAATGACTGCATTGAGTCGTTCACAAGTCCCTTTACTCCACGGGCTCTCTGCTGC
This sequence comes from Ceratothoa steindachneri, assembly GCA_963969495.1. NCBI lineage: Eukaryota > Metazoa > Arthropoda > Malacostraca > Isopoda > Cymothoidae > Ceratothoa > Ceratothoa steindachneri. Next base: position 33,490,698 of record OZ018318.1, read on the forward strand.
TGTACTCATCACCTTTATATTGAATGCTTCACCAAGGGCTCTCATCTCATCATTATTAAACTCACCCCCGTTATCATTGAAGATCTTCTGGGGAGAACCAAATAGACTAATCCAACACATGAACAAACCTTTAATGATTGTTGAAGTAGTTTTGCTTTTGATTACTGTTGCTGTACAAAATCTCGCAGCCATGTCGATTATCACAAGGAAGTAAGATTGACCCACACTTTCAAATCCATTGCAATACTTTCGTTAAAACTCCTCACCATTGGTAAACATACAACTGGTCTAGGAACAGATCTTTTATATTTAGCACATGTTTCACAAACGCTTGATAAATCATTAATTTCTTGTTCAAGATCAGTATTCTTGTTACCCGCATTTCTTGGAAGTTTTATAAATTTTTCAGTAGTGGGATGTCCAAATTGTTTGTGTAGCTTCAAGGCAACTTTCTTCACATCAGCATCAGTAGAAGTCAACATCACCTCGTGAATGTTAGCCTGGTCCAGTCATCTATACAAGAGCAGTAAATAGTGTCCAGATGAAGTAGAACCTAGCTTGACTCATTTCTTGGTAATCTTAACGGTTTCGTTCACAAAATCCAAAACCATGCAGCAGTTTTCATAGACTTCTTCTCAGTAGCAACGGAATATTAGCCCATACAACATCGGTAGTAACTTCCACACACATGTTATTAATCCAACAAGGAATTGTTATTTTTTCTATGAAGGTACAGAGGTGCCGTCACCAAATGTAAATGTTGAAACAGATGGTTGCTCTCTAATCAATGTCTGGTCATATTCAGATAGGGAATTTAAGTGTCACTGCAGCCACAAACTACCACATACTGTAGAGAAACAACCAGTGGCTAGTATAGCGCAGCCTTCCAACTCTTCGAGCAATGAAAGCAGCTTAGTTTCCCTTACTTCGTTGTGTACATCACCCAGAAACATTGATAATTGCACACTTTCAGTCTGAACATCTTCTTTAGTGACCATATTATTATTGTTCTCATATGTGTGTGGACATTGACGTGCCCAATGATACTTCGAATCACAAACTGCACTCCGAATCATTTGACCATCAAGTCCTATAGGATTAAGCTTACGAGCTCGTGACTGCGAAGGGTAGGATTCTTGTCCAGGTACCGCACGGTCCACAGTACTCGTAGTACCTTGACCCCGCGATGCACGACCATCACGGTAGGAACCTCGACCACGCCGTCCGCCACGAGTAAACAATGCCTCACCCCTAGTGTGCTTGTCAGCACTGGCTCACTCTTGATAATAACAACGAGTATCATAGTCCTTGTGCTCGAAGCACCGATCTCATTACCAAAAATACGTTTTAGAGTAGATTTAATATTAGCCTAGGAAACCTCACTGATGGCTGACATGACTAACTGCACTTCATTTTCACGAAGTTTAAAAGACGCCAACAACATAAACGCCATCACAAGATCAGGAAGATTCATATCTTCCTGCAAAAGTTGGAATACATGTGCTCATAATCGCTCACAAACTGATTAATGTTGACGCTTTCAGACCTACGAAAATTGTACAAATTACAAAAAGCTGTAAATTGCCGACGACCCTTTTCGGGTAAGAACAGTCCATCTAGTTTAGCCAACAAGATTTCGACACCGTCATTTTTTTGTAAATCATCAACACTGATTTCTGAAGAAGCTACCCTAGCCCATTCCAATCAAGGAAAGATGAATCGCTAACGCATGTTTAGTTTTCGGCAATTCAGTAAGTTTGCATCAAATACCAATATATTTTTTCCAACTATCATAGCACCCATCATTGTCAAGTTTAGGCGGCTATTTCGATGAATAGGCACTGGAATTAACGCTTTCCCTAACAGAGGCCATGACGTAAGAGCTCTGCTACCACTGTTAACAACGTCTGCACACACTTACCTCTGAACAACGGGTGCTGCGGAGCGAGCACCCGGTCATGACATCACGCCACGCCATAAACAAATGAACAGCACGCAGCATACAATTGCGCGCGATTATTACTCCGCCAGATATTAACAATCTTCGGCTTTTCTTTTTCTCTTAAATATCTGATCAATTTTTCTTTTCATTTTGACACTTTTCGTTTCTCCATTTAACAAGCTTGAGCATCTAATCTGACGTTTTCCCTGTTTCCTCTTTTTGCAAAGCGAAACCAGAGATTCAAAATTCGGATCACCTGAAGAATCTGAACCCCAAAAGTTTCTACTGAAGAATCTGATCCCCAGATTGACTCTCCTGAAAAGTCTCCCCCCTCACCTTACCTTTTCTAAAATAAAGTTTAAGGATTTATTTATAAAGATGGTTTAAAAAACAATTTATATAAAAAAGTTTAAAAGAAAATATAAAAAAACCCCCGTTAATTTATGGGATACTAATATGCGCACACAAGGTTTCAAAATGATCGGTAAATCGCTCACGCAGCACGAATTCGTGCAGGTAGCTTGCCAAAAATTCACTTTTACAACCTTTCATTGCCTTGATTTTACTTCTTCCATTACGATTCTATCGTTTGCGATTGAACTTCAGTTTTGGGGTTACAAAATGTATAGAATAATTTACTGTACGATGCGAAAATCCTAACCGTTGTATGTTTCCGTATCCTTTCCATTCATTGGAATGAATAATTGAACCAGGAAGTACTATTTTTTCAATGATGGGTAAAAGAGTGGCATCGCTCCTGTCAGGTATGATTTCCATGTAGCCATTTGCGGGCGTAGAGGTTGTATCAACAATACCGAAAATCCAAACCTGACTTTGGGGTCCTCTTTCTTTGTGATGTTTCTTTGTACCCAAAGCAAGATTCATCAATTTCTCTTCTAATTTTTTATTCTGAAATTTCGGTATTTTTAAGTCGCTAAGGATCCAGAAGTAATGGTCGTAGAGCAATGATTTAAAGTGCATTCGAATTGTCCTTTTAAGCTCTTCTTTTACGATATCATTCATACTTTTTGAGAATAAACCATAAAACAAAAAACCCTATTTTTTTGTTTTTTATTGGAAAATTTTACAATAGTAGCTATAAAATAATCTTTACGAATTTTCCAAAAACATACGACAAAAATTTAGTTTTTAGCCTTGTGTACCTAATCCCCCCCAAAATATGAGAAAACTTCGGATCCTTAGCTATTTTAAAATACCCCTTAAAATGCTGGGTTTTGGGTGTATTTTTTTAAAACCATCTCGGTTTCTCTCGGGTAATCGGAAAATATTACAAACCAACTTCGATTTGTATTTCAATTCTCTATAAGTGTGTACAAATTTCATCACTCTAGCTATAGTAATAAGAAAGTTATCATTTTTACCGAAACCATCCCCTCAATAAAATATCCACCTTAAACGCATTCAAAATATATAAAACGTACTTACATTTTAACATATGAAACAGCCAGACTGAGTGTGCTATTGGAATAGTTATGAAGCAACTTAAAGCAAGAATGAGGTAATAAAGCACGTACCATTAATACCAGTGACAGTTGGCAACTAAACTAAGAACTTACGAGCTACTACCCATCACTCGCGCGGTTTCAAACGCGTACTGGACTTGTTCAAAACATGTATAACTTCCAAAGCACAGTGTACTTTATTTTGCAGGGGAAAATATGACACAGGAGAGAAGGCTTTATAAAGAGAACTTATTCATTTTTCATTAAATTTTTAAAATGGCTATAAATTTAATTAATTTAATAATATAAATGGTAAATTCAGCTATGATAAATTTCCGAGGTGCCCCTCCTTTTCCTGATACCCTAAGCACGTGCTTACTTTGCTTATAGGGTTAATCAGCACCGCCTAAATACGAATCGCTTCTACCTTCATTTGACGCTTTGTACCTCGAGAAGACAAACGACCAGTGTTTAAATACAGGTGCAGATTCTGGTATATTTGGAAGAACATCCAAACGACCAGGACGAAGGCCCCGTTCCATTCTTCCCTAGTAAAATAAATTGAAGGAACCCAAAGGAAAGAATTCTCCGAACGTTGGCTTTATTTTGCCTGAAATAAATACCGAACATACATAAGAATACAAAGAAAATAATATATATATATATATAATAAACACATTATCGCATAAGCACACACATGTGCATGTACATTCCACAAACAAAGAATTATTAATGGCAATGTATTAGCGACATAACGTTGGTTTCACAAACCTAGGAGTCCAGTTACATTATCGTCAGCAATACATCTATTTCATACTTTCATGTAATATTTGAACTTCACTAAATTTAAGTTCAAAACAGGTTAGTTATGAACTTAATCCCAAATAAATGTTATTGTTTTTCTTTTTTTCATTCGGTTAGTTTAGCAATCAATTTTCTAGTTTGGGTTAAATTTAGGAAAATGACCGCCTTGATTTTTGTGGGCGCTGTTAAAAATATTTCTTTTTTTTTAAACTTCGCAAATTCTATATAGTATATATCAGAGATATACTCTATTATTATTATTATGGCTTTCACTCTAAAGAGTATTGAAAAGTCTCATAATACAATATAATGCGATTGCAATAACTTGACAAAAAAACAAACCACAACTTTGGGGGAATTTGCCCAAGGAAAACGGTCTCTAAATTAAAAAAAAAAACCCCACTTGTTTTTAAGCAAAAATATATATGAATTATCCAAAAAGTCAAGGGCGGCCATTTTCCGAAATTTAACCCAAGTTTAATTCTCATTTTTTTTCTCCAAATAAAAAGGTGAAGTTAAGAAAAAATAAAGGATTATGGAATATTTGGGAATTTTTTAAACAATAGAATTACAAATGTGAAGTTGAGAAAATTGATTAAAATTTAGGAATGACTGCTTTTTAATTTTATTTTTTGTATATTCGAGAGTTTTATCGAACTTATTTATAAATAGATTTTAAATTTTAACCTTTATCAGGAGGAAATAGCTACTGGCCCTAAAAATAAGGAGAGCAAAATGAAATTATTACAGCAAATTTAGACTAAAAAAAAAGAATAGTGAGGATTGTTTTTTCACTATTTAAAAAGAATTCCGCTAAATTTTTTCTGGCCTTTAGGCCACGAAAATAATCATCGATGTAAAAAAAATAACCAAGAGTAAATTATTATTAGAAGACCAGGCAATGTCTTCGCCGTAGGGGGGAGCTTGCGCTTCGCTACTAAGATTAAAATTTAAAATCTAAAAAAAAAGCACCCATGGTAAATTTTTATATATTTTATGAATTTCGCCAATTATAATAATTTTAAAAAAGAACTCTAAACTAAATTTCCCACCTTTCAAAATATCACGTTGTTAAAATATAGTTATAGAAGAAGATATATAAAAATAAATTTTCTGAACTTCACCATTTGTAATTCTTTGGGTTTTAAAATTTAACAAAATTTCGACACTTATATAAATTTGTGAACTTCACCATTTTGTTTTTTTTATATTATAAAAAAATCTTTAGAAATAACTTTGATAAAAAAACATAGGTCATAACCAAACTAAGATGAAATTATTATTCAAATACTCATAAAAATCCCCTTCTTAAATTATAGAGTTAGTGATGATGATGGTGATGATGTATAATGTTAACTTTATAAAAGTTTGTAGACTAAGAGAGTGTTGCTAAAATCAAATATGCCCTATGAAGGAGTGGTTTTTGGTATATTGAATGGTTTTATCAAGGTTCTTTCTACTAGTTTATTTATAGATGGAAAACTTAGAGCGCATGGCTGGGTTTTCGTTTATTCAAAGTTATTTCTAAGAGTTTATCTAGTTTGAAAAAACAGGCATTAGGTATCGTTTTTCGTATATTTGAAGCTTTTATCCAAATAATTTTTTCTCACTTTATACTTTTTAATTCCTGAATATAGGAATGAAGATGAGAAAGGTTTGAATAAAATATATTTTATATAAAGAAGTATTTAAGGACGAGATTATTAATAAAATTTTAGAAGCATATAAAGATTACGATTACAAAAGAGAAGATAAAAAAGAAGTTAGCTAAAATAATATTGAAACATTTCTACTTGAAGACATTTCGAAAAAGAAGAAAGTAATAAATATATTTCAGAAGAATTTGATACTATAGAAAAGGTAGAAATAGAAACCTTATACTCTTACCTTGGCCGTAAGCCACAGAACGAAGGTCTGTCTGCGAAGCACAAGCTCCTCCTGTAAAGAGGAATGGAGAAGCCGTTTCTCTTGTTGTTTTACAATAAAAAATAATATTAACTTTAACGCTCTAGCGTCAACTTCCGTTAGATTTTAAAAGAATTAACTCTTTGTAGACCTGCTTGCCAGTACGCATTGGCACACCAACAAGTTGAGCGACTTAATACATTCTGTGTCCGTAGGCACGACCGAACACGATGGATCCTTGTTACCATGACTGAGTTACGACCATTTTTGCTGACTATATTGAACAAACACGTTGCTCTTCGCCGCCTGACGAGAAAAATGATCATGTAAAGCACGTCAGTACTCTATATGACCTATCAATGCTACTTCAGCAACCTCTGTACGACCGTTAACTTACTACTATCGCATATATTAGGGTTGAATAAATTTTGTCTGGTGTACTTTTATACATATATACCATGCGTTTCAGTTAAATCAATACAAAGTTAAAAATGCGCTTAAGAGCTAATGACCGCACCAATGTAGGTTACTTGAGCTTGGACAGGATCGTTTCAAATGACTTAAAAAAAGTCCTGCTTCATTGCGTTTTAAGAGCATGTCACAGATGAAATATCGGTTGATACAGTTTGTCTCCAAAAGGTTATGAGGGACTCCCACATCATAGCAGGAAATGTACTTAAGTTCCACTAAGTGTTCATGAACAGTACCTTTTGTAAGTTCCAACATATCTTTAAGTCCCCCTAGTTGTGATTTTGGGGTCGGCTTCAATTTTTAATTCTGAAAGATCGTCCTACAACTCCTTAAGGTCTCTCAGAGCGACTTGCATCTTCTAAGCCGAAATCTTCGCGTTTGAATCTCGCAAACCATCTCCAAACCGTTGATTAAACTACAACACCTTCACCATGAACTTTATAGATGGTTTTGCACGTTTCTGTAGAGTCTTTACCCCTTTAAAAAAAGGATACTGTGGAATACACAGTCAAATTGTCAATTGGAATTGCATCATATTGTATTACGAGGGGCGGTCAATAAGTTTTGCGAATCGGTAGGGAAAAACAGATGAAGGGGGATGGCTGTTTGTGCGGGTGTTAGGACAAGTTATGACAAGTTAGGACCTGCAGCCGAACGCTCCTGCCTCTTCTATTTGAGAAGCAGTAGCTGATCGCAGATCGTCAGTCACAAAGTTTTCAACAATGAAGAAGGTTGAGCACCGCGCAGTGATCGAATTTTTGACCAAGGAAGGCAAGAAGGCAAAATAGATCCATGAACGCATGGTTGCAGTGTATACCGACACCCCCCTTCCTATGCAACCATTGCTCGCTGGAATAGGAAGTTCCGCCATGGTCGTGAGTCCCTTGAAGATGACCCCCGTCCAGGACACCCGTCAGACGGGACCAACGAGCACAATGTGGCCCGTGTGGAGAGGAGGATCCTCGAAAATCGACGGGTGAAGGTCGAAGAAATCGAGCGAGAACTTGGAATATCACATGGAAGTGTTATCAACATCATCCACGACAATTTGGCCATGACCAAGGCCTCTGCCCGTTGGGTCCCTAGAAACCTCACGCCCCATGATCGACTTCAACGTCCTCAAAATTCAGAGGAGCTGCTGACCCTGTACAACCAAGACCCGGCGGGATTCGAGTCACGCATAGTGACAGGTGATGAAACGTGGGTCCATCACTGGGATCCCGAGACCAAGCTCGAAAGCATGGCCTGGAAGCACAGGGGCTCTCCGACCCCCTTTAAGTTCCGGACCCAATCCTCAGCCGGGAAGATCATAGCCACCATCTTCTGGGATTCTGAGGGAGTGTTGATGGTGTACTATGCGCTTCGTGGAAGGACCATCACAGGCCAATATTACACCGAGGAACTGGCTGGGTTGAAGAAGTGCATCCGTCAAAAGCGGCGCGGCAAGTTGACACGCGGTGTCCTGCTCCTCCACGACAATGCCCCTGTATACAAGGCCAGAGTTGCACAAGCTGCCCTGTGCGAGTGCAGATTCGAGGATCTCAACCTTTCCCCCTACAGTCCAGATCTGGCCCCTAGCGACTACATTTTATTCCGCCAGCTCAAGGCTGCACTGCTTGGACGCCGGTTTGGGGACGATGAAGATGTCCAGCTCGCCGTCCAGGAGTGGATTGAACAGCAGTCGGGAGATTTCTGGTTGTCGGGAATTCGAAGCCTCAGGGACAAGTGGCGCAAGTGCATTGAGGTCGAGGGTAGTTATATTGAAAAATAATAAAATACTTTTCCTCATATCTCGTTTCCTTATATCCGAATTGCAAAACTTATTGATCCCTCCTCATATATATAATTTTGAGGGATCTTTTATTCTAAATTAAAATATGTTATGAACATTTTCTATTACACATTATTAAAGAAAATATGATAGATTTATTTAACATTCGGTTTCGGGGCTTATATAATGTCTGGAGTCAAGAATTTGGTTTAACAACGTCATTAAATTTCCTTGAAGTGGGTTACTGGGGCTTCATTACTTGTAGAAAATGCAACTTTTGGTTATCCAATTTTGACTTGATAAGGGCTGACCAAATTAAGAGATATACTGATTTTTTATGTGAGACATAACCAATAGAGGTTACCTCGTTGCAAGTGCTGCAAACCTATCATCTTACAAACATTACAGCTGTTTAAAGATACTACTGTCGAAATTGCTCAAAATAACCATAAAGGAAAACATTGAAATATCCTGGGCGGATAATTCAGTCGGGTGCTCTAACCACTGAGCCTACCAAGTACACCAACTCAAACCTACCTAAACCGTGACCTTATCAAACCCACTATCTCTTCAGGCTTGAAGGTACTTAAAAGTGATATTTATACCAAACCTCTCTCTGACCTGCGCATGAAACAAGAAACCGGACTTTTAAAGGCAGGAGAAGAAGACAATGAAAAATCCAAAGATCAAGGAGAGTAAATTACAGCTCATTTAGTGCATCTATACTGAGAAGACACGAATAATGAGGGGATCTTTTGAAATTTGCACTTTTTGTAGTTTATTTGATTCAAGTGATATTGTGAAAAGGATTACTGCGAAACATAGTTTGTTTGAACTATTGAGTGAATTCGGCTGTTAGTGCTCAGATAGGTTTGAAAAGTGTGAATGCAGCTGGAGTAGATGATATGGGAGTAAAGATGCTAAAATGTAGAGGTGATTGTGTAATCGAATGGATCATGTGGCTACGTTGTAAGGCATTTGAAGGTCGAAGAATTCGGTAATTGTACCGCTGTATAAGGGTAAAGGGAAGAAACGTGACTGCAAGAACTACAAGGAGGTAATTCTGTTGCGTTGAAGTGTATAAACAATTTCTGATTGGGAGAGAGGGGGGGGAGATGATCAAGGAGGATTGGAGAAGGTAGTTTGTGTTTAGATGAAATATTTACATTGAGACAGATAGCTAAAAAAAAAGAAATAAAAAGTGCAAAGTGTATGCTAGTTTCATGGATCTGGAGAAATTTTATGATCGTGTAGATAGATAAGTATTATGGCAGGTGCTAAGAATGTATGAAGTAAGTGGTAAACTAATTGATGGTGTGAAGTGTATTTATGCTGGAAGGCGTGCGTTAGTGTGGTTTGGCATGCGTGGCGGTGGGGTTGTCGTTGTATTGCTCCCCGGGAGCAGATAATCCCTTCGACAGCTTGGGAGATGAAGGAAGAAACCTTTGATCGGACAGCATGTGATGTAGGCCACGTCAACGTTACCACAATTAAGTGGGGCCGCATCTTCTGTGAGACTGTCCTGAGGGACCAAGTTAGATTGAAGGGAGGCTGTTGCATGCTGTGGGAATTTTATAGCACCCCTCTGTACTAATGGCGCAAGCAACAGCTAAAAAGTGGGAGTTCGATTGTAGCTTAACCTCGCGCACTTTTCATCCGAGTGAGGTAGTTCCACATCAATATTGCAGCCAAGTGTGGTGATCGTGTCATATCTATTTGGAAATGACATGCCTACTTTACAGTTCTATTTTTTCCTGCCATACATGGTAGCTGGTTGGGTGGGTGGATAAAACAAGGTTGATTGATGTCGCCTTAGCCGGTTAATATCACTATGGTTGGAGTACTGAGAGAAGTACATATGAAAAATGGTTGCTATATCGATGCAGAATGTTGAGGGGTGGGTTTTATCTATAATGGTATATGCTGATGACCAAGTGTTGGTTGATGAGTGAGAGTGATTTGGACATGTTTTTTAAATGGCGTGTGAGAGGGTGCTAAACGTGAATGCAGAAAAGAGTAATAAGAACATACGAAAAGAAGGAGACTGCAACAGACCATTCATGGCCTACACTTGGTATTTCCGAGCTAGAATGCGCGCGTGTGTGTGTGTGTAATATCTGAGTCCGTTGTGTCAACCTTGGCCAAGTGAGAAGCTTTAAGTATATTTGATAAATTGTAAATAAAAGTGGTACGGATAAAGAAAATTGCGATTAGTATTTTTTAAATGGTAGGAGAAGGAAAAAGCTCGAGTGAGATCAGTGTAAATGAACAACATGAAAGGTTAGCTTGGTGTGCAAAAGGTGAAGAGAGTGAGGGACGACTAGGTGAGAGATGCTTATGGTTGGAATAAGGGTGTGAATAGCATTGTTGCTGAAAGGCTTCTGAGGTCGAATTGACATGTGAGAATAATGGGTGAAAAAAACAATAACCAACTTTTGTAAAGATAATATACGAGGATGAATGTCAGGGTGCGAGAAGAGAGGATTAAGAGGAGTGTTTGAGGGAAAGGGCTGAGTAAGTGGATGGTATTGTGTATGATAGGTCTTCATAGAGGGCGGTTTGTGAGGGGGTGGGGTGCTTGGGGCTTTCTGCACAGGGATGAACCATGACTGGACGAGATAGTACAGTACATAATACCCAATCACTATGAAGGGTCTTTTGCGTAAAAGGTGAGTGGATGAAGCTGGTAGATTTGGTGGCGCTGAAGTGGGTCGACCCCACTTTATTGAAAACTAGTAGATGTTAAAGTCTTGGTCTTATTTTTTTAATAGGGTTCATTTTTCTTTCCTCAATTTGATTAAATTCGTTATCGTTTTCCTTCGGACTTGTTTCAATCAAAGCAGACTTGAATTATTTGTGGGAATACATTGCTCTAGGCGCGCCACAATTTAATACCTCAGACACGTTCACGTGTTATTCTTGATCCACCAATATCTCTTGCATCCTTCATTCCTTTAGCTTTTGATTAATTTCAATCTCTTCTCATTAATCTCAACATTATGTTTTTTTTTTATTTCACAAGATTTTAGGATATTCCTCCTCACATGCAGGTCATTTTTATTTGTCACCATCGATTTCCACCTTAAATTATTTTTTAATAACAAGCAGTCTTTGCTCCTTCCGTATCCACAACAACGACGATATCGGGCAGAGGATGAGTATCCGCTTAACACCCTTTTGTGCTTCAGGCTCGAGCACACTTACCTCCGAAGCTGCGTCGATCATTCGACTCCGCACATTCAACCATATGAAAGTACTGCAAAGTGCCTTCGCTTTAAAGGGGATACTGCGGAATCACCGACGGCATGGAGTGTTTGGGGGAACTAACTACCTTTATATCTGAGTTCGGGAGTTCACAAATTGAGAGGTAATAGAGCTCCTAAATAAACAGGTCATTCGGAGCTGGAAACCTACTCGTTTCTTGAGTCAATTGAGAGAGCTGGCTAGGATGGTGTCACAAATCCAACCAGAGGCCTACGAGCCGCTCCTAGAAAGATATTTGTCAGGCCAAAAAAGACTAATGGAGCCCGCGGGATATTGAAGCGTTTGGGGAGATAGTCGATAAAGACTATTATTTGTCAGACCAAAAAGACTAATGGAGCCCGCGGGATATTGAAGCGTTTGGGGAGATAGTCGATAAAGACTATTATTTGTCAGACCAAAAAGACTAATGGAGCCCGCGGGATATTGAAGCGTTTGGGGAGATAGTCGATAAAGACTATTATTTGTCAGACCAAAAAGACTAATGGAGCCCGCGGGATATTGAAGCGTTTGGGGAGATAGTCGATAAAGACTATTATTTGTCAGACCAAAAAGACTAATGGAGCCCGCGGGATATTGAAGCGTTTGGGAAGATAGTCGATAAAGACTATTATTTGTCAGACCAAAAAGTCTAATGGAGCCCGCGGGATATTGAAGCGTTTGGGGAGATAGTCGATAAAGACTATTATTTGTCAGACCAAAAAGACTAATGGAGCCCGCGGGATATTGAAGCGTTTGGGGAGATAGTCGATAAAGACTATTATTTGTCAGACCAAAAAGACTAATGGAGCCCGCGGGATATCGAAGCGTTTGGGGAGATAGTCGATAAAGACTATTATTTGTCAGACCAAAAAGACTAATGGAGCCCGCGGGATATTGAAGCGTTTGGGAAGATAGTCGATAAAGACTATTATTTGTCAGACCAAAAAGACTAATGGAGCCCGCGGGATATTGAAGCGTTTGGGGAGATAGTCGATAAAGACTATTATTTGTCAGACCAAAAAGACTAATGGAGCCCGCGGGATATTGAAGCGTTTGGGGAGATAGTCGATAAAGACTATTATTTGTCAGACCAAAAAGACTAATGGAGCCCGCGGGATATTGAAGCGTTTGGGGAGATAGTCGATAAAGACTATTATTTGTCAGACCAAAAAGACTAATGGAGCCCGCGGGATATTGAAGCGTTTGGGGAGATAGTCGATAAAGACTATTATTTGTCAGACCAAAAAGACTAATGGAGCCCGCGGGATATTGAAGCGTTTGGGGAGATAGTCGATAAAGACTATTATTTAGTAGGTCCAGAAATTGGCAAAGCTTTCCCTCACACAACCAGGTTGCAATAGTATACGAGCCTCTCGTTCGTCATTTTAAATTGGCATCTGTGCATATGATTGCACATTTGTTAATATATAAAATGGGGTTCATCTATCCGCGTTATCGTTCGAAGTTGTTTTTCTTCATGCTGCCTGGATGAACAGCCACGAGGCCTTGAGAAAGGCCGTGACCTGGACCGGGCTTTCCTACAAGGCCCTCATGAAGTGTAAATTATGTCGTTGGCGTGTGTGGTTGTGTGTAATGCAGTTTCACATTGTGTTTGATGGCGTAGGGTTTGTGTTACAACCTGGACAAACATCGACGATGGAATCATCCAGCCTCCTCTGATAACTCAGAAGGGCTGGGTTATGACCACTCCGCAGGCTAGCTAGGTGTACTCCGTCTTCATGGAGGAGGGAGGATTCGGAAGGGTGAATTTCCGGGGACCCAGCTTTCAGCTGAGTGTTGTTTTTGAGTGATTGGATGGAGTGGTGAGCGATTTGTGTGGATATGTTTCCGGAGGCTGATTTCTGGTGGTCCCGGTGGGAGAAATAAGATTATTTGTGTATGATATCGTGTACTAGGTGTTGATTTGATGATCCTTGGAGTGTATCGATGTTATGACATGTAGTGTTGTGAGTTTGTGTAGGCTGCAACAAGTGTTTGTGTGCCTCTCATGCTCAGGTGATCCTTGACTTTGAGAATTTAGTTTCGTAGTCTAGTTGGTCTGTGGGTGTAGTAGCTGTGAGTCAGTGGTGATTTTTAGGGCCTTGTTTTGTATAGCTTTTATTGTATTGTGGTGTGTCTCAGAGAGATTAGAGGCCCAGACAGAGCTTGCAAAATCCATCCCTGAGCGTATATACTGCTTGTATACTGTGGTTGTGGTTTCTTTATCGTGTCCGAATGTTGCGCTGGCAAAAGATCTGAAAGCGTTTTTATATGTTTTTGAAATGTTCTTTGAATGACATTAATGTATTTCACGTTACTCCAAGTATAAAAGCGCAGTCTCGTTTTCAAACTACTCTCGGAACTTAGTAACGAATGGTGCATGTTCAAAGAAAGGAAGTTCGCATCTTTATTAATTTTTACATGTACACAGTTTATAACAATATCGTCAAGTCATGGAAAGGAGAAAAAAAAAAACGTCACGTGGTCACATGTTACAGGACAGAGAATAATCATAAATGTTTTCACAAGTATGGGTAAAGGGCTGAAATTTTAGCCTCACTTTAGGAAATCCTTTGCATAAATGAAGCACTTCGCACTTTTTAATGCCTCCAATCATATTAAGACATATTAAAACAATGACATGTCACATTTTGGTGTAATTTCAAAAGAAAATATTGCAAATAGGAAGATAAAGACCAACAATTTTATATACAAAACGTTACGATAGTATATATTCCTAAATACTATATAATGGAAATAATATTCTACTTAATTAAAAGATATATTATGTCTCCGATAAAAAAATAAATTTATATTTATATAGAGCAAACCATCAAATAAAAAAGAAGAAATTCTATTATACAGGTGTCAACTTAATAAAGAGAAATATCATTTTGAAACATTGATTGAGAGATAGGATTATATTACTTCTTAGTAATTCGCGGCTATGTACACAAACAAATCTTATTATCACGAGTTGTTGTTTTTTTTTTAATGTGACAGTTTAACTGAATGACAACACCCCAAAATATAAATAAATTTCCCTCTTGTTCTAAATGCTACGGAAGGAAATGAATAGTGTCTACAAGGGCGAATTCTTGAGTAGAAACTCGTCTTGAGTCGAAACCCAATTTTCGAAAACCGATGTAGGACAATACCTAAGGCATTCTTAACTTCACTGAAAAGGAGGCTGGGCAGGCGGGAATCGTGAGAGAGTTTAATTAAAGCTCTAGTCATACTAGTCTCGTTCGTTTTCAATAAATAATACATTATTAGGAATAACAAACTTGACAACCAAATAAGGGAAGCCCTTGACATTTTTTTTAGGTATAGATAGAAAATCATCTTCACTTCCCACAGAAAGGAGCAAGGAAAACCAGCCTTAGTGAATTTCCATTTCAGTTCACTACGTGGATATATGGGCAGAAAACACCCCGGGGAAATGCAAGACAGTACTGCCTATACAGTAGAGTCCCGTTAATGGTTAGGTTGTAAGTGGATCTCATGATATTTGTACCTCTTATCACACACGTTAGGGAGACAAAGTTCACGGAATATTCACAAAACTAGAAATTTCTGACATTCCTTTGTGTGGGAGGATAGATAAGTTCTTGTGGTTTCAGCAGAATAAGCCGAGGAATATCTTAGCTTTCCGACGCTCCATACGATAAATCCCAGCCGGATGCCTCCATGGTGCTAAATTTAATCGGACCTGATATAAAGTAGCCCATATTTATACTGACCACTACACTAACCTAAAATGACCTCCTATACGTCGGCCTAACATCTATTCTTTGGTTTATGAGGATGCGAAAATTGAAGTTCTGTTTGATATCATATCAAAGTATGTTTTTTTTTTTTAATTACTTAGTGAAAATCAAGTTTTTCAAAACAGCTACGCCAACGACTTTAAAAACGCTGAATAATATATTTCTTTACCTTGTCAAACACGTTTGAACGAGACTGAAGAACTCATTCTAATTGCATACAGAAATTTAGTGCTATGTAGAACGGACAAAGATCTTATATTTCATTCACCTAATTATAAGTACAGTGATTATGATCATTCATTCTTAACAACTGTATATATATATCAAGAATATATATACCCGTATATATACGCACGCACAAAAATATAATAGATATACATGTATGTTTTATGTACAGACACATATATATATATATATTTATATAACAAAACAGAATTGAAACGCAGAATAGGGATTTTTAGACACGTATTCATCTTTTTTTCACTAAGTTCTACAGTAATATTTTTCCATTTTAAGGCATTAAAAAATAGTTGGTTATGAACTACACAATTTCCCAAGAGAGTGGAACTGCTTGGCCTGCTCTTGGTTCTAGAAATGTAGGACGATTCCGTATATTCTCTTTATTTATTTAGAGCCAATCAAATATAAGGGAGCATTTTGTATCCAGAATGGTAGACGGAACAGTACGTCTATTCAATACAGAAATATAAACGTTTTGTCAAAATCAAGTAATTCTATTAAAGATTTCTCTAAATCTGCCTTTTTAACCTATGTTTTTCTTTCCTACCTCAAGGTGAGAGGGAGGCCGGAGTATCTTGTTAATAAAGTAAAGGGGGAGGGTCTTAAGAAAATGAAGAATCCAGGGGCTAACAGTTTGAAGGACATTGGTTCGAGAGATCTCCAGTACTGGCTTAAATACTTTTCACATTATCTCGAAGAATCCTTGAATATTGGGTTATCTGTAACAGATAAGAGCGTCACTTTAAGAGATCAAATTATGTGAATTAAATTGGAAATAAAAACTGACACTAATCATCAAGTCTTGCACGGAAAAGGGGTTTTGATAGATTGGATAAGATTTTTAGTTATGTGCAAATAGTTGGGAAGACCGCATAGATGCAAGTGATGTGTGCGATAGGAATGCGTGGAGGGGGTTTGCGAATGAAAGTCGTTGGGTATAACACTCCCCCTTAACTCTGAAGGTGTTATCGAGGGGGATAACGATTAACTGCTTTGAGCTTTATAGGATGTAAATGAGGTCGGAGAGGGTGGCGTTTCGGTAGCGTTGATGCAAGCCGATTTCACTGTCGGGAAACCGAGAAAGCTGAAAGACGACTCTGACTATTAGAATAGGTTTAGGCTTCCAACCAGTGTGCTCCATGAGAGGAAGGAAAAAAAATAACAACAAAATCATTTCACAAGCTAAATCTTCTAAGCTTTTATGTAGTCAAAAAACTGGTAAGTATAAAAATTGCATATTAGTCCCTACTCACATATTCAGATGTCTGTCTTGTCTCACATAGAATAAGGCGTCTTAGGTCCCCAACCCGATGTTATTTAATGCATTCGTAGAATATTTATACACAAAGTTCACGCGAATTTTAGGCAAGGGTGTCGTCATGTTGAGTTGCTCTTTACGACCCATGACTTACACCAGTGGTAGTATTCTTAATTCCTCTATCATGATTAATAAGAGTTTAAACCCATTACTCGATTTTTAAAACATATCCCCGAAAAACCTAAAGGTGTGCCTCTATGTCTTGTAAATTGTTGTCAAACTCACAGCTATCGAGAATTCTTCTCCTACGTGTCCCATGTACCTTGTCCACCTAATGATCACCAACCAGCTATATGGCCCTCCCAGGAAGAGCAGTCCGAATACTACGTTAAAGTATAGTTCTCCACTGAGAAAGGCCTTAAAAGATTGCAGATCGCAGACGAAAACCGACCTTTTTTTTATTACAAACTCTTATTTATTCTTACCTTCCATTCTTACTTGAGGCCAAGAATGGCATCTGCCTCCTCGGGATCTTTGAGGGTATGCCACTGGGCGATGGGACGTCGGGGAGAAGCCAACATATCAGACCAGTGGCGCAGTTCGGTGCCGTTTGCGTTCATACCTAGAACGACTCTACCAATGGGTTCGGATGTTCCAATACGATCGTAGTCCACCACCGTCACTTGCAGGTTGACTTTCTGAAAAGACGAGACTTCCTCTGTGATGCAGTACTTTGCAGCATAGCGACAAATCACATTTGGTTTCCTGAGTCCCTCGACACACATGATGGTGGTATCGTCCTATTTTAAATATAATTTTTCATCCACAGTTTTTTGTTCAGTCTATTATCTCCTCATTCTCCCTTATGCCTGAATAGGGACGATTAAAGGTGGGACACGGGGTTAAATCCCCCCCCCCATCCACTGTCTCATGCTCCACCCCTCTACAGCACCAAAGTGCGGACTTCTTATTAAAGAGAATCCAAAGTACATGACTATTGGAAAATCAAAGAAGCAAGAGAAAAGCAACGCCATGGGATTAACTGGGGGCCCTGCATCTTCAAGATTGAGTTACAAAAGGTTTCTTGGGAAATCCTTTTATTTGGGAAGATTGTGAATGAGTGGTAAAAATTATCTTTTTCAGAGCATAGTCGATCTTTACAGGGTGACCCCTCCCCCCGAAACGGGCCACGAACTTTAAATAGGCTTCATTTCTTAATTCATTAAGAGTACATGTGAACAAAGTTGGATGTTAAAAAAAGGAAGGATCAAGCTATACTGCATGAAATAAACAAAATGCAGACACGATAATTTTCCCTTAATGGCATGATTAAAACCTCCCAATATATATTTTCTTAGGGCATAGGTGAGTGTAAACACCGCTTTTAATCACAGTGAAGGTAAGCCACACCGGGTATGGTTAATCGCCGGTTTGAGTTCAGATTCGGATCCTACGTTAATCAGTAGATAAACACTGAAAAATAAAAGGCACCTTAAATGAATTAAAATCGATGATAAAACTCCTACCATTTTTTTCCCTATCTAAATGGTAATAACTTCCTTAACAAAACGTTACAATGAATCTTCTACGCTGATGTGCTAAATGTTTCTTTCCATGCATTAAAAAATACATTTAGATGAACTTAGTATCCTGAACATTACAGAGAAAGGAGTGTATTAAATCTGTTGAGTGAACTTGGATTTATCGGCAAAGAATCGACTAAGAAGGGCTCCGGATTTCTTTCCAACAACAGTTGATTGGGCAAAGATGAAAGTGAGGGAGAAAGCCGGGAGAAGGCCTGCAGAAATGGTAGTGAAAAGGAGTCGTGAACTTTAAAATAATGCGTAAGAGCATAATTGAAGCAAGGCAGGAAAAGGAAAATGTTTTGCAGGGAAATCAAAAGAATGATGGTGCTCGTGATTGAAAAGATTAGTAATTGTAATAAGCATGACCAATTCCAGAAATGAATCACGGTGAGTGAAAGGGGGATGATGTGTGGCAGGATTAAAAATGACAAGCACGAATAACATGAAAGTTATGTTTATTCATATTTAAAATGGGTAATTACTGTCCCATATCTCCCTTACTCAAATCGAATTTCCAAGCGTTTTCGAAGCTCTGCTTGCAACCTTTGCTTCTGAAACTCACTCGTACAGTTGTGATTATTTATCGACCCCCAGGCCATCTTACGGACAGATCCTTCGAAACCTCATTCATTCTGGGAGATTTTAACATCTCCCTGCACATTCCCTGCACATTCACCGCTCGCCGAGAGTAGTACGGCGAGGAGGATGCTGTTTGCAACTAGATTACGCTACTTTCGTTATTTTTCTTTCCCCCCTTTTCTAATCCCCTCTATCTACACTGATACTCTTTATAAACACAGTATCCGCTAATAACATCACTAGTGAATGGCTCTTTCTCCTTGAATCAGATTTATACTCTTCAACCTCTCTAAATGGTCCACAATTTGGGAGTGAGAGTTCTTCTTCGTCGGGGGCGTTTCTCTGGCTGCCCGTTCGAGACAAAATCCTCTTTAAGGTTCTTCTTTAATGCAAGAAGGAACGAATGAGTAGCTTTGCCATTTTGAAAATCTAATCAGGTAAGTGAGGTGGGAAGTAATAAACACACGGGTCTTCTTGATCTTTTTAAACTTGATACACGAAGAGGGATTGATAGGCGCTGACCTCCATAAAAAAAACATGAATTACGATTATTATATAATATTAAGTAATGTAACGAATGCAATAGCAATTTGCAATGTAAATTATCACATTGACTTTCTGAAGACATGCCAGTATGTGGAGCAGGATGATTACCCATACCGACTTCTAGCGGTTGTCATGAAAGGCAACTAAACCCGGAATGGGGAAGCTGGGCTGCCAAGACGTGAGCACGAAAGTTGTTGTCCCTGCGAGCGCGATACGCCAAGAGGCGTTGATATGCGCTAAGCCCACTTCGTGGGAGTGATTAATGACGACAAGTAGGGAGAATGTGGATGAAGTAGTAAAAATGCAAATGAAAGAAGGTGACTGTGAAAGACATAGGGATAATGCAAATGAATTAAGGAGAAAGCGAATGAAGTAGGAAGAATGTAAATGAAGACGGGGGACTGAGAATGAAGTAGTGAGAATGCGAATGAAGTAGAGAGAATGCAAAAGACGTATGTAAAATGAAAATGAACTAGGGTGACTGCGAATTAATTAGGGAGAATGCGAATGAAGTCGCGAATGAAGTAGGGTGAATGCGAATGATGTGGGTGATTGCGAATGTCATAGGGAGAATACCAATGAAGTAGGGAGAATGCGAATAAGGTAGGGAGAATGCGAATGAATGAGGGGGAATGCAAAAGATGTAGGGAGAATGCGAATGAAGTAGGGAGAATGCGAATACACTACATAGGGGAATGTGAATGGAGTAGGTTGACTGTGAATGAAGTGTACAAAAAAAGAAAGGCTCGTGACTAAGTGAAGTTTAGGAAATAGGCAAAGATGGTTAGCATTCTAATTACCAACTTGAGGGTGAAATGGTTGTAGGTTATGAACTATATCTGGGAATGGAGAAGTTTCAGAAGATTGGGAGGACACCGACTCTGTCTTAATCTATGAAGGATAAAAGAACAAGACACAATACATCAATTTCCTATGTACAGTTATGAGCGGAAGTTAAAATACACCCGATACTAGTGTCCAATTGAGACGTTTGTATGCATTTTGCATATACAAGGGGCGGTCAATAAGTTTTTAAATTCGGATATAAGGAAACGAGATATGAGGAAAAGTGTTTTATTATTTTTCAATATAACTACCTTCGACTTCAATGCACTTGCGGCACTTGTCCTTGAGGCTTCGAATTCCCGACAACCAGAAATCTGCCGACTGCTGTTCAATCCACTCCTGGACGGCGAGCTAGACATCTTTATCGTCCCCAAACTGGCGTCCAAGCTGTGCAGCCTTGAGCTGGCAGAATAAAAAGTAGATGCTAGGGGCCAGATCTGGAGTGTAGGGAGAATGGTTGAGCTCCTTGAATCCGCACTCGCGCAGGGCAGCTTGTGAAACTCTGGCCTTGTGGACAGGGGCATTGTCGTGGAGGAACAGGACACCGCGTGTCAACTTGCCGCGCCGCTTCTGACGGATGCACTTCTTCAACCCAGCCAGTTCCTCGGCGTAATATTGGCCTGTGATGGTCCTTCCACGAGGCGCATAGTCCCCCATCAACACTCTCTCAGAATCCCAGAAGATGGTGGCCATGATCTTCCCGGCTGAGGGTTGGGTCCGGAACTTCATGGGGGTCGGAAAGCCCCTGTGCTTTCAGGCCATGCTTTCGAGCTTGGTCTCGGGATCCCAGTGATGGACCCACGTTTCCTCACCTGTCACTATGCGTGACTCGAATCCCGCTGAGTCTTGGTTGCACAGGAGCAGCAGCTCCTCCGAACTTTGACAACGTTAAAGTCGAACATAAGGCGTGAGGTTTCGTGAGGTTTCTAGAGACCCAACAGGCAGAGGCCTTGGTCATAGCCAAATTGTCGTGGATGATGTTAATAACACTTCTATGTGATATTCCAAGTTTTCGCTCGATTTCTTCGACCTTCACCCGTCGATTTTCGAGGATCATCCTCTTCACACGGGCCACATTGTGCTCGTTGGTCACGTCTAACGGGCGTCCTGGACAGGGGTCATCTTCAAGGGACTTACGACCATGGTATAACTCCCTATTTCAGCGAGCAATGGTTGCATAGGAAGGGGGGTGTCGGTGTACACTGCAACCATGCGTTCATGGATCTCTTTTGCATTCTTGCCTTCCTTGGTCAAAAATTTGATCACTGGCGGTGCTCAACCTTCTTCATTGTTGAAAACTTTGTGACTGACGATCTGCGATCAGCTACTGCTTCTTAAATAGAAGAGGCAGGAGCATGCGGCTGCAAATCTTGACTTGTCATAACTTGTCCTCACACCTCTACAAATAGCCATCCCCCTTCCTCTGTTTTGCCCTACCGATTCGCAAAACTTATTGACCGCCCCTCGTATAACACTTTTTTCACGCATAGAACGGCAGCTCGTCTCACCAGCAATTTGGCTATCGGAGCTTGGAAATCTGGCACGATTCCTAGCTTTTCTGTTCTGGTTAATCATTTGAATGATTTCGCCGTTCAATTTTTGATTAACTAGTTCATGCATTTTCCTTGTCCGTTCTTCAATGACAATGTTAATGGGACTTAGCCCCACCTATCTGTGCAGCTCTTCCTGGCGTCGTCTTTCTCGCCTGCGTGTACCCGTGATTAGTTACACGCATTTGTTCTGCACTACTTGTAATCTCCTCTTTTGCGTCCTCGAGACACGAGAGAGGGCAGAAGTGGGGTATAGCAACATACATCTTTTAATTGCATTGTATATCTTTTTCTTTCACCGAGATTTTTAAACATGAATAGAGTTCTGACTGCGGCCGAGGCCTCAGAAATTCTATCAGCGTCGTGATTCCTGTACCCAGATGAAGTAATCTTCATTTTGAGTACATTTTATTCCGTGGTATTGAAATAACGCCTATCCCCCACCCTGACATCACAAAGTAGGCTCCTGCCAATGGGGACTACTTTAAATTTCTCTTTATTCGCAAGCTTTCATAGGCACATTCATCCAAGGACAAGTGATTATCTGACTGAAATCATCAGCGTATTGAATGTTGAGGCTAGTGAGGTTCGCAGGGGCCGGAACATATGCGGTGTATATCGAGTAGAGAGAAGAGAACAGACAATCACCTCCCCCCTGCGGGAGGCCCGCATTGAGCGGAAACTTTGGTCCATACGTGCACACCAAACTGACATACGTCGCTCTCTCCATGAAGTAGTCACAGAGAGTTTTTTATAAGTTTTCAATTAGGCACATCGGTAGGATCTTGTGGTGGATTTCCCGCGGCCTCACCTTGTCAAACGCCTTTGATACATCCCGACAAACAATGTCCACGTAACTCCCTTCCCTTTTTGCCTGTCTGAGCTTTTCCGTGATGACATTTATTGCCATCTCCGTACTTCGTTTTTTTATGAACCCAAACTGGTAGGGGTTGTATAGGAAGTTCTCTTCCAAGTGAAACACCAGTCTTTGGTTGAGGATCTTCTCGAAGAGCTTCTTACTAAATCCCAGGAATGAAATTGGCTGGTAACTCTCTCTCAACGTTGGTTCCTTTCCATGCTTTGGCAAATAAATCATTTTTGCCGTTTTACAAGCAGCTGGAAATATCCCGTGTTCGTAGAGGCGTTAAAAATTATTCTCATTCCATCGATGACATTGGCTGGTGCCTTTTCTAAGTTTAAATTTGGTAGCTCCGATTGACCCAGGGCCTTTTGATGGAATGAGCAGAGCGCCCCAAGTAGTTCCTCATCGGTAATCTCGGGGTCTCCATCGCGCTGTCTATCCACCTGGTGGTGTAAAGGCGTCCTATGTATTTGTGTGTTAAGATCGCCTATGATGTCACTTCCGAACTCGATCGTAATCTTCGTTTTCTTCTTCAGTTGTACTGAGGATTTTTTCCCAATAATCTCGGAAAATTTCCTCAATGTTTCTTTCTTCTGTCTCGATGGTTCCATCTTCTCTCCTTATTTCTATTTTCTTCCATTTTTCAGTCGATCCTTTGAGACGCCTGATTTTGTTCCAAAAATCTTTGGGAGATGCATCATGACCGAGGCTTTCGATCGCATCGTCCCAACGTCTCCATTGTTGTTCAAGGATCAACTAATTTAGCTCTTCTTTTATCTCTTTATTTCGTTACATTGAGTCAATTGATACATTTCTGACGTTGATTTCATACCATCATTTCAGCTCACGGTATAATTCCTTATGGATTTGGTCTATCTGTAGATTAAGAGGGACCTATACACGGATTTAGGGATACAAACTCTAGCCACGTTGATAAGATGGTCGTTGAGTTCGTCGAGTGCCTCGTCGATCTCCTCGAGAATTGCTCCATCCAAGTTTGGTAGATGGTAGGCCTTGAGGAGACGTACACACCATACCCAGTCTGCTTTTTGTAATTTTTTTATAACTACAGCTGAGACGCTGAGACTTGTATAAGGATCCTGTTGATGGTAAGTAGGATCCCTATATGGGAATTCGCTGGACGATATTCCTCTCCAGCAAAGTATCTAGGCATCTTCCGATCCCATTAAAGGTCCTGTAGCTGGACTCTTGACATCCGGCATTCAGATTCCCCATTAATATCGTGGGAGTTCTTCTGCCAAATAGGCCAATGAGAGACTGAATAGATAAAAAATCTTTCCTTGGCGGTTGGTATCCGGCGGCGACGACCAGTTTCCAATTTCGAGGTTGACCTTAATCGCGAGATAGGATTCTTCAAGATTTCTTATTTGCTTGTATTTTATACCTTTCTTAATCGCAATAGCGGCTCTGTCGTAGCGCTCTTGCAAATAATTTGTGATCAACACTTCGCATTTTCAAATCTTCATTTCCGAATTACGTGTCTCGATCCCGTGCTCAGAAATTAAGATGATATCTGCATCAATTTCCCTAAATACGTTTCCGTAAAGAGTTTCTCTTAGTCGTCCATTTCCTCCAAAATCAGTGCGTGTCTCTGCATGATGTAGTGTTAAATTATCGGTGATTCTTCTTGTTATTCCTTTTCTTTTTGTCCTGTGTAACAGCTTACGCAATTACAGGCTTAATTTCTTCTGAGGGGGGCTTGGAATCTTCAATTTTCTCTTTGCCCTGTTACGGTTACATGGACCCTCATCGCTTTCCGAAGAGGAGTTTTATTCGTCTTCCTCTTCTTCTGTTTCTTCTTAATCTTCCTCTCTTCATTTTATTCCTCTTCGGGTTCTTCTGGAAAGGGTGATTTCTTGTTCAACTCTAGCCCGGCTTTCTTTAACTCGTGGTTTGGAATTAATGATTCCTTGAAGGCCTTAGAGCATTCTGGGTTTGTTGGCATAATTATTGAGGGTAGTCCGTTTGCCCGGAGAAGGGAGTTGAGAACTGCATTGTAGCACCCGGGTCTAACGGCGTTTGCTACATTAGCGTACTTTATGCATCTTATATGCCTACACTCAGCTCGTCCGTGATGCAAACTTCTGAGGGGTTTCCCTCGTTGATCGCATCTCGTCGCCTTTTCTTGCAGCGCTCGCATACGAGGTTTCCTTCGTTTTCTTTTGTTCTTATTCCTTCATTTTAATTATATCCTTTCTTTTGGGGCAATTGAGGGACATAGTTCTACGGTCACCCTTGCAGTTGAAGCATTTCATCTTGGATCTATCTCATTTGTTTTAGCGATGTCTTGATGTGACGCATTCACTGCACCGCAGCTTCTTCTTTTCTCGGCATGTCGCGGTTGTGTGCTGTTCCAATTTTTAGTATACAAAACATTTGTATCCTATGGAATTTTTCTTACTCTATCTTCTCTTTTGGAATCCGCACGTAGAATACTAGGAGTCCTTCGGTGTCAGCCTTCCTCGCCATTTCAGTGAAGACGAAGGTCACTTTGAACACATGCGTATGTTCACGGAATTTGATGACTTCACGAACTTTTGCCCACGCATGTTGTGTCTCGATTTCGGTTTTTATTTCTTTGGCTGAATGTCCTCCAACTCATCTCTCCACTTTGCGGCAGATGATGCTTCTGTTAGCTGCCACTTTGGGAGTGGTCTTTCGTGCCAGGTTGAGTGTCTTTAGCAGGTTATCTCTCTCTTCCGACAGGAGCTTATCCACATCCAGGGTCTCCACACATACTGCAATGAATCATGATGGCACTGCGATGATCTTAACGAGGGTCACTTTCATCTTTGCGAACAGAATTTCACAGAGCGTGCTCTTTTCAGGCGGCCTCTGGTCGGAGATAGTCCTCAAGGGAACCCTCTGAGTGAGGGTCTCCATGGTCTCCTTTCGTCCTCTTCCTTTTTATTTCTTAATTTATTCTCTTCTTTCTGTAAGAAATCTGTAGTTAATATGTAATTGTATAATGTATGAAAAAAGAAGTGGTAGAGGCGGTAAGTGTTTGCGTCGGTGGGTTTCGAGAAAATTGTTGTGAGCGCTCCCGTCCATTTCACAGTTGATTCCGAAGCTCAGATGCTGCCAAGATGATGGATGGTGATAGATGGATGGGATTAATTCCAATGGGAACCTCAAAAGGGATGAATCATGGTGGACTTGCTGGAAGCAGCGGCCGAATCAACTACCAGTACCTTTTAGCTACCCTCCTTCGGGTACTTGCGCCAAAACCGCTTCCAGCATACATAGAGACGAGGGTTACTTCCCTGTATGATTCTGGCCGGTCCCTCGGATGTAAGAAGGCTGCAGTTAAGTGGAGGCTGCAGTTAAGTGCCGGTTTCGGTTCAAGGAGCTGTTCCTTGAGTAAGCTATTCTGGTTGGACCCATTCTTGGGAACATTCAGACCACAACACGTCTGCGGGGTTTTGTTTCAACCCACAGTCGTCCATGGCTCCCATGACCGTGTGTAAAATCTTTCCTTCAAGGCCTCCCTTACCTCCTTTGAGGTAGAGGTCGTTGCCATTTACCATCAGGGGAACGACTGAGTTCTCAAAAATCTGCGATTTCTCTGCCTCTACTCTGATTTGGTGGTTTTCCCGGACTGGCAGGCAGCTTACCTTCACAGTGGTGCGAAGGCGGGCAGTTAACAGTGGTTGCAGACCCCGTGCTTGAGAGTCGTCAATAAGGTTGACTCTCGCACATTCGGCTGCAGAGGAAAGAGTCTTCCCTTTCGGAACTGACTTGTTTGTTTCCTCTTTAATCTCCATATTTTACTTCTTTTTCTTTTTCTTCTTTCTATTTTCCTATCTTCCTCTGGTTTCACTTCTGTTTCTGCTTTCTCTTCTTGTTTCTACTTGCTCCTCTTTTTTTTCCTTTCTCCCTCTTTCTCTTTTTCTTTTTGGCCCGTTGAGCCAGTTCCGAGGCGCTGACTCCAGCTCTCGGACGTTGGAAGGCTGTCGTGGCACTGCCGATGCACTGCTCGCTTCTTGGGTGAGGGTCTCGTCGGTGGGGGATACATCGTGAGCAGACTGGACCTCTAGTCTTACGGACAACTCGGCGATCCTGTCCTCAAGACGGCGAAGCTGACGCGCGTGTTCAAACTCTAGGTTCTTCAGCTTCCTCTCTAGTGCCTTAAATTTTTCCTCAGATGATCTATATAGATCCTTGAGCTCTTCCACTTCTCCTTTAAGGACACAGTCAGTGCAAATACTTGCCGGGTGGCATTTCGAGTAACACCCCTCCGGGAAAGCCACGCACCACTTGTCCTTTTTGCACACCGAACATGTGTATTTAAGCCGGTCCTTTCTTTCCAGTTATGCTGAACACTTTATATCTCTGAATACTTTGCGACCAATCAATAAAAGGAAGGGTGATTGGTGAGTTCGCCCCGCGTGAGTCGCTGATTGTCCGACCGAGTCGTTCAAGCCCAGCGTGCCGTGGCTCCCAACCAAGCAGCACTGACAGTCTCCGAAGGGAGGTATCGATTTCGCACCAGGTGAACAGCGGAACATGCCCCGTACTAAACTCCTACTAGTTCCTTTTAGGGTGGCCAAGATCTCGGCGTAGCGTTCAATGGATATCCCGCCACACCAAGAGACACGACCCAAGGCTATGTGTTGGCATGGCAACCAACCTGGAAACAAGGCCCGTTACCTCGGACAGTTGCTACCAGAGGCACCTCTCAACGGTTACTGAGAATGGTCAGTCATTACTTGACAGGAACGGGGTTAACGGGGCACTTACACTCATCCCATTCATCCCGCCCCAGCGCCTAGGACCCCTCTAGTCCTAGTCTCTCGCAACCAGTAGGCGCCGATTGGCGTTATTTTTAGAGGTTCCAAAGCCTCTCTTCTGACGCATGAGGTAGCTGTCAGGTCCTTAAATTTAGATAGATGAAGGATAAAGCTGAATTGATGGTAGTTTTTTTTTGGGGGGGGGTAGATCAGTAGAAGGGATAGATAAAGCAGTAACAAAATACAGGATAGAAGAGTAGAAGAAGGACACACTTTGTCTGGGACCTTATTCCCGACCAATTCGAGAGAGAGAGAGAGAGAGAGAGAGAGAGAGAGAGAGAGAGAGAGAGAACTAAGGATGGGGCTTACTGCCCAGCTAAGATCCCTGGCCCGACGATAGGACTCAGCACCGAGCACCCTATTGCCCATTGCTATGGAGGGACGATGCAGTAAGGATAAAATGATGGGGAGTGACGTTGATGGGCGCTGACCTGTCTTTGCGGGTTGTTGATGATGATAATGATGATGATGATAATAATGATGATGATGATAATAATGATAATGATAATAATTATAAATGTTATAATAACAATATGGAGCAGAAATGTGACAAACCGTCCTCAGTCGCGCCTCGTAAAATATGACTAAACCCAGATAGCGGCCCGTTGGCTTGTGATCTTGCGCACTCGAATGTTTTTTCCTGCGAGAGCGATACGCAATGAGGCTTTGATATGCGCTGACTATACTCTGTTGTTAAACGGTTGATGATAGCCATGATGATAATAATAATAATTAAAAGTAGAGTGGCTGGACACAAATCCTCAACAATCGAGGACTGGCCACGATTCTAAGTTTAGCGTTAAGAAGGGACATGGTGGCAATACTTTGAGGTCACGATTCTAACGTTATAAAAGGGCCAGTGGCAATCCTCCGATGCCACGATTCTAAGGTTAACGTTAAGGACCTGAGGCAAACCCTGGATGCCACGATCCTATGGTAAACGTTATGAAGGGCCAGTGACAATCTCCCGATGCCACGATTCTCAGGTTAACGTTATGAAGGACCAGTGGCAATCCCTCGAAGGTTCGATTCACTGGGCACCTACCTGGATTTGCTCGAATGGAATTTCGAATGAGAAGGACTCGTTGTAATAGGGGTTGAGTGTGCATTTCTTGATACTCGTCTTCTTCTTCTTAAGTCTTTTGCCGTTTTGAATCAAGCAGATTTTCACATACGGATCTGATACCAAAAAATCGACGGCGTCAAACTTTTTAGAATTTAGCATATTCATAAATATGTATGATAGTGATGTGTATTTTGATAATAATGGTTTGAATATTTTGTTTGTATGTTTGAATTACTTAGTAGTTTACCAAATGGTGTGTAATTAATAAAAAGGTATATTTTCTAAATTCAGAATTTAAACAACGTGTCTTGTTTCAGCTTACATTTATAGCTATCGTGTATTCAATATCGTTCTAAATAAATAATGTGACTAAAACTAAGGAACTTACATAAGCACAAATCCAACTTCTCCATAACCAAGGATTATTTATGACAGGTAAAAATTGCTAAACAAATAGAATGTTCAAAATATGCTGTTCGAACCATTATAAAACGATATTAAGAGACCAAGGAAGAGAAGTGGCAGAACACGTCTTCCAACACCTAGAGAAGACATCTATCATTCAGGCTTCACTACAGAATCACAGCAAAACATCTTCTGAACTTGCTGGGAAGTCCAATGACACATAAAGTTCTAAAATATCACTCAGAACAGTTAGAGTTAAAGACCGAGGGCTAAAAGGATACAAGACGAAAAAGTAGCATGGATATCTGAGGTCAACAGAATGGCTTAAAGTTACCGGGTGACATGAAATTAATTATCATCTATATACGAGTATGTGAAAATCTATTTATTGTTGTTTAAAATGTAATTTATGTAATTCCATTTAAATATACAGGGTGATCCAAAGAAACCGGGCCCCAACTTTTGATAGGCCTCATTTCTTAATTTTCTGCAAGGATTGAATGAAACTTTGGTGGTAACTAGTTTATTGTTTTTAAAAACATCATATCAGAACATGAGAGCCTTTGGACTTTTTATATTTATTCTAGAGCACGTGTTTGAGATGAACTCCATTTAGCTCTGTGCATTTCTTGAAGCGGAGCACAAAGTTGTCCATGACGTCCTTACAAACCGACTGACTAATGGCTCTGATCTCCTCCCTGATGGCTTTCTTGAGTTCCGTGATCGCCTTGGGTCTCCCTGCATATACTCTGTCTCTAAGGTAGCCCCATAGAAAGAAATCTGGGGGGGCTAAGGTCTTGGCTGTGAGGTTCCCGCTGAAAATCAGTCATGAGACTGATCTGGTTAATAAAAAAAATCTCATCGGTGAAGGGCGGGAATAATTAGATGGCTCAAGACACTTCTGAATATGATGTATATGAATACAACGAAGAAGACAATATTCAGTCATTGGCACTTGAAGATGATTATTTTAGTTTGATAAAAAAAAATTGGGAAAAGATTGAAAATGGTTATCAAACCCACGTCAAAGAATTAAATTAACCAATAATTTATGAAACCAGAACAGGGAAATGAGATGCAGTTAATCCTCGATGTCAGAACTACCTGGAACAGTTTAGTTGAAATGTATGAAATGTTTTACCAAGTGAAATTTTGAATCACATGTCTTAAAAATCTAATGCATTGAAAGGTTTCCGAAAATTGGACTTTAGTCTAATCTTCTTGCCTTCTGAAGAGGCAGACTTCTTAAAAGCAGACAAATCTATGATAATTTTTTTTCACAAATTAACAAAGCAAGATAGTGTGATAGATCGTCACATGAAGATTTCTTTCAAACAATAGTATGAATCGAGAGTTCAAAATACTCTTTCTCTATAACGCTATCGCTATGATCCTAAAATTATAAATCAACAAGTGTCCGAGAGTTTCAAGAGGAGGATTTCAGAAAATGCCTTCATCATAAGATGACCGAATTAGAAGAAAAATAACTTTCCACTTCTTAGTTATTTGCAATGCATTAAGTTATTTAGCATCGTACAGAATAAAATAAAGGTGAAGGGGAAATCTAGATTGATTGTACATGCAATGTATTAAGCAAATCAACACGCCTAGATTGCAAGACTGTTTTTTTTTAACCGTAGTCACCCTATACAGCAAGAGAAAAAAGAGCTATAGAATGGTCACGTCATATTCAAGTGGATAACGCACGACCACCACACGTGGATACAATCCGCGTGAGGTTGCGTTGGAATAGAGCTCCCACTTTCAAATTGTTGCAAAGGAAGGAGTGCTATAAGATTCCCACAGCATGCAACAGCCTCCCTTCACCCTAACTGGGTCTCTCAGGCAGCCTCACGGAAGGCGGGGCCCCACATAATTGTGGTAACGTTGTGGTAATCCTACAGCACAGGCGGTAGGATTAACGATTTCTTCCCTAAATCTCTCAAGCGATGGGAAAGAGCAGAGGTCATCTGATCCTGAGGAGCAATTTAACAAGGAAATCAAACCGTGAAACATGGGAGGAATTTTCGTCGACGGGACTTTTCCTAAGATTTTATCCTTGCTCTCTCCGACCACTATTTTAATGTCTTAATGTTACTTCCTTAAGGGGGATCAAAGCCCCCTAAGTTATAGCTCTCAGGTCAAATGATCTTGTAGTTTGATCATAAAACTTTGTTTTTTTTTCTATTAATCATTATACTGTTATTATAATTAGATGATTTATCGATAATCGTAAATTTTTCAAATCTTTTTGTCGATTAATGGACTTTCGTTAATTTGCGATCTCTAATTAAGAAGCACGTTCAAGTGCCACTTGGGAGGCATCCCACCCTCAAAGCAGCAAGTAAGCCATCAACATTTTTTTAAAGTAAATAGTATGGACCACTAGGGCATATCAAACTCTGGGTTCAGGGTCTAAATAATGGAAAATCACAATGGTTAATATGAATATGTAAAAATGAATTCTAAGACTGATTTATTTTATGAAATTGTTCCGAAAAATCTAATTTTCATGGTCAAAATCGTCATTTTTATTTTAAATTGCACAGAATGTTGTCGTTCGTCTAAAGACTTGTTGCATATATCGGTGGTCGATTTTGGCTCTCACCAAACTATCTTCCCGTGACCATACGCAGCTTGGGGAGCAGCGGAGACTTCCTGTACAGCTCTCTCGCAAGCCTAAGTATAAACAGAGAAATCCTCCACTCTGAGGTGTTTTCCTGAAATGTTCGATCTCAATTATGGTCATGTTGCAAGTCAAAATTGACTTGTAATTTTTTTCTGATTCCCAATTAATGAGATCCTTGCAATAGACTGGGGATTTTTTATGGGGACTCACTGTCGTATCATCAGTCCTTTCCTTTTCTGTTTGGCTCTCAGAAATCTCTGTGACGTTCATGCTCACTGGAAAGAATTGAGGCTAAGATATTTTCAGGATACGTGCTAAACTCCTCTTATCACTACCTCAGAGATGATGTCCCTGACTTCATGAGTTTAGTGCCTCATCAGACTCAGGCCTGAAACGACGTGCTCAGGAACAAATTCGAGTCACTGCTTCACTTAAATGTCGTAGTACATTTTAAAGTAGAAGATGAGGCAGAACTTTAAGAGGAGATCGAGAGTCCTTAACACTCCACCCTTCAGTTCATGCTCCCTCATCAAAAACATCAAGATGGCGTGCTCAGTAGTGAGCCATCTGGATTGGTTCAGTAGTCCCCATGTGAGACAAACTAAATTTGAACAGAGTTCTAGACTATGGCTTTTAAGGAAGATATCAGTAGTACTGCTCTGTAGAGAGAGATATTTCACTATTTCTACTCACAACTCCATCATACGAAGAGCGGTTAATAAGTTTTGCAATTTGGATATAAGGAAACGAGATATGAGGAAAAGTATTTTATTATTTTTCAATATAACTACCCTCGACTTCAATGCACTTGCGCCACTTGTCCCTGAGGCTTCGAATTCCCGACAACCAGAAATCTTCCGACTGCTGTTCAATCCACTCCTGGACGGCGAGCTGGACATCTTCATCGTCCCCAAACCAGCGTCGACGCAGTGCAGCATTGAGCTGGCTGAATAAAAAGTAATCGCTAGGGGCCAGATCTGGACTGTAGGGAGGATGGTTGAGCTCCTTGAATCCACACTCGCGCAGGGCAGCTTGTGCAACTCTGGCCTTGTGAACAGGGGCATTGTCGTGGAGGAACAGGACACCGCGTTTCAACTTGCCGCGCCGCTTCTGACGGATGCACTTCTTCAACCCAGCCAGTTCCTCGGCATAATATTGGCCTGTAATGGTACTTCCACGAGGCGCATAGTCCACCATCAACACTCTCTCAGAATCCCAGAAGATGGTGGCCATGATCTTCCCGGCTGAGGGTTGGGTCCGGAACTTCATGGGGGTCGGAGAGCCCCTGTGCTTCCAGGCCATGCTTTCGAGCTTGGTCTCGGGATCCCAGTGATGGACCCACGTTTCATCACCTGTCACTATGCGTGACTCAAATCCCACCGGGTCTTGGTTGTACAAGAGCAGCAGCTTCTCCGAACTTCGACGACGTTGAAGTCGATTATGGGGCGTGAGGTTTCTAGGAACCCAACGCGCAGAGGCCTTGGTCATGGCCAAATTGTCGTGGATGATGTTGATAACACTTCCATGTGATATTCCAAGTTCTCGCTCGATTTCTTTGACCTTCACCCGTCGATTTTCGAGGATCCTCCTCTCCACACGGGCCACATTTTCCTCGTTGGTCACGTCTGACGGGCGTCCTGGACGGGGGTCATATTCAAGGGACTCACGACCATGGTGGGACTCCCTATTCTAGCGAGCAATGGTTACATAAGAAGGGGTGGTGCGGTGTACACTGCAACCATGCGTTCATGGATCTCTTTTGAATTATTGCCTTCCTTGGTCAAAAGTTTGATCCCTGCGCTGTGCTCAACCTTCTCCATTGTTAAAAAATTTGTGACTGACGATCTGCAATCAACTACTGCTTCTTAAATAGACGCGGCAGGAGCGTGCGGCTGCAGGTCCTAACTTGTCATAACTTGTCCTTCACCCCCACAAACAGCCATCATTCTTCCTCTGTTTTGCCCTACCGATTCGCAAAACCTATTGACCCCCCTCGTATCTTCAAGTACTTTCACTGGTTTAGAGTTAAAGGTGAATGCAAGTACATTAACTTTTTAAGACGTTTTCCAATATGGCCATTGAAAGGTGATCGCCGATCGAGGAGTTGCAAGGCCGTCTTGCTTAATGATTAGTTACCTCAGGTGGAGTTCATTCATATGTAATTGACAGATTATCTAGTGGCACTTGTAAACCAGCATCTTTTTAAATAGGGTTATGACACCAGCAAAACAACTCGTGACTGTGTTTGTAGTGTGTCCCATCAATCATGAGAATGCTCTTGTTGGCCCCGTGATCCAAAGTAACGCATCGTGCAGGCTCTGAGCGATCTTATGAGCATGCTTTTCACCTTCCCTCAGGTTGATTGGAAGTGAAGTGGAATAGGTACTTTCCTTCAGGCTCCCAAGTGACAGTGTAATGCTTCTCGATCACTATACTAGTATGATTTATAACTGTCATTTCATTATATTTCAATGCCATTGTGTTCTTATCCTACTTGGCATGGAAGAATGTCCCCCAAATTGTCTTCTCCTTAGGCCTTTCAGTGAAAACCTCAATTGATGTGGCCATTACTCTTTCCTTGCCCTTCCAGACTTTCATGCTATTAATGGCCACGTATGCCATATCTTTGGAAAGATGAGCGGCCTTAATATGGTCGTTCAGGAAGCCTGTGTCAAATGCAGCTGCTGGGACATTTCCTACCTTGTACCTTAAAGCTGCCATTTGAAGGTGAATGCAAGTACATTAACTTTCTAAGACGTTATGGTTTTGTCTAGCATAAAATGCATGTTTGGCAAGTACTTCAGCAGGAACGTCCATCAGATCTTCAGTAGCCTCGGAATTTTCAGAGGTCTATTTTGCGGCTTCTTCTAAGTTAAACTCTCCTTCCTGAAATTTTTCATGATCAATTCAACATTTGCCTCCTAGTTCTTCCTTTTTACATCAGAATCTTTTTCAGCTTCCCTTATCTTCGGTGCTTTAATGTCTCTCGCTGTCTTTGCAGTCTATGGAAGGATATATAGATTACTGAAGTTTCCAAACTCTTCATTCTCTGAAACTACAACCAATGCAGATTCATTATAGGTATCTTCTCCTCCAAAAGACAGTTACAATTCACATGAGCCTTGAAGTAGCATCTTAAGTATCAACATCTTACTGAGCCGCACAAGAAGAGCTGATACTTGCAAATGTAAAGCATAGTTCATTATGTTCAGCCACCTATTATCCTTTGTAGTAGACTTAACTCTTCCATTTACAACGTCTTTCATCTTCTTTCATTTCTCATGATTGTCGCAGGGGCCGTGTACTTTCGATGCGGCGTTCTCTACTGAGTCATCGTGAGTGAAGCCACCTCGTCAGTCATCTCTAGGAGAGCGTATTACGACCTTTTGACGTCATGAATAAGGAACGTTTTCTTCCGCAGACGAATCCCTCTTTGAGGAACGTTTATCTGAGTCGACACCTCGCTGGGAATGAATTCTTTTCCAGAGCCCACAACATACGTTAGCTTTGAAGCAGACATTTTACTAGTTTTGGGGTGTAGATGCAGCCCTCAATCCCTTCTAGAGTCTTCATCCAATCTGTAACAAATATAAAACATAATTTTCTTTATTCAACGCTATACCTACAAAATTACCTACCCAATTAAAAAAAAATATAATAATGTTGATTATACTTAGGAAAATTACAAAAACTACTTACCGAAAAAATGAGTCGACTCGCTTCTAGTGGGCAATTACAACTGTCAAAATGCTTAGAGACATCTAATGAGTGCAGCTTGAACTTCGTATAATCTGTCCAAATTGTCACACTGATTCAAAAGGAGTGCATTGAGCAAAGTTAATGGCCTATGTCTAAATCGGAAAACAATTATGACAAACGGTTTAAAATATGATGTTGTGTTCGATTGAATATTCAGTATTTCAACATCGAACAGAGAACCTCAATTTTGAACATGATTAACGATTTTCTTT
The DNA here is from genome assembly GCA_963969495.1 of Ceratothoa steindachneri. Lineage (NCBI taxonomy): Eukaryota > Metazoa > Arthropoda > Malacostraca > Isopoda > Cymothoidae > Ceratothoa > Ceratothoa steindachneri. Next base: position 33,526,416 of record OZ018318.1, read on the forward strand.
GGAAAATTTTATAAAATATACAGCCTTGACCAAAATTATGGGGCAGGTATGAAAAAGTGAAGAATATGATTGGAACTCATTTATTTCATACTCGACAAAACACAAATAAACATTTTTGCCTATATTCTATCACTAATTAATATTTGATGTCTCCTCCTTTTGCATTTCTAACCGTTTTAATGCGTTTTTGCACATTGTGCCAAAGTGGTTGGGGCAACCTTCTGCCATTCAATGTGCGATACTAACGTTTAGTCCTATTTTTTCAGTGATTATCTTATTGTTAACTTACAAGTGGTAATTTTTTTTAAATGTCTCCAATGAAACAGATTCCTGAAGCTCAAAGAGCTTAAATCATTGCATTGTCCAGAGAGGGATTATCCCAAGTCAAAATTGCAAGAACATTGAAATCTTCGAGAAACGGTGTCCAAGCAACCATTAAAAGGCACATGAGGTCAAATCGTTCGAACCCGTGATGGTCAAGGTCGCAAAAGGTGTACAACTCCAAGGGAAGAGAGGTTGCGGAAAAGGACATCTCTGGCAGATAGGAAAAAACCTCTTCTGATGTAACCGCTGAGTTACATCAGAAGATAATGAAGATTAGACTGAGGATGATTGGGCTAAAGTTGTTTGGTCTGATGAAAGCAACTTTGAGGGTTCTCCACATTAGTTTCCACCAATTTATTACACTTGTACACCTTTTTTGGATACCAAAAATGATCAATAAAATTTGTATTTCTCCTCAGATCTTTGGAACCCCTGGAGTTGTTTATGTTCGTAGAAGAGTTGGGGAAGCTTATGATCCGAGATGCGTTGTTCCAACACCAAATTTGGAGGTGGCAGTGTAATGGTTTGGAGCTGCATGTCGTCTTCAGGTCCAGGATTGTTGTTCACTTGTAAAGGCAGAATAAATTCCAACACTTACACCATCATGTTAGACCAGGTTTATCAACCTTCCTTAGGTAAAATTTTTAATGATGACATACCAGATGGTGCAATCTTCCAACAAAACAATGCTCCATGCCACACATCTAGAGTCTCAAAGGGTTGGTTTGAAAAGAAAGGGGTGAGGTTGATGGAATGGCCCCTTTAATTTTCAGACCTCAACCCCATTGAACATTTGTGATCACGCTTGGGAAGAAGAGTGCGGGTGCACAAATGTTCCTCAAAAAGTGAATTAACAGCCAAAGTTCATGAGGAGTGGCAGAAAATTGAGCCAACCACGTGAGCCAACTTAGTCTCAAGTATGCAAAAAACGCATAAAAGTGGTTATAAAAGCAAAGAGAGGACACATCAAATATTAATTATTGATAGAATATACGGAGAAATGTTTATTTGTATTATGTAAAGTATGAAATAAATGAATTTCAATTATATTCTTTACTTTTTCATACCTGCCCCATAATTTTGTTCATGTTTGAATCTCTTAAAATTATATTTTACATAAAAATACATATTTGACAAAATGAAATTCCGACTTTGGAACTATGATATACACCAGTGGATCACAACTTGGAGTGCAAGAACCAGGACTCATTACCAGAGAGAAGCGATAGCTACCCTGTTAGTCCCTTTACCGGCACAGGTAGCAGGTACGAAGCTTATCTCAACTGACATTCAGTTAAAAAGCACCTTGCAGTCAGGGGTCCCAAGTAAACTCCGCAGGAAAGCTCAGGGTATCGCTCCATCCAATAGAGTGCAGTTAAATTCCATGGTGGCCTCTCACATCATTCTTGTTAAGCAGCTCGTAGGGCTGACTCGATCCCTAACATGTAGTTAGTGTAGGGAAAAGAAAAATGCCAGGCATGTTGCTCAGTCTGTGTAGACAGTCTGGCCTCTCTATCAGCGTAATCGTTCCCAGCAACCCAGCAGGAGATATTCTCGACATTTCAATGACTCACAATAGCCGCGGAGTCACATATTGATAACAAGAGGATTTGGAGATTCTAATGACTCAAGGGCACATATCACGCCCTAAGGCGCTATTGGATTACAAAAGTCTACGAATCGTTTACGGAGCATAATCAATCATCAGTGCCGATCGCTATATTGGAACTATCTTGACCGTGAAGACAGACATGACGCCTGGAGGAGCTGTGAAGTAACGTAGAAGCCAAACCCCTTCTTCGGACTTGGGCCATTTGTATTCACGGCACCAGTGTGAAACGACGTATGTTTCAAGAAATAGGAGCGCGATAATCCTGGGGCTGTTGATTCTTTAGGAGCAGAGGCGTGATGACAAACGTTCAAAGGTCGTATCGTTCAAGGTGGTGTCTTGGGCAGGACCATTGGCGTCACCGGTCCGAGGGTTACATCAAGCTCTCGGAGACCCAGTATCCTACAAATGACCCCTAAAGGTTTAGGGCACTATTTGTGTCTCTAGTGGCCACATAGATAAGGTGGAGATTGGCCGCGAACGAAATGTGAGCTATTGACGACTAGGCAAGAGGGTGAAGTCGAGTGTAGAAGAGCACCATGCATTCTACTCAGAGAAAAGCGAACTGTATCTCCCCTGCGTAGAACAAAGGGTCTATATAGGGTAATCGAAGAAGGCACTAGTCACCAAATTAGACCAGTGTGGTGGACCTGATCCATCATCTGAAATAAACGTTCAGATCATAAAGAGTAAATCTCGAAACTGCAATCAAGTTTTGAAGAGCAAGGTAACCCTACATGTTCAACAACACGAAGCGGGTAATTTCTATGGTGCGGGGGAAAGACCCTAAGGCTGCGAATGTGTGCTTCCTAGGTAAGGCGTCGGTCGATTACAAGATTCAAGTAAACAGTAAGTCTCCAGAATCTAGGAACAAGTCAGGGTCGAGGTAATGCCAATGCCAGCAAAAGAAGCGCACAACCTTGGTCTTGTCCAAAGAAAACCGAAACCCGTGACTTTAGGCATAAGAAGAGAAATGGTTAAGAGTCTATTGGACAGGGCGCTCTAAGGTAGATATCTGATTCGCATCAGAAGAAATCGTAAAGTCTACGTCGAACGTGGCGAGAACATCTGCTCGCAGTACCGAGGTGATTCAGTTGATGTTCAGAGCAGAGTACTGAGAACGCCCTTCACTTGCCGTCTGGGCACGGGGCTCCCCCACATGTGCACGGAATCGAATATATCTTAAGAATTTACAAATCAAAAATTGATGGTAAGTGTCACATCGCCCCCACAGAATGGAGGGTATCCATGATATCGTATTGCCCCTCAGTGTCATAGGCTTGAATGCGAAAATGATCGCTTCCATGGATATCATCGACCACCGCTCATCCAAAGTCTGCCCGTAGATCATGGGAACACTGGGATACATCAAAACCTAAAAAACGAATCTATTCTAGGATATAGGTGTGTTAATTCTCCGATATTAATTGAAGAAATTTCCAGCTCTTCGAATAGTTCTTCTAGGACTTCGTCCATCGGGCTGACCGCGTAGATCTACCCAGAAGGGATTTGTACCTTTCAGGTCTGCGATGAAAGGGTTTCAAGAATGCCCTCGACATGACGAAACTCCACCTTCTTAAAGTCGGCTGAAGGTGAGACAATACAAAATAACCAGGAGAATTTGGACTACTGGTACCTGAAGGAAGGTATGGAGAGGCAAAGGAAGAACGGAGAGATCGCCGTGGGCTATTGACAGCAGAATGCGCTTCTGGCACTGTCGTTTTTGATCTATTAGTGGAGAAGGTTTGGCTTAGCATGTAACCCTCCCCTTTCTCATGGGGCTGCCCTTAGGGTCCGGCACTCATTTGTTTTTTTTGGATGGAGACGACCAGTTGTTGTGTTCAGTTTATTTTTGGGATGGGAGATGGGGCTGAAGCTTTCTTATTGCTACCCTGTTTGTGAGGGGGGGGGGGGGCTTTAAATTGTCGAGAGGTGAGCCCAGTGTCACCTTCCAAAGCTTTGCTGCTCCAAATATCGTGCCCAGGGAGGTTGACCGCTTTGGTATGTTTTGCGAAATGGTAACGCGGGGTGTCCGGAGCAGCCCTGTTATCTGCCAGACGGACCGGGTGATTATCATCCTTAGACACTCTATACAAAATGCGGTCCACCGCATGGACCACTAGGACCTCATTTTTTTAAAAAAAAATGAAGATCTGAATCACAATGATCAGCGGAATCAAGATAGGATCTGCCACAATTCACGCATTCGTCCATCCACGAAACAATTCATCATTTGCGACCTTGGATAAAAGTAGGCAAATTTGGTTTGACCTTACTTTTCATTTAGACATTTTGTATTGGTATTGCCGAAGCAATGTCAGTGATAATTCTGTCGCAGTAACTGCACGGATACGTTCATACGCTAGCGATAAGATCCAGCAGGCACCAATTTAGTCAGCCTATCCAGGTCAAGCGTGTCAAAGTGTTGGGGTGGGTCTCGAAACCACTTCATCTCCTCACTACTGCCTCAGCCCTGACCGGTCCCTGGTTATACAAATTATGTACTATGAGCGGGATTGGCCACATTGACCAAAAGCCTTTCGATGGCTAAAACTGGTCTTGACGCCGGGGGGCTCGAAGACGCTCAGCATCTTTTCAATAAGGGCCCAGACGCCATCGAAGCTTCAATCTCCTTGTTATTCTTCTTTTTAAGTGGAAGAGTTTGTATTTTTCACCTATTATCCTCACACTTCCGAGCCTAAGAACAGATGAGTCTGGCAAGCCTAGAGCTTCAACCGACGAGGGAATCGCCAGCCATTGGAGTCCTCTTCCCCTTTTAAAGTAGAGTCCCTATTGCTTTTTCGATTCACTTTGGTCAAGGAAGGGAGGGCTTTTATTCAATACTGCTCTGCCACATCCGATGGGGCCCTAGACAACGGCCGGACCAACCTTGGCATTATCTCTTGTGGACATGACGAAAGAACTGCCTGTCCTCGGATATCCGGCGAAAGAAAAAGAACCACTATCCTTTTGTTCGTTGGTTAAATATTCCTAGTTGCTCTCGACAGGGCCTTGATTCAGACTGAAGTCAGGCTTGTAGGTCGTCCCAACATGTCATGCTCCCATTCTTAAGATAACACCGTCTGGGGTGAGCCCACCTTAGTGGAAGACAGGCTGCCAGGAAGTTCAATAATTGGCAGTTAAATAAGTGGAACCAGGCTCTAGGGCATCTCCCGCTATACGTCCCCCTTAAGGGATTTGTAAGGGTGTTTCTGACAGAAGAGGGTGTGTGGCACGTGCGCACTAGAGAGGGAGCCGCTTTAGGGTATCTCCCTGAGGGGAAAATACTAAAAGGTAAGCCCCTGTCTTGGGAGAAGGATGAAGGGTCTTCAAGAAACCAATTTGCAGTGCTGCTGTCTCTTAAAAGATGAAAATCACATCACAAAGTGTTACTTCGAGGGTCCTAAAAGAATAACAGCGATGCCAAGTAGCATGCGAACTTCTAAACTATAAAAGACTACCATGGAAACGAATGGTAAATAAAGATAAGATATTTATTTAATTCTCTATTTGCTTTCGATTTGGCACCAAAGAGATGTCCGGTCTCTCCCACCACTCCTAAGATCGGTGTTGACTTCACATAAACCTTGAAAATATGGAGATGCGCTTGGACGTTTTGTTCGAGGGAAACTCAAGATTATAGACTTTAAATCGCCGCCCTGCGGTAGAAGTAGGCAGTATGAATTCTGAATCACGGAAGGGACAATTCTACTACTCTACACGAGTACAAGTCCTATCTCCAAAATGTTTAACTTTGTACCTTACATCTGATTACCTGTACAAGTTGTACAATTCATTAATGTAAGCTTACACTTGCTGCCACACGGCCAAAAGATAATGCCATAATAGTCAGTTTTCACTCATCCTTTACTACTAGTTTTTCCCCTACTTTATTTTCATGTATCTGTCCTTTTACACTTTCATCACCCCATAATATACCTGTAATGGGTAAAAGAGGACGTTAAACCCATAGGTTAAGAACAATATGAAAACAACCACCCAAACTATATCAAATTTTTTGGGGAAGGGCAGCGGCAAACTCATTAAAAAATGAAACAAAGATGCCTACCTGATAGGCCTCCCACGTCCATCTTCTTTAGGTTCTTGGCTTCTAAGATAACAACGGTCAATTTTCCAGCGGTCGGTACGTAGCGAAGTGAGAAACAAATATCTCCAAGCTTATTGTCCTGTTTGAAGTTATTTTAAATCAGTTCCTTGTAAATCAAGAAGAGGCTACACTGGAAACACCAGCTGCCCCCGATCTTGCTGTGTGTGTGTTTTGGAGGGGGTTTTTTTTTTTGCTTTTAAGCAGTTATTAGCAAAATAAACGTCAAAATAAATTAAAAAGAGATGGTGAATGAATCCCTACTAATGCGATACCAAAGACTTAAGAACAGGAATGATTTTTGATGATAAGTATGATGAGGAAAAAAAAGGATTCTTTCTAGTTTAATGAAGCAAATACGTATTAGTAGATAAGCAGATGAATAGAAAAACGGTATAAGTTTATGTAAAGAATAAACAAGGAGAGAAAACACGAAATGATTAAAAATGTCAATAAACACGAGAAATGAATCGTACTCAGGTGTGGGAGGACAAAGTGCTCCTGGTATTGAAGAATTATAAAAACTAAAAATATTTGGGAGAGGAAGAAGGGAAAAAAAAAAGGAATAGAAGAGGCAATCAGACAGACACAAACTTACCAAATCCCGACTTATGAAGTAAAAAAAAAAAATTTAACCCGAAAATTGCAGACTTAATCAGAAATATCATCCGACGTTCGTTACAATGACAATTTCGATTTTTTCAGACATGTTCTGAACACGAATATTGAAATTTGCGTTGTTTTGATTCACAACAAGGCCATATATTGTTACAGAAAGAGGAGAATTTAGATTAAAATAAACCTAGAAATAGAAAAATCGCAACTGCTCGAATCAAACAAATAGCTAATAAAACGAACTCCTAGAACAAATTGTACTTACGTAAATATACGTTGAAATTGAGAGTCGGTGCATGCGCGTCATGGGTTTGCGAGCATGTAACACGGAAAAGCATGGAGGAAAGACATTGTGAAAAAAAAGAGAATGAAACTTTAATAAAATCTCAGTCCCAATTGGTCATTCCATAATTTGGTGAGATGGCAAGGCACTTTCTCACAAAAGTTGTGAACTCAAATTCAAAATCGGTAAGGTAGAGTTCACTATAAGCAACAATACTCCAAAAAGAAATTGTAAAATAAATCGATAATAATAATACTTTTAATTTTCAAATCAAGCACGAGAACATCCGCTATTCGAGGGCATGGTATTTGTTCATTCTATCTCTAGTGAAGTTTTAAACGCATTTCATTTTTATTCAATATTTTTTTAAACAAATAATTTTTAAAGTTATTAAAAGTAATTTAATCCTGATTGGGGAACCCTGGAAATATTTAAAATTTGAATTAGATGTTGAAAATTTGTATATTCATAAAATTTCAAGCAGACGAATTTAGTATGATTTTTTAAAACTTTGTGATAAAGATTATATATCAAATATGGCTTATCCTAATTTTTCAATTTTGATTGCGATATTGTTGCGAAATTTGATCAAATTTGAAATAAACGAAAAAGTATAAAAAAATTTATATCAAATCTTTATAAAAATAAATAAAAATCTCGGTGTAAATTCTCTTTAAAAAAAAAATTGAGTATTAATATAAAACGTGCAACAACCCTTTCAAATCGCACTGTTCTTTGCCATATATATATAGTAAATATATAAATGTATCTGAAGGTAGAATAACTTGGAAACACTACGAAAAGGCAAATTGAAAAATATGGAACACCTTTCAACGAGCGAAAAAGCTTCTCAAATTTTCAATTCTTTGGCCAAAACTCTCAATATTAAATATCCCCCACTCACAATTTCCTTTGTAAAGGAAGCCAATAATCTAACTGTCCGAATAGTCGAAGAGAGCTTTTTTAGAAAGATAATTTTGTCTTAGTGGCTAAACATTTAGATTTCGTGGGGGAGGGGTACCCCTCCCCCCAAAGATTGACAGTTTTGGCGCGGAATCAGATAGCGTTTTTGGCGCGAATTTTAGATTAAGTATTGGGGCTGCCATCGAAAGGTGCCTCAAGTCTTTAAAGGATGATTGTCATGCAGTATCATATAAAAAGAATGAATGTCCATGTATTATCCTGAATGTTGGTACCTTGTTACCAAAGATTCAGGGATTATCTAATTAGTCACGTTACCTTACACTTAAGACTAAAATTACAAGATTTACACCATAATATGCAACCCCCCTCCCCTTTGCTCTTGAACACTTCCAGAGGTCTGAGCGCTTCTAGGTCCCGAGCAAGAGTGGCCACGAAAACGGGTATTTATTCCCTTGGACTTTCAGTGTATTATAAGCTGAGTTCTTTCTCGTCGATAAATCGGATACAATGTTGTAGTATGCCAAAAGATGGCACGGGGAAAGTGCTCCTTAGGGATGAAAATTAAGGAGGACTTGGAAGTTCGCGAAGTCAATTAATGACCTCCATGGCGAGAAAAACACTTTTGACACATCCTGGTTTCCGAGGATGAGGGATGGAGTTCGTAGCTGCTTTTCCATCTTTATCACCAAGCGCAAAGATTTCTCAGCAGAGGAAACCGCAAGATTCAAGCGATTAAGCTTCGATCGGAGACATGGCGGTAAACGAGAGCATCTAACGAGACAGAGATGAAAGTAGAGAATGAAGAGACGAGAGAGAAGAAACAAATCCACCTCTGCCATTCCCGTTAGCTCGCCTAACGAGGTCGTGTCACTTGAGCGAGGAGGCAACGGCACTGGCAGATAAGGGAGAGTAACAGAGTCTTCAAGGATACGAGGGCGAGAGGATAGTACATGGACCAGGCACTGTTCTTGGCATGCGGCTTAGTGAGTGGCATCACATTACGTGAGAGGGCATTCGGCAGGCGTAGAAGGAGGGGCGACGGCGAATAGGGCCCGGGAAGAGCATGCTGGTGAAGAAGGAGAAGTGAACACCTACCTAAAGGTGGAGCGCCAGCCGCCGGCAGTTCCTCCCACACCCGGGACGCACCAACGGCAGGAAAATGATGCAAAGGGTGTAAAAGTGCTGCTCAGCATTGTGCAAGGGCGCGTGAAATAGGGTGCGGGAGGCCAGCTCACGCGTGCGTAGCGACACCACCCAAAAAACGCACGCACTGATGTCCCTGCCCTCGGGACCTTTCCTATAAGGTCACGTAGCCGTTGTGATTAAGTAGTGTGTCAACAACAGTACCAACCACAACCATCACACATAGCTCCATACATAAGCAGGAAAATAAAAGTCTGTATCATTTTGGCAGAGATTTTTCAACTAATTCACTCGAACTTCTACAGAAATGCTACATCAGTTTGAATTTTAAAAAAAAAGAAGTGTAGTCACAAAATAATTAGCTAAATTAAATGCGCAAACACTTCCACTCCGACACGCAAAGAAATAGAGGCACACGCGCCATTGATATGAAAAGTCCACAGGCTGAGGTGCGCTTGACATCCTGCGTCCACAATCTTGAAGACCAAACTAACTACTTTAGCAAAAATTATCGGAATTTTAATGATTCATTTTTATACACTTACAATTTCATAGGATTCATCCGCAAAACAAAAAAATTAAGTAGCCTTAAATAGCACTGGTTAGTTTGGCTTTGAAAAGCTTATGAAATAAACTACCTTTAAGCGAGATCTTAAACAAGAAGAAAACAAAATAGTCGCAAATTTACAGTGTGCATAAAGGCAATTAAAAGGAAGCCTCCATCGATCATGAACGATAAATACATTAAGGCTGAATCCAAAAATTAAATGTTAATCCTTTAAGCAGATGCATTTCCAGCCATGGCTCGGTTAAACTTTATTTACGATCTCTGTTAACCTTTTAACTGAATGTTAGGGTCTTTTTAAAGGAAAATAAATGAGTTATCTTGCCTTTTTTTTTTTGCTTCAGTTTTAATTCTTATGAATTAAAAAAAAACAACTTGGATATACTTTCCATGGTTAATGAAATGGTCTAAGGAATGTTGCATTATCGCTAAAAAGAAAGGGCCAATGCATCATACAAAAATAGTTTATTTAAAGTTAAACATTTATTATCACCTGTGAAGAATTACCTGAGTCATATTTAATTGAGTTAGACGATTCCTTTACCAGTACTTTTATTAAGAAAGTCCTAATTTGACAAATTGTCCATCAGGTCATACATTGGATCCTGGTTTCGAGGTATTTTGCATGTAGCAGTGAATATAAATATGGCATTCGATATTTGAAATAACAAGAATATTATTAATTCTGTCATTTCTTATGAAAAATATATAAAGGCAATATAAAGGGAGATAATTACCCTTCATTCGAGAAACTGTTTAGGAAATAACCTTCTTACAAATCTTCGATCATAGATAAAGTGGAAACTAAAAAAAATAAAAATAAATAACCATCTACAAACTAACCAGTAGTTCATAATGGTAAATTATAATAGAGAAAGTTCGGAAAGCGGACTGGAGTAATTAAGTTAGGGTAGGTAAGATTGAATATATAATTAACCTTACCATTAAGGTACCTGAAACAATAAAGTTGCAAAATGTCACCAGAATTTGAGAAATTATAAAGTATTTTAGATTGGGGTGTGTGTGTGTGGGGGGGGGGGGGGTGAATCGCTCTAAACGAATGCAGTGATAAATATTCAGTCGAAAAGAAAATGACTAAAGAAGTTAATCAACAAGATAGAGTCGAAAAGAAAAGGGATTAGAAAAGGCAATAAACAGGATATAGTCAAAAAGAAAGGAGCATAGAAAAGACAATAAAGAGGATATAGTCGAAAAGTAAAGGGATAGGAAAGGCAATGCACACAATAGAGGCGAAAACAAAGGGGGTAGAAAGGTCACTCAACAGGATACTCGGGAATAAAAGGGGTAAACAAAAAAGGAAAAGGCAGTAGAATGATACACATTTTGCCAAGCGGCTGTATCGATTCTATTGTAGAAGTTGATTACAAGGAAGCCACACCTGAAAACCTCCAGGAACAAGCATGCACATCCAACACACAACCGAGAGTACAGGTTCGAAATTTAAAGCGGCGGTTTTTAATCATAGTGATTAAAAGTTTCAAGAATGATGTGAGCAACTCCCAACTACAATTAACCCTGTTCATATAAAAGACAGTCAAGAAAAACATGTTCATAACTGTTATATAATCACAGTCAATGGCAAAGTTTCTACGATTTTTAACAAGATTAATTAAGGGGAAAATAGATCAAGTTATCATTTACAAAAATGTTTAAATTTGAATTAAAAGAAGTTCAAAGCCTTTTGTATATCATCGCTGACGAACATAAGCTGAAAATAAACATTATACTAACTTCCTTTAAAATAAAAAGTTTGATGAACAAAGAAGCAATATTTTCCTGTTCCATTTCTAAAGGGTCAATGTGTTGAAGTTGAAGAAGATACCATAGTTGTTTTGCACTGTAGCTGGGACTGAGTTCGGGGGAAAATGTTGCTTCTTGTTAGATTCCCCTAACGTTAGGGGAATTGTAAAAAATTGCAATATTTTGATCACACTGAACAATGATAAGAGAAGAAGATAGTGCTGGATAGGGGAAAAGTGCAGAATGAGGTGCTTTAATTTACTGGTAAGACATCTTAGATGTTTTTGCACGACACATTAAACGAATGAAGTATGAAAACACAAAAAAAATATTAAATTTTAGGTGGGAACCAGAGATAAAGGATTTGTACTCTGAAAGGAGTGAAGGACATGGAAGAGATTGATGAGAAAATATAAATGATCAAAGCCGCCACAAATAAGTATGCACCAGGCTTGACGAAGGCATAACGGATGAAAAGTATTTGATACGTGTTAACGCTAGAGTTGTATTATTCCAGTTCAATTAATAATTAATAATACCCATTCAACAAGGGTTGAGGGGGTTGGAAAGAGAGGGCGTAATGTTCCAAATGTGTGAGTGGATTGTTTTGTAATCTATTTTAGACCGACCTCCCCACCACCCTCTTTCCAGCGGCATTTACTGCATTGCCTTTTGTTCAGGTTGGATGAGTTTGGTAGGCCTAAATAGTAAAGGTTAGTTTAACTGAATGGACTACTATCTAACCTAATCTTAAAAAAACATTGATTTTGTTGAAGAAAAGGCAACTCGAAAAACGCCGGGGTGGTGGGTCAAAGGATTCTTGATTTCTCCTCTTTAATAACAAAATATAACCATTAATTAAAGAGAGTCAAAGGTTTGACTCAACCAATTTTACAGCCTATTTGACAAATTAAAATTTATTCCTATTATGGAGTATTTATTCCGGCAAACTTCTATCAAATATTATTCGCCTAATTTAAGTCAAATTTGGAAATTATAATTCAACATGTTTACGATGTTCTTTTCTCTTTCATTTTCTTTAATTCTTAAATTTCAAACCAAATCCAAAATTGAAACGAGGGAGTTAAGGACATCTGACAAGTAAACTACAAATAAGTGGGATTATTTTTTTTCCTTCAAGCAAATAACGCATTGCTTATACTGGCAGAGGAGACGAGAGTGAAAGAATAATAAAAAGGGGAGCTTATAAACTTGTTACACCTTGAAAGTAAAATCGCGATATTTAGGGGTGGGGGTGGAGATTTTGAGGATATAATAGTGGAGTCTTATTTTCTATGTTCTCTTATTAATCCTCATTCGTAAATTATTATATAATGGAATCAAATTAAATACAAAACCTGATCTCATCCTATGTATTAATCATTTTCGTAGAGTTCAAGCGAGAATGAGCAAATATATGGTTCCTAATTCCATTGTTATTTTCCTTTTCTTTTTCTCTCAGGGCATGAAAGGATATGGGAATACAAAGGTGGGATTCGATAAAGCTGATTATTGAAGTTATTCCAAGTACAGCCTCAAATCTTTGAAAAAAAAAGTTTCAATGAAGCGATACCGTATATACATTTGGAAGAGTCAAGATCCCGAATTAGTTAGTTTTGAAGAGTCAAGATCCCGAATTAGTTAGTTTGGAAGAGTCAAAACGCCAGAGAAAGTCAGTTTCGAATTAATACCGAGGTCTATATGATGCATATAACTCAATACCGGTACTTCTGGGCTTGCATTGCTTTTGGGACTCGAAATGAAGAGCCTGAATTACTCAAATCACCTTACCAACCAAAATGAAAATTAACTAACCTAAAATCAAATCATGATAATTCTAATGTTTTTCATATTTTTCAAAATCAAAGAAGAAAGTCGTTCATTAAAATGCCATAAAGGAACGTGCATGAAATCAACAATTATTTATATTTCCGAACTCCAAAGGATCAATAAAAAAAATGGCACACAATTATAATTAAATTACCTCCTCGAATCTTTCATTATTGAGAAATTATCCTCCAACTGGGACAGGGAAGTTAAAAGATTAAAAACGGAGTAAAAAAATTCCTCCTTCAATAACCGGTTATACATATGATTCAATGGTTCAACCTCAGAAAATTCTAACCACAACCTATATTTCCAAGGTACATTGTAAAGCTAATTCCGAGATCGAGGTGGCACGTAACGCTGGCTCCTTTATTAGGCGGCCGCACTCGCTCGTGACCTGTTTGCAATAAAAGGTGACCTACGAAATGACCTCACCTGACCACCATCGCCTTCCACCGACTGCAGTTCACGCCATTCCTCGATGGTTTGAGCGAGATCAACTTGACACAAGGGAATTTTCACTTCCCCGATTTGGTCGTGCTTGGAAAAACGGTCAAAATCGTAGATTCCAAAGACGAGCGTCTTGGACATGATGTCGGCATAGGGGACCTGCTTAGAGGTAAGAAAATAAAAACAGGTCAGGCAAGCAACGCACATTGCGGGATCTGGAAGTAAATATTTAATTGCAAGATTAAAGGTACTGACGATACCTCTACCTCTGCGAGCAGTAATCATTGTAAGGAATACTCAATGTGGCAAGGAAAGATGCAAACGTACGCCGTACGTAAACAAAGAACTGATGGAATGTAAACGAAATAACAGTGTGTTCAAAGATGGTAAATAGTCGATAGCAAAAACACGGCTCACGTGAAAAAATATATATATCCAACGAGTTCTTTAAAAATTACCTAACCCTCTGGTGCCTGAATAACTAGTGTCAATATTATAAACTAAACCAGAAAGTTCAAGAACAGTTAGAACTGAAATGAAATTTATGCCCATGCAGTGAAGAAGATACAAAAACGTTCACATGAGACTTGAGCATGCATTCTTCTCGTAAGTAACTAATGTAACGATTACCTAAAGCTTCATTCTTTATGTGCGTAGAAAATATAACGATTACCTATATAATTGGCTTCTTTGTTTATTGAACGGTTACCTAAGCTATATACGGGAGGAGGTAGGTTTTACTTAACCATAACATTCTAGAGACAAGGCGAGAGAATTGATTCGACCATTGACGGGAAAGACTGAATTAAGTGTTGAGACGGAAAACACTTCATACAAGGTATTGTTCAATGTTGATTTATGTACAAATCAATAGATGCACAAATTATTCTTTTTATATCTCTCTTATATATATATATATATATATATATATATATATATATATATATATATATATATATATATATATATTTCATTTTTTACTCTAAAAATGAAATAGACACGAATAAAATGAAATCTTCACTAAAAAAATGAAATAGACACGAATAAAATTAAATCTACCTTCGAATAAAATGAAATCTTCACTCAAAAAATGAAATACATACGAATAAAATGAAATCTTCACTCGTAAAAATTAAATATACATGAATAAATTGAAATCTACCCTTGAATAAAATTAAATCTTCACTCTAAAAATGAAATAGACACGAATAAAATGAAATCTTCACTCTAAAAAAAATGAAATAGACACGAATAAAATGAAATCTTCACTCTAAAAAAATGGACACGAATAAAATTAAATCTACCCTCGAATAAAATGAAATCTTCCCTCTAAAAAATAAAATAGACACGAATAAAATGAAATCTTCACTCGAAAAAAATGAAATAGACACGGAGAAAATGAAATCTACCCTCGAATAAAATGAAATCCCTCTAAAAAAAGAGAGAAATTTACACGAACAAAATGAAATCTACCCTCGAATAAAATGAAATCTTCACTAAAAAAATGAAATAGACACGAATATAATGAAATCTTCACTCTAAAAAAAATGGACACGAATAAAATTAAATCTACCCTCGAATAAAATGAAATCTTCACTCGAAAAAAATTAAATAGACACGGAGAAAATGAAATCTACCCTCGAATAAAATGAAATCCCTCTAAAAAAAGAGAGAAATTTACACGAACAAAATGAAATCTACCCTCGAATAAAATGAAATATTCACTAAAAAAATGAAATAGACACGAATATAATGAAATTTACCATCGAATAAAATTAAATCGACACGAATAAAATGATATCTACACTGAATAAAATCAAATCGACACTCGGATAAAATGAAATTCAATTCTTCATTCCCCCCCCCCTTCCCCCACCAACCACCCCAGCAGCTCTCGTTCGCCCCGTGGACACAGCGTTGGATTTCCGACGTCGAGGAAGAGTTCAATCCCAGCGAGCGGCGACACAAAACTGTGCGGCATCATTAGCTAGCCGCCCATTGGGTGGATACGCTGATGCTCAACCCACGCTGGGAAGATAAGTAGCTTCACATGCACATAGTCACTAACTCTACCACTACCATTTACTTCCGGCTTCCACATCACATATCCATCCTCGCCTCTGTTGCGGAACCCTGCCGATGAAGTGCCACTGTTCTTTTATGGAGGTACTCATACCCACATACCCCCGACGCGGCACGGGTTCGCGATGAGTCCTAACCATCGCGGCTTGGTGTTCAAAAGCATACGATAAGACCCGGACACCCCCTTTCCCCACGAGAACCGGCTTCGGGTACCTTTGGGCTCACCGTTGATTGTCATTTTGATCTTTATGTGCATTTCACTATCCGGGGACTTGCCCCACGATACCAGGGACGAATGGGGGGCGAAGAGTGACTAGAGGTCTAGTCGTAATGGAAGCTTGGGGCCGCCGCTTCTTTGGGACTGATTGATCAAACTTGTTAGCAAAACCACATTACCCCGCAACTCACATCTACAGGAGTGCGTGCCCTACAGTCCCCAATGCCCGCCAGCAGTTGTGTGCCCTCCCGATACCTGGCGGTAAATCTGCGCTGATATACTCTATCTTCTAAACATTTTCACTTCCTCTGCAGATATCTCTTTACAAACTTCGCCATCTAATAACAAAAAACAACAACAATACCACATTAACCACCAAGAATTTAAGAGCGATAAGTACCTGATCAGAGGAGGTACCATGGACTAAGAGGTTTTTCCTCATCCACGTGAATTAACTGGTAGCATATGGTAGCTTATGTATAGAAGTCCTAAGCGTCGCATTTCCATTCAAAAACATTGTTTTAACTAAAAATAAAGTTGATGTAACCAACAAAGGTTACTCAGTCGAAAGGAATGAAAAAATAGAGGGAAGGATGAAAGAAAAAGGTGATAACTTTAGGAAGAATACGAATCATGTGGCCCAGACAGCTCCACAATGACGACACATGACAACTTCACACCTTTCGTGGCCTATTAATTATGGCATTCCGGAGAGGCAGGATATTGTCGTTCACACAACTACTCCCATCACTCCACGCCAAGTGCCAGCCTTCACATCAACTTCCAAGAAAGCTCTCCATCCACGCGAGCTGCAAAGCCCTTGCGTCTAGGCAACCAAGAAGATTTTTAGCTGTATTCTTTGTTATGAAAAACAAATAAGTAATGAGCGTGTTTACTTAGTGTTTATTTAACTAACCGCTCCAACTAAGATTGGGCGGACTTACAAAAGCCCCATAAACAATTTGGTACAAAGAACACAGACCACTCAAGAATAAGAAAATCCATTGCAAAGTAGCCTATTCATATACAAACAATAATGGAATGAAGTTTTAATAAAGGATTCATTTCTCGTTTTTTATTTTAATACGTTGCCTTTCGTATCACACGAATTTGAGGTAAATGTTATTAAAACTTGGTCTGAATTGACAATTCTCAAGCACAAGAACTCCGTGAGGAAAGCTCCTTTTTCCGATTCAAGGAAAGTAAAGTGAAGAAACTGCAACATGCAAGGCAATGTTCATTCTGCTTGATGAAGAAACTCCATTCCTGAAGTAGGGCAACCACTACAAAACGCATGCTTGAAACCAAACCCAACCCAACCATAATAATTTCATGAAGGGGAAAATAAAAACAAAAACACAGATCCAGTGTAGAAGAAATACAAAAAAAGCCGAGTGTTATGAATACTACAAAGCTATTAATGCTGGAAATAAATAAAGTGGAAAATTTTAATTTCTTTTGTATTTTTATCTATCTCATTATCCGCGCCAGAGATATTTCTCAACTGTTTACAATAACGACTATATCATCCTATTTAGGTAACTAGCTTGTATTAATTTTAACCGAGCCTAACATACATTGAGGAATGTAGTTCATGTACAGATGATAAACTTGGTTGAATAAATGCAAACTAAAAAAAAAATTAGCCTGATTACATGAATTTACTATTTACATCGTCGAGGTGAAAACTATATGTAGACTGAAAACTATACCTAAAACTAAATAAATCCCAAAGTCTATGTAGACTGATGTAATTTGTAAAACCTATGATGCATGCTTTCTAATCGGGAAAAATCATGTAGGCTTATGTGGTGTTGAAAAAATGCACCCAGATAAAAAAACATGCTTATAATTGTTGATTTTGAGTCTTTTAAAAAGGCTAATTATATGAATAGCAAGTTACCTGTTGTTTGCATGAAATAAAAAAGATCCGTTTTAATAATTCGCTCTTGTTAATTTCTAAATAAAGAATAATTATTTTACTTCGGATGTAACTGGAGCATTTTAAGATTTTAAGTAAAAAAAAAAATGTTTCTGTCTTATTACGATCTACGATCGTCTCAAGAACCCTTGAACAAGCGCAGACAGTCTCCGAAAGTTTCCTAAGATTGATTTCGAAAGTAAAGAAATATTTCTTTTCTCCTACCCGCAAACTATAACTCATTTTATAAATCCTTGATTTTGTCCCTTTTTCTACCCAATTCGGTTTTATTTGTTGTAGGTTTTTATATTTTTAATAAAATCGACCTTTCCCTTAAACGAAATTAATCAGGACTTGACCCTCTTTGGAGACTACTACATTAAACCTTCGGCTGAATTATCACCCATAATAAAGGAGAGCACGTAACAGATTATATGAGGCAGACAACACCGAATATTACACAGAGGATGGAAAGAGAGCTTCAGAGTGTGACTACACGCAAAGCATCCACATGCAAGTGTCAGAAGAGACCCATGAAGCCACGCCCTCTAACGGTACCATCACCGGACAACGAATACTTATAAGGGGGCTAACATTCTTCTTTGTAATACCCACCATAGATGCATGCATAGACCTCTCCTAAGATATAGAGGAACCGCGAAAAAAAGAGAAATTTCAAGCCCTTTCCTCTTTTCTTATAGACATTCACAGGAAATCACAAGATTTAGTGTGGGTAGTCTGGAGTAAGTAAAAGGGAAATGAGTCCCTTAACCTTTATTTCTTGCAATAAAGACGAAAGGGTTTGGAATTAATTTACTATTTAATTTCCCCCCCTGGTTGTCCATCTTGGGACTTGTGTGTGTAGTCTACATTATAGAATATTACTCATCTAGTGTCCAACATTTTAGGTTATGTTGTTAATTAAACCAATCCCCATCCTTCTTGATCAATCCTTCCCCCACTACCTCCTTTTGAGGGGAGAGCTGTACCCGCATTTCGTTTCCTCCAAAGATCAACTAACCATACGACGTTGTCATGGTGACCTAATCTATCCACTACTGGGGGACCTTCATCTGATCTTTGGTGTCTATTTTTAATATACCCAGTAATCAATGATACCCTAATCTCAAACACCCCTGTATGTATGTGGGGTGGGGAAACTAACCCTACCGTCCCCCCACACGCATCGTAAAAGGCAACTAAACCCAGAGAGCGGCCGCTGCCCTGGAAAGCCACGCACCCGGACAGCTTTGTACCAGTTAGCGCAATGATGGGGGGTGTGAAGGGCAATTACGAACCCCGTTTTGTCAATCTGGTAAAATCTGCGCTAATGTGTGAGTGAGAGGGAGGGTATGTGTTCGTGAAATGTCAAGTGTATATATGATAAGGCAAAAGGGGAAACGTAGTAAATATAATGAAAAGAGGAAAGTTTCAGATGCTTGCTCTATGCGAGACGAACATGAAAGAGAATGATTAAAGAGTTTGTGTGGGATGGAGCAAACAGAGAGCGATCAGGTGTTTAAAAAAATGGTGGTGAGGTTAAGGAGGGTGTGGCAGTGTAAATAAATTGTATTTTGGGTGAGGGGTGACATGATGTGATGGTTGGTTAATACATGTATGAGCTCGAGAATTATGCGGGCGGTGGGGGCGCAGCTCTGGAATGATGATTATGGGTGTTTGAGGGAGAAAGGGTTGAGCGAGGAAGGCGTGGGTGATATTATGTATGAAAGTGGGTTTTTGAGAAGGCTTTCTCCCCCCCCCCCCAATTTGGCGTAGAAAACTAAGTGATGACTATAAGGTTAAAGAAAGAGGTTGTGGGGTTTGGTGGCAATGATAGGCGCTGACCATAAATTGAGAGAAAGTAGTGAATGTTGACGATGATAAGTTAGCTGCAAGCAACCAGGTATGTGTGTGTGGGGGGCAGGGACTAAACTAAATATAAATAAAATCATCTGTGAATGATGGTGGTGGGGATGGGGGATATTTCTATATAATCTGGGTCCAATTCTTATTTTATGTGCCCTTTTATACAAACATGTTCGGAGAAGGTTCAAAAGTCCCCGTTTAGCCTAGTTTTAAGATTTACGAAATTATCTACTATAACAATCCTTGAGTCCATTCTGTCTGACTCTCTTCTCTTTATCCAGTGTCTATATACACTCGTTGGTTAGGTTGTCACTCTATTGTCCCCATTAAAATATATATCGCCATTGGATTACACAAATTCCTAGTTGGATAATCAAGGTGATGCGAGAGAGCGTGACTTGAAGATCCACGACCTCTTTCCTTACGCCTTTTCTTGGTTGGCGTTCTATGAAGGCCAGAGCGCCAAACATAAATGCTCATTATTATTATTATTATCATTCGCTACGAAGGGGGAGGGGCTTGTGGTGCAGAAAGGCCTTAAACTACGCTACGCATTTCACGAATTAGTAACCTTAAATGTGAAGGTCTCGTTGAAGACGGGATTCAAGGTTTTGCGATGTACTTTGGTTTCGTATTTCTTCTTCTTGTCGGGGAGGAGATAGACCTGCAAAGGACAAAAAAGCGATTTGGTTGGATCCAACGAGGGTTTTTTTATTAAAAAGGGGAAAATAAACGGGACCCCGAATAGGCTACAGATGCATAAACAAGGGTAAACTAAGAGGCCAATACAGTGTTTCAGACGGAGATGCGCGTCGTCCATCCGGACTTTGAATTCAAAGATGGCTCATCGGAGCCGAAGGAGTCCCTATGGAGGTATGTTTAAGTCACAAGCTTCTTAATGCCCCCTGCCCCTTCCCACCCGACTTCTAAGAATGCGTGCTGCATTGTACAGATTGAACCACCAAATCACGACACCTGATACATGAAACGAAATGAAAGTGAGAGAAAAAGAAACAGATCGGCTTGCCCCTTTCCCCCTGCCCCACCCTAGCATTTTGTAGAGTGCCAGGGTGGGGAAAGCCGTCATAAAGTCGACCCGAATCGGACCGCCATTCGGTGACTAACCATTGGAGGTGGTTGTAACAGTCGGTTATGTCGAGCCCATCCCTATTAACCAACCCTTAATAGATAACGAGTAATGACCCCCTGCAAAGTCCAGATCATTACTGGTCCGAGTATAAAGAAGCCAGAATTTCCAGAACAAGAATCCTATACCCCCCCCTCCCATGTCCCTCCCCTAAACACCTTCCTAACTACAAACTTACGAGGTGAAAATTAACCTAATCTATTGAGACCAAATAATCCCTCCTGAATAAAATGGCGGAGTGTATCGAACTGAAGAACCTTAAGATAAAATAATTACCTTCACGTAGGGATCCGACGTCCCGCCCATATCGAGTGCAGGGAGCTCTTCACATTGCATCACAGTCACACTTAAACTGTTCGAATTGAAGTCATACTCCAACTGAAATGAACCAAAGAAAATAAAGGTTAATAACCACGTGACAAATAAACAAGGCCGAGGGAGGGAAAGAGATCTAATACATGGAAAGAATAAATCCAAGGGTGGTGTTTGGTGTTATCGACAGAACCCACTCACTAAGACCACGGACAAATGTTCCCAGTCCAGCACCCCCCCCCCCTTCAAGTCGCAATAACGTGCCTTGATCGAGTGAAATCTAATCCACTGCAATTGACCACTGGTCAAACTGCATCGAACCAAATTAACCATTTGATGGTAATCCTTATTCTTAAAACTAAAAGAGAGGCTTTCTTTTGATAATTCGATAAACCTTCCCAAAAGACGAGGTGCACACACAAGGCCCACAGGCATGGACGGATTGACAAATTAAATTTATTAATAACAAACCGAAATAGAATTCATGAACACTAGGTAACGTTATTGTTCTTCAGTGCAATAAATTAGTAGGGATCCCCAGAAAAAAAAATGCTTACAAAAACTAAACTAATAAAACATCCTCAACCCATCTTAAGCTAAAGGTAAACATAGCGTTGTAGACTAACAAAGCAATGGAAATTAGAAAGAAGAGAGATGATTTATAATATGTTGCTCTCGTCTAAAATAATGAACCAAAGAAGAGAAACTAGTCTCCAGTGGAGACCTCTCTCCGAGTTACTATGTTTTCTCTACTCTGATCAGTCATCTCATAAGAACATAAGAACATAAGAAAAAAAAAGAGACTGCAAAAGACCATTCGTGGCCTACACTTGGCAGCTCCTGTTCCAGTCAACACATAAAAGATTTCTTACCAGAGAAAAGTCATCAACATTGTCACCCTTTACAGGAGTTCGTCATATCTAATCTACAATATACATAAAATGCATCCAGAGGATTATGTCCATTCATGCAACCGCAAAATATAATCTCCCAACTCCTTAGAAAAATATATACATATAAAAAGTCAGTCCCATCTAGCAGCTTCATCCATATATTTATCTAATCTATTCTTAAAACTACCCAGAGAGGAGGCTTCTATCACATGTCTAGTGAGCCTATTCCATTCATCTACAACACGATTTGTAAACCAATGCCTCCCAATCTCCTTCCTAAACCTATACTTATCAAGCTTAAACCCTTTGCTACGTGTCCTGTCATGTTCACTAAGTATAAGAACCTTACCCAGATCCCCTTAAAACCTTACCCAGATCCCCTTAAAACCTTACCCAGATCCCCTTAGAACCTTACCCAGATCCCCTTAAAACCTTACCCAGATCCCCTTAAAACCTTACCCAGATCCCCTTAGAACCTTACCCAGATCCCCTTAAAACCTTACCCAGATCCCCTTAAAACCTTACCCAGATCTCCTTAAAACCTTACCCAGATCCCCTTAAAACCTTACCCAGATCTCCTTAGAACCTTACCCAGATCCCCTTAAAACCTTACCCAGATCCCCTTAGAACCTTACCCAGATCTCGGCAAAGTATCTTTCCTAACAATAATCAAACCTGGCAAAGGAGCCGCAGTAATCTCACAGAAGTGCCAACGGCACTGTTAAAATATCTTCAATAAAATTCTGGGGACAATAATACAATGAACTCGGACAGCAAGTTTCGTCACATCTAGGTTTCATCACGAGCCCCCATCGCCCCCAAGGAAGTTATTAACACAGTGGATTTCGGCCACGTACTTTGAACTGAAGTTTGCCAAGCTTTTCTTCACTCTTTTTGCTTTCTCCTTCCTCGGCCATGTCTTCCGCATTTTCGGCCAATTCTTCGAGGTCAGCCTTAGAAGAGGGATGGGGGATTAGTAGGATAAATGGGAAAAATACTAGACCAACTTTGATTTGCGTAATCCATCAATGACAAAATCACTCGCTGATAAAAAAAGATTAAGGGGAGAGGAAATAAAAAATGGAGAAAAGAAGAAATAATAGTGAAAGAGAACAACAGGCCTGAAGCCTCAACATTAGAGCGCTTCAACCCTCAAAGGTGGTGCGAGAGGGAACACTAAAATCCTCCAAGAAAACAATAGCACTGAGGGGACGGCCACAGTTTTGAATTAATTTGGCCTAACAAACGTAAGTACACACGAATGAATGGCAGAAACAGAAGGTGGAAGAAAAGGCAATCATGATGGCAAGCTCTAAATAAAGGGCAACCAACACTCAAAAGGATAAATCAAAAAACCCTTTTCAGGGTGGTCTTAGACATTTCTATATCTGCCATTCCCAGATTGCTTTAAGTGCGTAACATCCAGTTTTCCCTAAAGAGACTGACAACGGTCATCTCTTACATCAATTTGAGCGTGGATGCGTTCCTTGGTCAGGGAAGGAACTCATTGGAATGTCCAGTAGAGTAGGAGGATCCGGAAAAAGGATCTTGCTTCCCCACTTCCTCACCTTATCCCTGTAGGCCGATCCGAGAAGTTGGACGGACTTCATGTCGCCCCCTTTCCCTTTATCCTTTTTGGTTCTCCTCTTCTTAAAGAATCGCCGGATGCAACAGAGGCAGATCGCCAAAATAAGCACGCACACTCCTGCAAAAGGCGGGAATCAGGCGTAATTCAGAGATCATGCGGGGGAGGGGAATCTGAAAGGGCTTGGTGTCTGTTGGAGGAAATACCAAGGGGGCAGGGGTGATAAGGATGTGAGATGCATATAGAAACTTACACGTGACACAGGGAAGCCTTAGAAATCCCGGGAAATCAACGCTGGGCGGGAAAATCTGTTTACAAGTAACCCCACCGCAGGCACTCGAGTTACGCGCCCTCCCGGTCCATAATTTATCGGGTCATGTACGCCCCATACAGTTAATCCTACTTCACTCTTTACACGAATCTGATGGCGATGTCCACATCGCTTCTCGCTTCATCTTTGAAATTCTATCAATCCTCCAAGTTTGACCATATACAAATAAGGGCAGACTCGACCAATCTTTCAAACGCACTGCGCCGCGAGGATTTAAACTTGAAACCAGAAAACAAATAACTTTTAGAAAGAGAGAGAGAGAGAGAGGAATCGACCTTCTATTGAGCCTTGTGTTGATTGAAGTAATAATACAGATTTCGGACTATCATACAATAAGTGCGTTCATGCAATTATTTACCTTCATTCTTCGCCGCGTACCAAAGTTAAATTTTACGCTATATACACACCTGCGTGTATGTCTATATGAGCGTACTCGTATACACGCTACTCTCATCATGAAACGGGACCAAACCGCTAAAACCAGCGGCAGGTACTCCTCTAATCACAGTCTCCTTTTCCCCACGGCGCATATAATTCAGGGTTAATTGGCGATCGGTGAGCGCCGATGTTTAATTAAAGGCTTTCTATTTTGAGCTACCAGAGAACGACCAACACGAGCAGCAGACAGTTCGTGTTCTTTAACCCTTCCACTGTTTTTGAGAGCCACATCTCACTGTTTCCTGTGACAGATTGGACGGTCATATGTGGCACTCGAAGCTCATTTCAAATAAAGGAATTGATAGGTATCTTCCATAACAAATGGAGAAGGAGAATAAGAGAAACCAACCACAAGTGGTACAATGTTATTTATTACTGACGTTTCGCTCCTCTAGACCTCGTTAATCTGGGGAAGCTCCAGAGGAGCGAAACGTCAGTGCCAATTGTGGTTTCTCTTATTACCAAGCTTCAAATAAAGGAAAGTAGCTCTAGTGAACTCAAGAATTATAAAAAAATAAATTGTATTATTGATAGTTTCCATGTAGGAAAAAGGTACGATGGGCGGTCAATAAGTTTTGCCAATCGGTAGGGCAAAAGAGAGGAAGGGGGATGGCTGTTTGCGGGGGTGTTAGGACAAGTTATGACAAGTCAAGACCTGCAACCGCACGCTCTTGCTTCGTCTATTTAAGAAGCAGAAGCAGTAGAACGGGAAAAGAAAAATGAAATTCAAATGAGTACCAAAATGTTGGGGCCAGTGGGGTTCACATGAAAGCTCTCATAGAAAGTTCGAACAACGGAACAGACTCAAAATTACCAAAATGAGATCGTAATCACACGTTCTCTCGTTGGTATTTGCTTTTAATAGTGTCAGATTTGTATGGACAGGGAAACCGGTGTTGCGAGCTCGCCAATATTCCCGGCATGCCCCTTTCAGCACCCCCTTGAGGGGGTATATAAAAGCCCACCCTAACAGGCCTTGGGACCCGCCAATCATGATCGAGTTGAAAATTGAATGGGATGTCACTGTATTTCCGACGGTCCAATTGAGGGCAGGGACGGAGAATGCAGGAGGTAGACTCAAACACTATACCCCATCACTACCGCGGTAAGGTGGGGTAGAGGTATTAGACCGCTCTTAAGTTCGTACAAAAGGGCATATATACCCCAAAGTAGAACCTTGAAACCCCCTCTCTTTGGAAGAGACGGAGACGGTTCTGATCCGTCCGAGAGGGAAAGGGCAGACGGAGGAGCGAGGAGGCGGGGTGGTGGGGGTGAGGGGGAGCCATTTCTCCGTGAGTGAACTCTGACTGACCGAGATGATACAACACACACCACCCCGTCGGTGTGAAGTACCAATATAACGTGGACGAAAGATAATGGGTGGCTTTGGGTGTGATTAGCTTTTTTGGCGGTGTTGCGCGCCGACCACACTATCTGAACGGAGGCCATTGGGCGCAGAACCAGATTTGTGGAGGCGAATTACGGATGACATTTTGGCGCTCAAAGGATCAAAGAGAAGCAAAGGATCGAAGGGGCTAAGGAGCGTAGAGGCGAAAGAGCAAAGGATCGAAGTGGAGCTAAGGATCGAAGGAACGAAAGAAACAAAGGGCGAAGGAGCGACGGTCGCCGAATCCGATCAAGAGACGCTGCACCAACAATTTCTCCCTCTTTCTCTTCTCCTTTCTATAGACACAAGGGGCCCTGGCTTTGAGGGAAAACAGGAACTTGTGTGCGGAGTCTTGTGCCCCTCCCCACCCCTAGGTTGTAAAGCCCAAAGGGTGTGTACCTAGCACAAAACTTCCCTTCCCCTAACTTGACTCTTTTTATTTTCCCAAATATACTGTACTTTTTTCACCACCAAACAGTAGAGAAAAGCTCCATCCCTTCCCCCTTCTTCCGCCTTCTGATGTGACTCTATTCTCACACAAGTAGGGGAAAAAATAAATTGGTGGTTTTAAGATACCTTTATTTCTGTTTAGGGGACCTACTAATTAACGTGAGATCCTAACGACAGGTATCTGCAGCATATGGCAGCTACTGTGAAGGCGATCCGAATCGGGACTCTATTCGGCGACTAACCACACCTGATATGTAGGTCAAGGTCATGGTCATTCCTAAGGAGGATGTAAACTGGAAAGACCAAGCACCAGTATTTACTACCTTGAATGGATCAGTACAACATGAAAGCGTTGGGGTCCCGATGGTGGCTGCAGTGCCCAGATGGATGGTTTCCCCCTCTTTTGAGTCGCCTCACATAACACTGTAGGGAGGGGAGCTCCAGGAGACAAATATTGTTCCCTACTACCCCCACCTAATGAACTCCTCCTACAATCCAGCAGGCAAGACTGTGTCTTTTGAGCTCTAGCCACCTTGCAAAGCAATTACAAATATAGGTGTAGAGTGTGGTGAGGAGGGGGTTGAGTCATTCCCAAATAGATATGACACGACCCTCCCATCTGGATGCAATATTTTAGTGGTACGATCCCACTTGGGTGTATCCCACGTGAGGGGTTAAATTTTAATAGAACTCCCACTTCCGAGATTTTGCATGGGCCGCTATCACAAGGGGGCGCTATAAAATTCCCACAGCATGCAACAGCTTCCCTACACTCTAACCTGGTCCCCTCAAGACAACCTCACAGAAAGCGCGGTGCCACTTAATTGTGGTAACGTTGTCGGGAGGCCTACAACAGAGGCTGTAGCATCAAAACTTTCTCCCTGTATCTCCCGAGTGGGCGGAAGCAGCAGAGGTCATCTTTCCCTACTCTATCCACTCCCTATTTAATTTATCACTCAGTACCCCGTAAGTGGACCTGCCTTCCTACATAATAGAGGGATCTTCAGGAGAGTTGCGTGTCAGCCTCCGGGCCCCTACAGCTGAGTATTTTGAACTTGGACGACGTATGTACTTTTCTCACATTTCCTCTTCTCTATAGTCTAATGAGAGAATCTTATGAATTTTAATGCCCTCGTTGGTTTAAGCTTTATTTCCTTCACTGAATGCAACACAAGCGGCAAATTCCTTCCATGCGAGGAGTTTCCCTTTCCCTTCTCATGACTAACAGAGAGTTGCGTGCCCCCCTTCCCTACCATGGGATTCCCACACATTCTGACTGCTCCTTAATACGCACCCGTCCACTCAAGCTATGGTAGCATTCCTCTACATCTTCCACTTCCTTTCTACCAACAATTCCCTAACCCTGCAATGACCACCCATTCCCCCCTCCTCTCCCCTGACCTTACCCCCACTCATGATGAGCATCTGTTTGATGGGATGCAGCTGCGCGATGGGGTTTGGCACCTGCATTTTTACTTTCAGGGTCAGACAGACCCCGGCGCGCAAGAAGCCTTCTTCAGCGTGACTCCACCTATATTCATAGGTGTTTATGATGCATTGATGTGCATCACCACCACAGGGAGAACTAAGGATCCATTCCTCCCAACACAAGCCCAATTTGGAGGATCACTTAGCTAGAATCGAAAATAAATTAGCGACGCCATTGTCGACAATCGTTTGGTTTGAAAATACTTGGTTTTTGGCACTTAACTTGGGCACCGTCATTCGGGAAACCCCTGGGGACCTTTGAAAAAAAAGACACGATAACTCACTAGAATGTTTACCCGGACAGATGTGTCCGTGTAAACGCAATACGCACACACTCGGCAAAATAAATAAATTTTCCATGTGTCCGTAGTCAGGTCAGTATCGAGAGAGGTCAAGTCAGGTCAGTTTGTGTAGGCGTTTTGGGGGAAAATGGAATAAAGGTGGGATAAGGCACAGATGGCAACTTAGGTAGCATAGGGTGTCATGCTATGTAGATCTGAGTCACATTGGGGGGTTTTTTATCACATTTTTGCACCAGAAGTCCGGCGCACATCTCGAGGGGTTAGGGGACCTGAAGTCTCACGTGGGTTGTGATAGGTATGAAAGGGTCAGGTCAAGTGAATTCAAAGGGATCGGTCCATTCGATAGCCACGAGCAAGCGCGAGAAGCGACGCCGGGCAGACGAGTTGAGGGGGAAGAGGGGTCAGTCGCCCCCTTCGGCGACGCGGATGAACACCAACTCCGAAGCACCCACTGGCACGTAGCGCTCAACTGACTTACGGCACTCCTTCGCTCACAACCGTTTTCACTCGTTCTTACACCAGGTGTTCAATGTGGCTTAATAAAATTACCCTCCCTCCCTCTTTTATCCAGTACTTATTAGTTACTACCAAAATTGATGCAGTCAATTTTACACAATTAAACTATATTGGTCAATCTGTTCGAAGGCGAAACACTCACACTGGCTCGGATATTCTTCAGCTGCTCTGGCAAATTTATTCATACCCACACGTAAATTCGAATGACAGGCTATTTTCAATGGATACTTTTTATATTCAACACACACAAACACACACTTAAGAAACCCACAGGCCTAAAGAAATGGAAAGAGAATACGGGAAGCCTATTAATTGTTATTTTTTTTATATTAGGCGCACATCTGGCGACCTAAAAAGCCCTTTCAATATACGAAAAGACTTCGTAGCCACAGCGCCCCTCATCCTTTTCACATTCCATGCCTCTGGAACTATTTGGATAGCGAGGCCACCTCTCAGTGGCACCTTAAGTACCTCGTTGCGCTCCACTGACTCACAGCACGCGTAAATCCACCCACGTTTCAAATGATTGACCACTGGGAGCCCCAAACAATACACAAACATCAAGTGCAAATGGTTGCCACCATCCTCGCAGACCAACACGCACTCACCATATACACAACGAATTCCTACGTGAGTCTTTACTCTACCCCATCCTCTTCCTCCACTCCATTTCTTCCCCCAAAACCAACATTAAATTTTTCAACCTAACAGACGACCTCTCAATACTCATCCAACACCCAAAATACAGATCGCAGACTGGGGTCTTTAATGCACCACCAGATTCAAACTCTGGCTGCAACAAAACCTAATGACTCTCCTCCGCAAAATCTTCTGTCACGCTATTTACGTCTTTCCCCAAAGGACGCAACCACCACCCCTGCATTGCACCAGCAAACACTGAAAAATACCAACACGTTCCTCGGTGTAATTATAGACACAGGAATCAGTCAGAAAACGAGTAATAAACACAAAAAAAGATCAAACACAAAAAGGAACACACTCAGAACAATTACAGGCAGGCACCTCATTTGGGCAACCCAATGGATCCAGAACCCATATCTACAAGCAGTACCTTTTCCCCGCTCTCACCTATGCCAATGTGGCTTGGACACTTGATCTTGAGCTGACATACCTCAAAAATCTATACAAAAGAATTACGCATCATGTCGAAATGCGTTGGTAGTGACTTCGTAAATGGCAAAAATAGGTCATATTTTTGCTAGCAACTTGGTTGTAGTCAAAGGACAAGGTTCGGTCATCAGGAACATGTGGATGAATTCGCTGAATTTCCATGAAGCCAACTTCGCAAGTGAATTTTAAGGAAGTGTAGGAAATTTGAAAAGTAACGCCATGCAGGCAATAACCATAAATAATATGCCCTATAAGACGAAAAAGGTCCTACTTACCAACAGAAATTGCGATAACACCTTCCACTGGCATGCCGGTTCCTTTAGATATGGTGGAGAAGGTTTCCTTGAATATGGTATCAACCAATTCCGTTGTATCCGTGGTCACGTCCACTTCTGATGTGAGGCAACGATTGGGAGCGAAGCGTAGGACCATACAGCCATCAATCACGTCAGATCACCCATGCCCATGCCCACACATCACGAGGGGGCAGAGGGGGTGAGGTTGAGGGGTGCATGGGATGAGTGGGGAGAGGACGGGACAAGGATATTTAGGATAGGAGATTCGAGGTAAAGGTGGCAGGGGAAAAGGAAAAGAAAACCAAATTAGATTCTTCTCGTAAATATAATCAATAATTGATAATCTGTTCAGGTTTACTTCAAATAAGCTTTTCCTAACACAAACAAATCGTATATCTTTCAAGATTTATAAAAAGCTGCATCCCTTCCAAATTCACCCTGACCCTTTACCGATTGAATTTACACCACGCATCACAATTTTTCACTGAAAAGTAAGAAGGCACTTTTTTATAATAAACACCATTACACATTCTTTATATTCACACGCTTGAAAGGTTCAACTTTTTCTCCCCGTAGAATTAATATACCAGTGCTCTCTAAATTTGATTTAATAGGATGTTATCCAATTCATTGTATTTTTTTGTGTGCGCTCAAGGGTTTGTATTTTGCCAATGGGGTTCCTAGTCTCGCACTCCCAATTTTTCTTGTCAACGCTCTTTTTTTAATTTAATTACTCATTTTATCCACTTACAACTATCGAATTAGCCAATATTAGTCGTCAATGTGTACTCATCTAGCAATAAAAGCCACTAGAATTGTTCAAATTTTCACTCTTAGCTCAGCGATAGTAATTTTTAATTCGGTGCGATAAATTCGTGCGAGGCTAGATGAAATGGAAAGATTAGGATTAAAGTATAGATATAGACATTTATACCTCAGACACAATTGAATGTTAGGATATTGTGACTTACCAGTCGTTACACTGGAGGAAGCCTCAGTCACTGCAGTAGTAGCTAATTAATAGAGGTTACCATGAGACATTCATTAGTTGATTATCGTATATGAAGGTGGTAAATATCATACTGATGTTTATTCAGATGTGGGAACAAGGGAGAATTTACCCATGGGCTAATCACAATCATTTAAGATTTGGATGGAAACAATTTCTATCTTATAAAGTTAAAATTATGGTGATGGGAAAGGCCAGAAAGGACCAATATGAGCCTAACATACACAATGCAAACGACATAAGAGCTTCAATAGGACGGCAGCTTCCGGCTGAGGGAAGTTAAACGGAAATATGTGCTCAGAGGATGGTCCTGTTCATCCCCCACACTAAAAGGGATTCTGAATAAAATAAATCAAGGTAAAAAAAAAAATGGCAGTGGAAAGAGAAAGAATAGAAGGCAAAATGAAATGGATAAAGGAATACGGGCAGAGCATAGATTATAAAGAGGGAGACCAGATCCTTGGATAAATATATATATTTAGTGAAGGCACAATTAATCGGAATCGGAATCAAGAATCGGATGATTTTCTATGAGATTTACGATTCTTGAAATCGATTCTTACTAATTTAGATATTTTTATAAATATATAAGTAAAACAGCTTATGATGAGTTATTTTCTTTTTCATAACAATATTTTAACATTGCATTAATATCATCAAATCATCATCATTAAATATTTTGACACTATACTTTTATAATTAATATCCCTATTATAATAAAACACACTTGATCCTTTGGGGTAAGTAATTAATTAACACTTTCATTGACTTAAAAATTAATATTCATCAATAAATTTTTATATTATCTTATTTATTAATTCTGATATTATTTTTAATACACAAATTTATTTGATAACATATTTTATTAAATACTTTTATTCCTTTCAGTCTACCCTCATTAAGCCATCCAATGAATCTACAGGCAAAAACACCTATCCATATCTTGCGTTTCTCAAACCAAAGAGTTTTAGCTTGGAAACTATTTAAAATTGGTCATAAAGATAATTCAAAGGCGATTTTCAAATATGTAACAGCTCACTAGAGGCTCCAAATCTGGTGGTTACACAACAACCAATATGCTTAATCATTTAAGAACAAATCATAGCAAAGAATTAGAAGAAAGCGAAAAATAAAAGAAAGAACAGGAGGAGGAAAGATTGGTAAATGAACGTAGAGCATCAATCAATAAAGAAAGGCAAAAATAACCTTTGAATCTTCAGGGCAGACAACATTACATGAAGCTTTTGCTAAAACTAAAATAGGGGATATAAGTGATCAGAGAGCAAAAAGAATTTAGAAATTTATAGGAAAGATGATAGTAGTTGATCTTCAACCGATCTCGATAGTATAAAATATTAGTTTCAATAGGCTTTTGAACCATCTCTGTCTAAATTATAAAATCTCTTCTAGGAAATATGATTAGACCAAATTAGTCAAGATATATACAACAATGTAAAAGCAAAAACTATAAGATGCAATTAACTTTGCTGAATATATTTACACTTCTCTGCTGATTTAATGACTTGAAGCATCCATTTTTTTTTATTGGATGGGGTAACCTAATGAAATGTGAGTCCCTCCCCTACTTATATTAAAAAAAAATGATCTAATTTATAGAATAATTGACTGACAACCGCATAAATTAGGAGAAAATATTTACCGGTCATGGCAAATGAGTATTAACTAACGATGGGAGTGGAGAATGAAGTTGTTACTATGACATACTATAGGTAGAGATGATCTACCTACAGCAACCAATCGAATTAATCTAATTCTTTCAATTTAGGGATATTTTCAAGCTCCAAATGGATATGCACTACAGAATTACATTACCAGGTGTGTTCAATAAGTTATCGGCCTAATCCAGGAGGAGCAAAAATAGAGCAAAGGTTCACTCAACTACTTTTATTTATTTTTCCACGTAATCGCCTTTGACAATGATGCACTTCTCTAGTCTCTTCTTCAATTGCGAAAATCCATCCCTGAAGAATAATGGGTTGAATCCCTCCATGACCTACTCCTTGGTCTCCTCGTCATCAGCGAAAGAGATACCCCGAAGCTGCTTCTCCATGTGTGGGAAAAGGTGAAAATCTGAAGTTGCCAGATCGGGGGAATAAGGGGGATGGGGCAACAATTCGAAGCCGCAGTACAACAATTTGTTCATAGCCAGCATGCTCTTGTGTACAGGGCCATTTTCCTGCAAGATAAAATAAACTCGGGTCACTTTCTCTCGGCGTTTCTAAAGGAGAGCCTCCCGAAGCTTCCCCAGTAGATCTGCATAGTATGGTCCGTTAATGGTGCGGCCATGATCCAAGAAGTCCATGAGGACTATCCGCTCAGGGTCCTAGAACACTGTCACCATGACTTTGAATTTTCGGGGCGTTGGAGAGGAGGGATGCTTCCATTGCTTAGATTCGGCTTTGGTTTCAGGATCGAAGTGAGGAACCCACGTTTCATCCTGGGTTACGATTTGCGCCATGAATCCCTCCAGATCCGCTCTCATGAGGGTCAACATCTCCGTTGAAGTGATTATCCGGCTCTTCTTTTGTTCAGGCGTAGCATTATTATGACCCATCGGGCAGACACCTTGAAAAGCTTTAGGTGATCGTGCAAGATGGTAACAATGGATCTATTATTTATCCCCAGTTGAAAGGCAATTTATCGCACTGAGATTCGGCGATTATCCATGACCATGCTCTCCGCCGTGGCCACAGTTTCCCAGGTAACTGAGGTTGACGGACTACCACTTCGAGGGTCATCCTCACATGAGTCTCAGCGCTGTTTGAAGAAAGCAGCCCAATGTTTGACAGTGGAATAAGATAGGACACTGTCCCCTAGTGTTGTCTTCAACTCATCATAAATCAACTGTGGCGCTTTTTCTTAAATCATGGAAAACTTTATCACAGCCCGTGTTCAACTTCACTCATTTTTCCCGAAGGAGCCATCTTCACTCATAAAAACTCACCGTTGAACTGAACAAAATGCGCTGGGAGGATGCCAACAAGTGCATTACCTGTTGGAACATATACATATAAACGTGATCCAACTGCGGTCGGCTCCTATCTCCCTTCCTTGTATGTTAGGCTGAGAACTCATTGAACACCCTGGTACCCTCCTTTACCCTACTTCCATACCTTAAAGTACAGCTAAGTAACTTTAATAAATCTCCAACAGAGCATTCGATCCAACCCAGGCAACCTATCATTTTTATGGTCCTCATAGACTCAGAAGTGACCCCGTGAACTAATGGATAAAACGATCCTTCGACTTTAAGGATTCTTATGATCTCTGCGAAACATAAACCTACTGACCTTATTTGATATGACAAAGAATGAAATGCTAATAATCCATTTTTCCTACATTTTAAGCCAGTCAATGCAAGTGTTTTGGAGCCATTTGAAACATCTTTATTATTTGGTCGCTACTCAAGTTTAGGAAATGCTGATATTCAAAGCCCTTCTTTACCTGGTCCAGCGAGAATCGCAGAAGCCACAAAATCCAATGATTGACAGTGAAATATAAGTTTGTCATTAACTTCTTAAAGACTGTCTCTTTTTCGCCCTTTAGGGACCGCTTTCCCCTCCCCTCTCTTGCTCATTATCTTTACTTACCTGGGGGAGAAGTCATTCCAACAGTCTGAGTCACGGCAACTTCTGTTGAAAGTTATCACAAGAGTATATCAGTAAATGCTACAGTTGTGTCTGGACAATAGTATAAGTGGACGGAACTTCCCGTTACCCCTGGCATTGCCAGTTTATCCCTAATATACAAAATATCAACATCAGAATTTTTTAGCACTAAAGTTTTATGTAGCAGTTTCACGGTGCTTAAGACGAGAAACCTATTTATTAGAGGTAATACGAGATATCTTTTTGTGGAAACCTTTAGGGAATTGATCAATCGTAGTCGGAAAATAGGCTACAACATTTCTCAGATCATCCCATAAATAATTTCTTTCGAGGCTTCTACTTTCTTAAACACGTTTCATGTTAACCTTTCGATTTTTTTTAACCAATAAAAATACTACCAAACTGGTGTCCACGGTGATTCCAATAAATTGTAGTATAGATGAGTAAAAATTAGCACCAAAAAACCTCTGTTAATTTTATCATCAATTATATAACATTTACTGTCACATTCAAGAACTTAAGTTAATGATTTTGCCTAAAAATTCGACAAATGTATGCTATTTTTTTAAATAGTACTATTCGACCATAATACGACAAATAAGCGTTTATGGTTGAATTAAGGACTTAAGGACCACCAAAGAAGAACCTGAGATCCACGAGGTCAGTTCAAGTGGAAAAAAAGACGAAGATCAAAGCGGACAGAATATGCATTTTTAAGTTACTTCCACACGTGTTGTCCAAATTAAATTAGCATAAACACGTTCGTATTAATCATGTGATTTTCCTACACCTTATGTGTATGCTTTCTCTAAAGTGCATGCTTGCCTTGAACAAAGTTTGAAAAAGTATACACTGATTTTGATTACCACAAGTTCAAACTACTCGTTGGAAAATTTGATCTGCTTTAAGGGGTAAACTTTAATGTAAATGTTCAATTAAGACGAGCTTTCGCAAAAGGTGGGATGACTCGAACATTCTCCCCCGCGCAGAGTTGCCATTTGAGCACCGTCTTTCCTAAAGCTTGCTGAGGGAAAGATGTTCAAGTCGTCCATCTTTTTTAACATTATTAAAAAAAGATTTTGGTCATTAAATTCTTTAACTTAATAAATGTTAGGGCACGGTGTTTAATTAGGCGGCTTACAAATATATTCACTTTAAATTACCAGTTTCCAGCCAGAACCTAACTTAGGTTAAGTTCTGTTCTAGACTATAACCAACCAATAAATGTGTTTTCAGACCGCTAACTTTAGGCTATTTGAAAATCTACACTCCCCATAATACTCTCCTGGCCGGGAATCGAACCCGGGTTCGAGTCCTGGCCAGGATTATTCAAACATTTCTCCTGCTTCTTGTCTCATTGCTCATTCACGTCAAATTTCTCTTTCTCTTATATATATATATATATATATATATATATATATATATATATATATATATATATATATATATAAGGGGTTTAGTATATCACACTGCCGCCTCAGAAGCGCTTTCTTCAATTCGCTTCATTTCTTCTTACATTCAAGGAACGATCAACTAATGCAACTCACTTATCCAACAAATCCGTTAGAAGGGCTAACTTTCAAGCAAAACCCCAGGCTTGCAAGTTGTTTAACTATTATTCATTGATCCATTTCTTCATAGACTTACAAGCTACATAGATGCGATTTTCCATTCAACGCAAATTTAACGGTCAATCGCTTGATCGCTCACAATTCTCAATTCTCTTACAGTCGTGTAAGATATTTTCAATCCATGCACTTAGACACACAACTAATGACCACAAGCACAGTTCACAACCAATAGAGAATTCGTTTCCTGTAGTTTTCTATTCATTTTCTTTACACATGTTATTCTATGTTAAACCACTCATCTCTTCAAATTCGCTCTATACCCTACGTGTATACGCGTATGCACTATCTCAAAAGTAGCATTGTAAAAATGCGCCCTCAATCCTCATTTTGATTCAAATATTGCCTTACCAATCAATTTAGAAACATTGTCCTTTGACTAATCGAATTAATTTAGAAACCATTTATTTTTCAAAATTATAGTTTTAAAAAAATGTAGCGTTTGTCAATTTCGTCTCTCATGCAAGCGAGCATTTCTCAAATTACAATCATGTAAATACTCATGCAACTAATATCTCACAATTATTAAATGTCTAAATGTGACTGTTTTTGAGAGATTTAATTTATCATGTACTAGTTTCCATGCACTTATTTCCAAGCTCTCGTTGGGCATTTTATTCATCCATGAACTTATTTCCATGCCCTCTTAAGTTATTTTATCATATACTGTATTTTGAATTTATTATTATCAGCTGAGCACCTGGCAGTAAACATAATATGGAAATGTTAATTTGATTATTTCCATTATTAATTATTGATTTTAATAGGTGTTAGACTTTCAAGGTAATATATTGGGAAATTGGAATATTTTCACATGTTTGTACGCTTCAGCAACAAAAAATCCGGCACTTATAACTCTTAATCCACACATACTTTCTACCATCACGTACCTCTTCCCCTCATTCAAAGGCCACGGCGAGGCAGAGGATGCGCCGCATCGCCATTCCCCCACCCCCTCCCGATGGTGGCAGTTGAATCACCTTAACCAATTTAGAGGGACAAGAGGTGGCGTCATCCCCTGGGTCTTGTCTAGACATCTCCTCGATCCGAGGTTTGTCACTCCTGCTCCCCCCTTTTTCCAATGGAGTACGGCATGCCGTCCCATTGAAGTTTGTGACGGATCATTGGCTCTATTAGTCCCCGATTGACATATCTGATACCTTGGAGGAGAGGGGGGGGGGGCACGTTGAGGCCCCTCCTAAAGTGGAGGTGCTCCTGGCGATGACCCATCCTCAGAATGTAGTCTTCTTTGGTGGCAAATCAAGGCTTGGTGTGAGATAACACCGAACTTGGGCCCGCCCCCGTGCAAGGTCCTCATGGAGATGGACGAGTCCCCGATGACTATCAAGGAGGGACCTCATCCTCCGGCTGGTGCCCTACTTCGGGTCAAAACCTTCTTCACCTCGGAGAAAGATCTGGGTGAGAATGTTTCGTCCGGCTATGGGGCCTCTTCTTAAAGTGGGGAGAAACGGGCTCACTTCCGCTCTCTTCTCAGAGAGAAAATGAATAAGAAGAAAACTAGGGGTTCTTCTCACTCCGCGAGGGTTCCAGGGGAGAAAGGATCGAATGCCATTTCGGCAACAGACTAGGTTAATCCCTACCCTGGGGTGCCCTTAGTGGGCGTGGAGGACACAGAACAAGACCATGATCGCTACTGTAGTGAGCAGACTCTTTATGACGACGGGCCCCTCATTGAGCCTACCTGACATTTTGTAGCCCGCTGGCTTCAAACGCCTTTTAGTTATTCCAGGGGAGAATGGATCCAATGCCATTTCGGCAACAGACTAGGTTAATCCCTGTCCTGGGGCGCCCTTATTGGGCGTGGAGGACACAGAACAAGACCATAATCACTACTGTAGTGAGCAGACTCTTTATAACGACGGGCCCCTCATTGAGCCTACCTGACATTTTGTAGCCCGCTGGCTTCAAACGCCTTTTAGTTATTCGCTCCACTGATGGCAACATGTTGACCAAAGGCCACAGGTTCCATCAGATGATAGCATTAGCTCAGTTTACTGGTAGAGAGCCGAAGGTCACCCGTTTCTCGGACAGGAGCTCTCTGGCGAATAAAGCGTGCCCTTTCTGGTCAGCCATTATTAATGCTCTTCGGACACTCACTGACTGGCCGGTTTCGTTACATCGCGCTCTACCATAAATTTCGCGGAAGGGGTGGTTTATGCGAGCGAACTTATCGATTACTCGTTAGAATACATAACCGAAAAGGTACCCGACCAAGAAGGGGTCAAGGTAAAAGGTGTGGTGAGAAAACAAGAATACCCACAACTCTACTCTTGGTTACGTTAGATCGTGACAGGCTAC
Organism: Ceratothoa steindachneri; assembly: GCA_963969495.1. Lineage (NCBI taxonomy): Eukaryota > Metazoa > Arthropoda > Malacostraca > Isopoda > Cymothoidae > Ceratothoa > Ceratothoa steindachneri. The sequence continues at coordinate 33,564,969 of OZ018318.1, forward strand.
ATCAGTCGGTGCTTGCCGGTTAGTATCGCTACTGCGTTAAGGCATTCTCGCCAGTGCCAAGGAGGTGCTAATACTGCCACCACTTCGGCCAGTCAAATTGCTAGTATATACGTGAAAATTCGGATTAACCAAAAGTCTGTGGAAATTACCTCAATACTATATACGATAAGTCTTTATCGTGTACGGCATAGTGTTCTAATTGCAGACATTCAAATCCTGTTGCCTCAAAGCAATGTGGTACCCATCTCCTGGTTCCTTTTTCGTGAGACTTAGGACGTCTTATGCCTCAATAGTTAAGCAGACACCTTCTGCTACTGGCCTCTCGAGGCCTACGAACATGGTCGCCTTCAGGGCTTCTTCTGTTGACAATTTCCCGTAATATGGCCACGCGCCTCCAACGAGGCTTTGGTCGTGAGTCGGTCCTCGGGGATTTCTAAAGCTAGCCCTCGAAAGGAGTATGGCAAAATGGAAGCCTAGGCTCCTACGCCCCCAACCAAAGGTGGATCGGGTGACTCGTGGACGTGGGACCCTCCAAATGAGGGACACCATTCTCCGAAGGTGTCGAGGTGGAGGGATGGAAACACTCAAATGATAAGCCCAACATCCCCTAATAATCTTCCACAGCTTCTTGGGTGGTCCACAACCCCCCCTCCCCGAGTTCTGCTTCCAGAAAGGTATTGTAATTCACGAGAGGGTCTTCTCTTCGAAGAGGGACCTCGCATCTCGTCTGCGCTAGGTATGAGGGAATATTCCTGAAATGGGATTTCCGTGGACTCTAAGCCAGCTGGGAAGAACTGCGGAGGCCCGTCTTCTCCTGTTCCCTGTTATAATAAAACCATGCTGGTCACGTACCCCCTGTTCACCCTCCCGGCTTATAAGGGTTTTGAAACCCCACCATCGCATCATGGGGGTAGGGAGGAGGATGCACGATTTACATCCGACATGATGTTTCCATTTTTCTACTCACTATAAATAACGCCTTTCAGGAAGTAGCAGTGAAACTCTACCTGGATAGGAGGTAGGTATGTTGCTATTTTTGCGTACATTCTACCGTCAGACCACCTCGACGCTGGGGACTTTCGTAGCCTCGTGGCACAGTTGCCTAGGACTTTGCTATGGATTTAAACGGTATGCACCCCCTCTGTGGGACTACACGATCAATCTCAGCGGTCAGATCCTTTTTGGCCTGATCGACGAGCTGGATACTCTAAATATGGATGAATTTACTTATCACTGCCTGATAAGCGGTTTTTTCCCCTGCTGCGATATGTCCCTGTGCTATATGGAAGTACAGCCTGATTTGGAGTTTAAGGTGTTCGATGACTTTCATGATAGTGACCATTTTTCCCCCACCCGCAAATATCATTTTAGGGGCCACTGCCACATGAGAGGGCGCGGTGTTCCTCATTTCAGGACTCAAGGAGTTTAGATCGTTTAATGAGACCGTTGAGTTATTCTTAGTACTATTACTAGAAAATCAGGCTATTTTGCACGCCGTCCGCTACCTTAGTGGTTGGTCCTCAGAACGGAGACATAAGCCTGCATGCGATATCAGTGCCGCCCAAACGATTTTACTGTCGGCGAATTTTATGGAACTAGGGCTTAGTTCTGCTGTTTCGAAGCACGCCCACCGTTCTTCCTGCTGGGCATACGTGTCTTCAATTAATGGGGAGATACCTTTTGGAGGTGTAGAAACGAGTCAAAAGGATTTGAGGCAAGTTCTCGGAGCACTCCCCTCACGTTCTCTAGGAGGACAGCAGCGTAATCTCGGGCCTCGTGTCCCGGGCATTCTTTCACGACCGCTTTCTCCAAATTCTCTAATTGGGATGCTGCTCCGCTGGCATTCAATGCACGTCGTGATAACAATAAAGTCTGCCGAATGCACTTTATGTATAGAGGAGGAGTACCCTTCAACGACATGTTTACGCTGAGTTGCGTTATGCTCTCACTTCATGCACGGATACCGCCCCTGGTCCGAACGATGTCCTGTATCTCATTCTTCGACACTTAGATGAGCGAGGCATGGCTAGAGTTGCTAGATTTGTTTAAAATGATCTGGTCAGAGTAAATCTCCCAGACTTCTGGCGAATGTATAGTGTGCTCGCTTTTCGAAAAACAGGTAAATATCATTCTATTCCGGCCGGTTTCCGCCAAATTTCTCTAAACTCCTGCCCGCGAAAGTTGCGCAATTTGGTAAATATTAAATTTGTCTTTTTTCCTGGACAGCAGAGTCATCCTGTCTTCTGCACAACGTGACCCGCAAGTTACATTTCACGTCAGATGGTCTACCAGGCTGAAAAATGCTATCCAAAATGCCTTCTTTTATAAATAGGATTACGCCACGGTGATTTTCGATCTGAAGGAGGCATATGCCACCGCATGGCGATAGGGTATCATGGAGACCCTCCACACGATGGGAGCAAGGGGGATGACTCCCAGTTTACAAATCTCAATTTCTACGAGATCATTGATTCCTTGTAGGATAGAGAGAGCCCTATCCCTTCCAATAGGGCAGGAAGAGACCGTCCAGCAGGAAAGTGTCGTCAGTTTTCCACATTTTTTGCAGGTAACAGCGGTAACACTCGGTGCTGCCGGAAAATTTCTCGCTACGCTCTATGTAGGCAACTTTTCTATCTCTTTTGGTGCAGCCAAGACGCTAACTCTGGAGTTTCGATTCCAACAGACATTTAAACGCATCTCTTGTTATGCAGAAGCGCACAAGTTTAGGTTTTCTTTGGCCGACACTAATGTAGTGCACTTATATCGCCATCTACGGCTTTATTTCTAACCGGACTTGTTCCTAAAGTAGGATTGCCTCAAAGTGGTGGACTCGAACAGTTCCCTTGGTCTTGTTTTTCACACATGCCTTACCTGGGAAGCTTATATACGAAGGTTTAGGGCCTGTTGTATCCATGCCATGGAAATTTTCGTTCTGGGACTGTCAGCACTTGGGGTTCTGAAAGGGCTACCACTTTGATCTGTTTCGTTCCCTTATTGGCTAAAATCGTGCCTAGGGATGCGTGAATTGCGGAAGTTAGACGCGATTCACCAAGTAGTTCTCCGTATAGTGACCGGTGCTTCTCATCCTTCTTCAGCTAACATCAACTTTCTCCTTCTCTGTACCAATTTTCCTCATCTCTCTCACCGCTCTGGAATTCTCTATCCCTTCAACCCTTTTTCTAGGCTGAAGACCTGACCAACTACCTCATGCCGTGTCAGGAGAGGCTTTGGAACCTCTATAAATAATGCCCTTTGACGCCTGTGGGTCACAAGAGACCAGGACTTGAAGGGTCTTTAGCGTTGGAGCGTGATTAATGGGAACATCGGTTTTGCCCTAATAACTCGCCACATGCGGCCGTTATAGGGTGCATACGGCTGTACTTCTTATGGCGGGCAATGTGCCTAGCATGCAAGGATTTTTTTAAATCTAGCCACCCTGTAGGACAAGAACAATTAGAATTGTAGAGGGTCAGTTATTTCCAAATAGATATGGCAATATCATCCCACTTGGATGTATCCCGCGTGAGGTTAATTTGCAAATGCAATTCAACTTCTTAGCTGTCGCATGGGTCACTAACACAGGGAAGTGCTATAACATTCTCACAGCATGCAACAGCTTCTCTCGACTCTAATCTGGTCTATCAGGAGAGTCTCACAGAAAACATGACCCCACTCATTTATGGTAATGTTAACAGGGTCTACAGCAAAGGATGTAAAATCAAAAACTTTCTCCCTTAATCTCCCAAGTGGTCTGAGGAAGCAGAGGTTATCTTGGAGAGCTATTAACAACGACACTTCCTGCTTGTTTGTTGTTTGTTTGTTTTTTGTTAGTTGTGTGATTTTTTTAATTACGGAGACTTATGCTCTTGGTGGCAGTTGGCAGATGGGGCTTAAAAAAATCCACTTTTCGTTGCTATTTATGTTTTATGTTGTTTTTGAGTATGTAATGGAGTTTTCCTATCGGTTTTCAAACCTATTCATTTTCTACTAATTTCCTTTTTTTTCTCTTGCCAGGAGTCACAACCTTATAGCGCCGATCTTATTTGCTTGAAATCGCCCTGTCGAAATTAGCCTTGGTGCAGCGTTATGGAAAATAATAAAATAAAATATTTAATTCCTTTATTATAAATCAAATAATATATCATTTTAATTGAAAAAAAATCTATTGATCTAACCTAAAAATTATCAATAGCCTTCTACATATTTAGAATTATGATTGGAAATATTTCCTTGTTGCTCAAAGTTATTTCTTGTTAACTGAAGAAATTAATTATTACATTTTAGTTATCGCTTTTAAGGCAATGCCATTTTATTGAAAACGTTGCTTATATTTATGGATAACATTTTTCTATGAAAGAATGTTTAAAATTCGGCGAAAAAATTAACAAAAAAATTCACCTATTTTTGGGGGCTGAATTGGCTTTCTCCCCTTAGTCTGCTTGGCATACCATGCTGATTTTAATTGGATGAAAAACCAAAAACATAGTGTATTGAACAAAATACACTCTTTATGGTATGGCCTTGAACGGAGTCAAGTTATTCTAATTCATAAATCTCTGTTTACAAACAAAGGACTGAGCTAAGCCATTTATGTATTTTAATTAGATGATTAATCACTAACATAGAGTTTGACCAAAAAAATGACGAATTATCATAATAATCAGGGCGAATACAAGTCTATAAGTGAAAGGTCACAAAAGGCCCTCGGGCGACCAATGGGTATTAAGGAAACTTTGTTCAGTAAATCTAATTTCTCTATCTTCAAAAAAGCTGTGTTCATTTTTTAAAAATTTTCTTTGGATCCTTTGTTTAAGTGATTAAAAAAATGACAATAATCATCATCATTATCTGAAACCTACAAGAAAGTAAACTTTCGATCCTTCACTGAAGAAATGTGTGTTTTTTCTTCCAAAAGGTTTGATAAACCGACATCAACTTCCTGCTAACAAAGGAAATCCACGGGGGCTAAATCTAGTGTGTGGATGGTATCATACTGTGCTAGAAATTCCAATACCAATTAATGATCTTAATTTTTCTTAAGTTTGTTTTCCATTGTAAGCTATTTAATGCATTGTTGTGTTGGAGAATGACACCTTTTATGCTTACCAAAGCTGAGTAGTCCAGATGTAATAACTTATTTATAGGATCAATTCGCTGGCAATAAAGGTCTACAGTAGGGGCTTTTTCATGTTGCACTGACTTATAATGGACTACACCAGTGATATCCCAACATACGTATGGAAGTCTTCAATTGAGTAAGTCATAGATTTAGTATCGCCATGGGAGTCTCATTAATTGATAACTACTGTTGCAATACATCATCTGTAAAAATTAGGAATTAATAAAGAGGATGTTTTTAGTCAACAGACTTGTGCAGATAGTGTAATGTTAAGTGAAAATGTTCGGGAAAAAGCAAAATCCCTTCTTTTGCCTTTAGATATTAAATGCGTTGTGTCGCTAAAATCTGTGGTGCCTTGACGAGTATTCGGCTCGTTTCATTCATCTTCATCAGTGGTTCTCTTTCAGAATGATGCGCATTAGAATAATGGGAATTGCCTTTTTTAATCTTTTGAACCATTTCTCATCTCATGGGTGTCATTAATACCAATTCGAAATTCATAAACAACAGCAAACATAATGATTTCGAAGTCTTTATCTTCCATAAGGACAAAGAACCTTTCTATGTCATAATGATTGACTAAAAAATTAATGAGCTATACTTGACATATCTTTCTACTATTTAACCTAACCTACATGTGTTGGTTACCTTGAAAGTTACAGTAAATAAATACGAAATTACTTTCCAAACCTAATATACAAAAAATTATATTTTAAACACATTTTATTAATAAATACAGTTAATTGTTGCGCGCAGTCAATATTTGCAGTGGTATCGCTTGTTCCTCCGGGCTGCTTCAATTCGTTTTGGCATCACCTTTGTGATGTTTCTTGACTGATATTGATCCATTTTTGTTCAATAAACACCCGTAACGGCTCCTAATTTGATGGCTTCTGTTTATCAACGATCAGTTTGATTAGAATCGCCCACAAATTCTCTATTGGGTTCAAATCTGACGAATTCCCGAGCCAAGGTCCACAAATTCCAAGTTATTTTTAGCCAAGAACTTTGTTATTGCTTTTGCTTTGAGACAAAGTGCGCCAACGTGCTGAAAAATACAGTTAACATCGCCAGATTGGTCCTGAACTGTTTGGAAAAGGTGCCGATGAGCACGTTTTGGTATCACTTTGAGTTCATGGCAGCGTTCTCGGGCAAAATTGTTAGTACTCTGCTGCTCTTAGATGAGAAGCAGCCCTAGACATGGAGAGTGCCCGGATGATTCACCGTGGGCATGACAAAGGATTCGTGAAAGCTCCTCCCTTTTCTCCTCATAACGAGGTATATTCCAGAAGCTCTAAACAAGCCGAAGGGAACTTCATCATAAAATACCACTTTACCCCAGTCTTCAATACTACATTATTTATATTTCTTATAAAAGTGTAGCCTATCTGTGAGCTATGAGGTTCATATTGTTGAGATGATGTATCATCACAACCATTCTCGACCTGAAACCTTTGTCGAAAACTTTCCGCTTTATTGTGCAGACTGAAGCGTTCCCACCTGCTTCTTTTCTTTCATGAGTAAGCTGGGCATTGGAGGAAACCCGATCATTGAGCTGGGACGTTACCAGAAGCCACTCGGATCCAATGTTCAGTGTGTCCCGCAGGAAATGTGAATCTGGGCCAATGAGACGAACCATAGTGGTTTTAGCTGCGACTCTTTGGAATAGAGGTTTTTCTGTTCTGAAGCTATCTGGCTCCTTAGTGCCATGCAACTAGGCAGTGGTGTCATGCTTCAATGTATCATTCAATTTACTACTGAACAATGCAAATGGCACGAGTTCCTGTGTTATGTACCCTTTGTAATTTTCCATTTTATTAAGTACTACATCAACAAGCTTTGGGTCAATATTCTTGTACTTCATGTCCGGAATTAGACTTAAATAATTCCGGGAGCTTTTCCAGCAGAAATTGGCATTCATACAGAAGTGTACAACAGGCAAGGAAGGTGTTGAGTTTTTCCAGGGGCGTCATTTTTTTGGGGGGAAGAAGGGTACTTGCCCGCTCCAAGACTTGGCTTGACCCTCCCAAGCCTTTGAAATAATAATAATAATAATAATAGTAATAAAAAAATAGTAAAGAGTAAGCAGTAAAATTCACTCCAAGGTGTGTGTGTGTGTGTGTGTGTGTGTGTGTGTGTGTGTGTGTGGTGGGGGAGTGGCCTCTGGTTGAAACGGATGAGACTTGATTGCATTCCAGCTTTTCACGAATCCATGGGACAGAGTGAGGTAGAAGTGCAGCCTCACTTGTCCGCCAGGTCTGGTTATGTATAGTATACTGTACAGTGTACACTGGCCCACCATCATAAAGCGATCACAGCAAAGTATCGCTAGCTTTTTCACCATAAAGAAGAAAGAGTGAGATTGGGAAAAAAGTTCAGCAGGACCCCGAAAAAGAAAGTATCAACAAGCCTCACTCTAAGCCTAAGGAGGAGCAAATAGTAGATGTCCTCCTTACTGCTGCTACTCCATGAACATCAGGGATAACCAGCAAGAGCGAGACGTAAGTTTCATTAAGTTTATAATTATTACTACAGTAGTTTTATTTATATACTGTAATTTAAATAGAGAGAAAGAGAGGATTATAAACAAATAGCTAGGCAGAGATAAATAGATATATGGTCAATGTAACTTATTCGCAGTTTTTTTATTTACTTTTTTAACATAAATCAATAGGCCTAGTTCTAGATACAATAATACTATTGAGGTCGGGGAGAGCCAATAATACAGTTATTATTTTCCCAACCGACTAAAGCACGTACAGTCCCCACTATTGGGCAGGGATGAGTGTGTGTATGTGTGTGTGTGTGTGTACAAAATATCTCGTGAATGGAAGGACCGATTTTCATGAAACTTTGCGGAAATTGCAGTGTTGTTTATTTTCCTTATGAGCTCTACGGGTAGTCCGCAAACTTGTACTTCTGTTGCAGGAAGCCTCTTCTACGTCCTGCATGTGACCCTGATAGTTGTACTTATGGGCTGGACATCAGTACATCAGAAATTGAAAATCCCGTCCAGCCCCATCTAAAGGTTTTTCCTCTAAGGGAGAACAGAAGGTTCAATGTAGGATACTACAAAAAGTGAGTGGGTCGAATATTCACGACATCAGGATAGTGTATTTTGTTTTGCATGTAGACATTTTGGCAGTAAAGTAATAAGGAAAGGTGAGGTTTACGGTAAGCGAACATTTATTGATGTAGGATTTTGCAAATGGAAGGATAGTTCAGAATTACTAGAAAAACACGCTCAAAGTGAAAGGCATATAACTTCTAGGCACGGGTGGTTAGACCTGAAAGCTGTAACTATAAAACAAGACACTAATATCAAGAACAAACTGAAACAAAATGAAATAAAAGATAACCGAGAACGTGTGAAATGCTTGCTTCGTGTCAGAAGTTTACTTGGTAGACAAGGAGTGCCATTTCGTGGCCATGATGAAAGTGGAACATCTGGTAATAGAGGAAACTTTACTGAAACACTTGAGAGGCTAGCCAGCACTACTGAAACTCTGCACAAGAAGATGGAAAAACGATATGGCCACTACACGTCTCCTGAATATCAAAACGATTTAATACAAGTGTTTGGCAACAAAATTGTGGGTGAAATATCTGCAAAAGTTAGAAAAGCAAAATATTTTTCAATACTAGTGGACGAGACAAAAGATCAGACCTCCAAAAGAGCAATTAAGCATAATTTTCAGATTTTTTGATAGTGGGGTAATTCACAGTAGATTCACAGTCGTTAGCAAACTTCACATTGAAGAAAATAAAAGAGTTGGGGTTAGATCTGTCAGACTGTATAGCGCAGTGTTATGATTGGCCAACTGTCATGAGTGGATGCGCTACAGGAGTTCAGACCCGTTTTGAAGAGAATTTTTCCATGCCTTCTATGTGCACTACCATGCACATAGGTTCAACATAGTGCTTACCAACTGTGTCAAAAATCTTGAAGACTATGTGGATTTCTTTTCAACTATACAAACATTGTATACTTTTATTTCAAATAGTAACACTAGACATGAACTATTTGTCGAATCACAGAAAGAACTTGGGCAAGAGGTATTAGAGCTAGAGAGAACCGTAACAACATGATGGTTTTATTGGTACAGAAGTATCCACAAAACTCGTATTCATTATGAAACTATTCTTGCTGTACTAACTTTTCTGTCAGATTCTAATAATGAATCATTTGTAGAAGCAGAAGCTCTTAAATCTAAACTGGAATCGTGGAGATTTATAGTTTGCCTTTTTATTTCTGAGAAATTATTTTTGTAAACAAACTGCTTGTCTGAACAACTTCAAGAAGGAGGCATATCTATTGTGCGTGCTGCTGATCTTATCACAACAACAAAGGAAAACTTGGTCAAAATGATAAGTGACAGTGAGTATGATAAAATATACGATGCAGCAAATAAGTTTGCTAGAAAACTAGGAGTAGATGTGCCAGAAGTAAACACAGGAAAGGTGGGATCAGCTTGTAGCAAGAGAGTGCAACAAATATCCAATAGGTTTAAAGACTATTTGTCCAACAGTCCTTGGAAAACAAACATAACAATTAAAATGTGCAACAAAAGTCAGCCTAATTCAGCAGTTAAAATCCCAGTTGTATTTTCCTTTGATTGAGAGATGCAATGCTGAATATGATCGTAGGTTTAGTAATAACATAAATCTCTTTCAGTCTCTCTCCACTTTTGATGTTCACTCAGAAGAGTTCTTTGATGAAGAAAAGCTCACAATGTTTTCCAAGCATTACAGTACACACATTGATTCAGTCATTTTGGTTTCACAAGTTCATTTAGCAAGAACATTACTTAAGCAAAAGAAATATGATGACGTATTTGATGTTTACAGTATTTTGAACACATTATCCACTGCATTTTTTGAGATATTACGTATCTTGCGAATATTCTTAACCATCTTTGTTACTATTGATGGCAATGAGAGATTTTTTTCTGTTGTTAAAAGAGTACAAAACTACTTGAGAACAACAGCTGGAGATGACCGCCTATGTAGCTTGATGTTGATGGCCACTAAAAAGAGTCTGGTCAAGTCTTTTTATCTCTGGGAGCTAATAGATGATTTTTGCTCATCTGAAGCCTCGTTGCTACCCTTTGCTCTAGATGGGCTACAAAGGTCAAACCAGTTACTGTATTATTATATTTATGATATTTTTAATGTATATGCGAGATTAAATTACCTGAATTACACTTTTTTTATATGATGCAATTATAGATAATTATTTTTTGAGGAATCTTTTGGTATTGATAAATGGTTTTATTTCTTTTGTTTAAATTTTACCTTATAAATAATGTTGGATCTATCATTTATACTTATTTCCGTGTAAGTATTTAAATAGCTATATTTGTATATTAATGATGATGGTAATTAAAATGAACACACATGTACGGTATCTTTTTTTGGAATTGAATCATAACAGTTGTTTGGGATGATTATAGATAATTATATATATATGAAAATTAACCAACAGGAAAATGAAAAGATGAATCCAAGCACTTTCAAACTATATTTGCAAGTTCATTTTCAAGGAATAGCATGAAAATGGGAAAGACAACCTTATATAGGGTACAAAGATACGAAGGGAACGCCCATCATATAGTACAAACCAATGGAAAAACACAAAAACAAGACAGAAAAATACCAAGAAAAAGAACAATAGGCAACTAATAACAAACATATGCATCCCTAAAACGATATACACACAACAACGCCGTGTATATATATGGAATGTGGTGGGTGAAAAAACAAAAAACATTTTAAAGGATTATCATTAGAACGAAAACATTTAGGGCTAAGAGTTAATCCACGATCATAGCAGAGACACGTGGTGGGGGAGGCAATATATATATATATATATGATGTGGGTGGGTATGGCACTTTTGCTTGCTGATTTATTTAACTCAATACAGTTCTTATATGGCTTCAAAAGGCTAAAAAATGGGCACAAATTTCTAAACTTTTCTAATAGGGCACGCTTCGCTAGCCACCCCATTCACACCATATTTGCCCCCTCCAAGGAAAACCTAAAATGACGCCACTGAGTCTTTCCAGCTCTGATACAATTTCTTTGTCGTACTCAAGTTGATCTGCAAACAACATCACTTTTATGAAGTATAGGTTCCTAGCAATCCATCTCGTCTGATGAATGTCGCCAGATCGACTCGAATGAATACCTCGAACAGGCGTTCATCCAAGAACAATCCCTGTCAGTTCAGCCATTCCACTGTACTCGGCTCTTGGAAGCCTTTCTGATGTTAGAATGTTTTGGAGTATTTATTTACTCTTCTTTTCCTTCAGTTATTTTCTGTTTATAGTCCTTATCTTTGGGTATTCCTAATACAAGTCCGTTCAAACATCGTTCAGATGCTCAAACCAGGGATTATCTAGCACCTTTACTTTCTCAAACTACTAGGATTTCCATGATGTGATGTCGATAGGCCAGATTTAACTCCCTTTTGTTCAGCATTTTCTTTAAAAATTTGGCAGCTCCTCTATAAATTCCACTGTTACCGGATATAATGTAAAAAACAAGGCCAGTAACATTATTCGTAAGTTCCCATGTCTCCAGTAAATCCATTGAAGCTTCAGCCTGAGTGAGGTGTGCAAGAAGAATTGTTGATGACAGGTACTCCAATAACTTCCCTGCATTCTATCAAGGTAGAACAGGCACTTACGAGTAGCACAGCTAAACTCTCTGAAGTACTTCCAGGTTCATTGCCTAAGATATCTTTGGGCAACGTTCCATAAGGTGGCGTGCTTTTTTTTCCAAAACTTGTACATATAACTCTGACTTCTCTAGGAGGACAGCAGCGTAATCTCGGGCCTCGTGTCCCGGGCATTCTTTCACGACCGCTTTCTCCAAATTCTCTAATTGGGATGCTGCTCCGCTGGCATTCAATGCACGTCGTGATAACAATAAAGTCTGCCGAATGCACTTTATGTATAGAGGAGGAGTACCCTTCAACGACATGTTTACGCTGAGTTGCGTTATGCTCTCACTTCATGCACGGATACCGCCCCTGGTCCGAACGATGTCCTGTATCTCATTCTTCGACACTTAGATGAGCGAGGCATGGCTAGAGTTGCTAGATTTGTTTAAAATGATCTGGTCAGAGTAAATCTCCCAGACTTCTGGCGAATGTATAGTGTGCTCGCTTTTCGAAAAACAGGTAAATATCATTCTATTCCGGCCGGTTTCCGCCAAATTTCTCTAAACTCCTGCCCGCGAAAGTTGCGCAATTTGGTAAATATTAAATTTGTCTTTTTTCCTGGACAGCAGAGTCATCCTGTCTTCTGCACAACGTGACCCGCAAGTTACATTTCACGTCAGATGGTCTACCAGGCTGAAAAATGCTATCCAAAATGCCTTCTTTTATAAATAGGATTACGCCACGGTGATTTTCGATCTGAAGGAGGCATATGCCACCGCATGGCGATAGGGTATCATGGAGACCCTCCACACGATGGGAGCAAGGGGGATGACTCCCAGTTTACAAATCTCAATTTCTACGAGATCATTGATTCCTTGTAGGATAGAGAGAGCCCTATCCCTTCCAATAGGGCAGGAAGAGACCGTCCAGCAGGAAAGTGTCGTCAGTTTTCCACATTTTTTGCAGGTAACAGCGGTAACACTCGGTGCTGCCGGAAAATTTCTCGCTACGCTTTATGTAGGCAACTTTTCTATCTCTTTTGGTGCAGCCAAGACGCTAACTCTGGAGTTTCGATTCCAACAGACATTTAAACGCATCTCTTGTTATGCAGAAGCGCACAAGTTTAGGTTTTCTTTGGCCGACACTAATGTAGTGCACTTATATCGCCATCTACGGCTTTATTTCTAACCGGACTTGTTCCTAAAGTAGGATTGCCTCAAAGTGGTGGACTCGAACAGTTCCCTTGGTCTTGTTTTTCACACATGCCTTACCTGGGAAGCTTATATACGAAGGTTTAGGGCCTGTTGTATCCATGCCATGGAAATTTTCGTTCTGGGACTGTCAGCACTTGGGGTTCTGAAAGGGCTACCACTTTGATCTGTTTCGTTCCCTTATTGGCTAAAATCGTGCCTAGGGATGCGTGAATTGCGGAAGTTAGACGCGATTCACCAAGTAGTTCTCCGTATAGTGACCGGTGCTTCTCATCCTTCTTCAGCTAACATCAACTTTCTCCTTCTCTGTACCAATTTTCCTCATCTCTCTCACCGCTCTGGAATTCTCTATCCCTTCAACCCTTTTTCTAGGCTGAAGACCTGACCAACTACCTCATGCCGTGTCAGGAGAGGCTTTGGAACCTCTATAAATAATGCCCTTTGACGCCTGTGGGTCACAAGAGACCAGGACTTGAAGGGTCTTTAGCGTTGGAGCGTGATTAATGGGAACATCGGTTTTGCCCTAATAACTCGCCACATGCGGCCGTTATAGGGTGCATACGGCTGTACTTCTTATGGCGGGCAATGTGCCTAGCATGCAAGGATTTTTTTAAATCTAGCCACCCTGTAGGACAAGAACAATTAGAATTGTAGAGGGTCAGTTATTTCCAAATAGATATGGCAATATCATCCCACTTGGATGTATCCCGCGTGAGGTTAATTTGCAAATGCAATTCAACTTCTTAGCTGTCGCATGGGTCACTAACACAGGGAAGTGCTATAACATTCTCACAGCATGCAACAGCTTCTCTCGACTCTAATCTGGTCTATCAGGAGAGTCTCACAGAAAACATGACCCCACTCATTTATGGTAATGTTAACAGGGTCTACAGCAAAGGATGTAAAATCAAAAACTTTCTCCCTTAATCTCCCAAGTGGTCTGAGGAAGCAGAGGTTATCTTGGAGAGCTATTAACAACGACACTTCCTGCTTGTTTGTTGTTTGTTTGTTTTTTGTTAGTTGTGTGATTTTTTTAATTACGGAGACTTATGCTCTTGGTGGCAGTTGGCAGATGGGGCTTAAAAAAATCCACTTTTCGTTGCTATTTATGTTTTATGTTGTTTTTGAGTATGTAATGGAGTTTTCCTATCGGTTTTCAAACCTATTCATTTTCTACTAATTTCCTTTTTTTTCTCTTGCCAGGAGTCACAACCTTATAGCGCCGATCTTATTTGCTTGAAATCGCCCTGTCGAAATTAGCCTTGGTGCAGCGTTATGGAAAATAATAAAATAAAATATTTAATTCCTTTATTATAAATCAAATAATATATCATTTTAATTGAAAAAAAATCTATTGATCTAACCTAAAAATTATCAATAGCCTTCTACATATTTAGAATTATGATTGGAAATATTTCCTTGTTGCTCAAAGTTATTTCTTGTTAACTGAAGAAATTAATTATTACATTTTAGTTATCGCTTTTAAGGCAATGCCATTTTATTGAAAACGTTGCTTATATTTATGGATAACATTTTTCTATGAAAGAATGTTTAAAATTCGGCGAAAAAATTAACAAAAAAATTCACCTATTTTTGGGGGCTGAATTGGCTTTCTCCCCTTAGTCTGCTTGGCATACCATGCTGATTTTAATTGGATGAAAAACCAAAAACATAGTGTATTGAACAAAATACACTCTTTATGGTATGGCCTTGAACGGAGTCAAGTTATTCTAATTCATAAATCTCTGTTTACAAACAAAGGACTGAGCTAAGCCATTTATGTATTTTAATTAGATGATTAATCACTAACATAGAGTTTGACCAAAAAAATGACGAATTATCATAATAATCAGGGCGAATACAAGTCTATAAGTGAAAGGTCACAAAAGGCCCTCGGGCGACCAATGGGTATTAAGGAAACTTTGTTCAGTAAATCTAATTTCTCTATCTTCAAAAAAGCTGTGTTCATTTTTTAAAAAATTTCTTTGGATCCTTTGTTTAAGTGATTAAAAAAATGACAATAATCATCATCATTATCTGAAACCTACAAGAAAGTAAACTTTCGATCCTTCACTGAAGAAATGTGTGTTTTTTCTTCCAAAAGGTTTGATAAACCGACATCAACTTCCTGCTAACAAAGGAAATCCACGGGGGCTAAATCTAGTGTGTGGATGGTATCATACTGTGCTAGAAATTCCAATACCAATTAATGATCTTAATTTTTCTTAAGTTTGTTTTCCATTGTAAGCTATTTAATGCATTGTTGTGTTGGAGAATGACACCTTTTATGCTTACCAAAGCTGAGTAGTCCAGATGTAATAACTTATTTATAGGATCAATTCGCTGGCAATAAAGGTCTACAGTAGGGGCTTTTTCATGTTGCACTGACTTATAATGGACTACACCAGTGATATCCCAACATACGTATGGAAGTCTTCAATTGAGTAAGTCATAGATTTAGTATCGCCATGGGAGTCTCATTAATTGATAACTACTGTTGCAATACATCATCTGTAAAAATTAGGAATTAATAAAGAGGATGTTTTTAGTCAACAGACTTGTGCAGATAGTGTAATGTTAAGTGAAAATGTTCGGGAAAAAGCAAAATCCCTTCTTTTGCCTTTAGATATTAAATGCGTTGTGTCGCTAAAATCTGTGGTGCCTTGACGAGTATTCGGCTCGTTTCATTCATCTTCATCAGTGGTTCTCTTTCAGAATGATGCGCATTAGAATAATGGGAATTGCCTTTTTTAATCTTTTGAACCATTTCTCATCTCATGGGTGTCATTAATACCAATTCGAAATTCATAAACAACAGCAAACATAATGATTTCGAAGTCTTTATCTTCCATAAGGACAAAGAACCTTTCTATGTCATAATGATTGACTAAAAAATTAATGAGCTATACTTGACATATCTTTCTACTATTTAACCTAACCTACATGTGTTGGTTACCTTGAAAGTTACAGTAAATAAATACGAAATTACTTTCCAAACCTAATATACAAAAAATTATATTTTAAACACATTTTATTAATAAATACAGTTAATTGTTGCGCGCAGTCAATATTTGCAGTGGTATCGCTTGTTCCTCCGGGCTGCTTCAATTCGTTTTGGCATCACCTTTGTGATGTTTCTTGACTGATATTGATCCATTTTTGTTCAATAAACACCCGTAACGGCTCCTAATTTGATGGCTTCTGTTTATCAACGATCAGTTTGATTAGAATCGCCCACAAATTCTCTATTGGGTTCAAATCTGACGAATTCCCGAGCCAAGGTCCACAAATTCCAAGTTATTTTTAGCCAAGAACTTTGTTATTGCTTTTGCTTTGAGACAAAGTGCGCCAACGTGCTGAAAAATACAGTTAACATCGCCAGATTGGTCCTGAACTGTTTGGAAAAGGTGCCGATGAGCACGTTTTGGTATCACTTTGAGTTCATGGCAGCGTTCTCGGGCAAAATTGTTAGTACTCTGCTGCTCTTAGATGAGAAGCAGCCCTAGACATGGAGAGTGCCCGGATGATTCACCGTGGGCATGACAAAGGATTCGTGAAAGCTCCTCCCTTTTCTCCTCATAACGAGGTATATTCCAGAAGCTCTAAACAAGCCGAAGGGAACTTCATCATAAAATACCACTTTACCCCAGTCTTCAATACTACATTATTTATATTTCTTATAAAAGTGTAGCCTATCTGTGAGCTATGAGGTTCATATTGTTGAGATGATGTATCATCACAACCATTCTCGACCTGAAACCTTTGTCGAAAACTTTCCGCTTTATTGTGCAGACTGAAGCGTTCCCACCTGCTTCTTTTCTTTCATGAGTAAGCTGGGCATTGGAGGAAACCCGATCATTGAGCTGGGACGTTACCAGAAGCCACTCGGATCCAATGTTCAGTGTGTCCCGCAGGAAATGTGAATCTGGGCCAATGAGACGAACCATAGTGGTTTTAGCTGCGACTCTTTGGAATAGAGGTTTTTCTGTTCTGAAGCTATCTGGCTCCTTAGTGCCATGCAACTAGGCAGTGGTGTCATGCTTCAATGTATCATTCAATTTACTACTGAACAATGCAAATGGCACGAGTTCCTGTGTTATGTACCCTTTGTAATTTTCCATTTTATTAAGTACTACATCAACAAGCTTTGGGTCAATATTCTTGTACTTCATGTCCGGAATTAGACTTAAATAATTCCGGGAGCTTTTCCAGCAGAAATTGGCATTCATACAGAAGTGTACAACAGGCAAGGAAGGTGTTGAGTTTTTCCAGGGGCGTCATTTTTTTGGGGGGAAGAAGGGTACTTGCCCGCTCCAAGACTTGGCTTGACCCTCCCAAGCCTTTGAAATAATAATAATAATAATAATAGTAATAAAAAAATAGTAAAGAGTAAGCAGTAAAATTCACTCCAAGGTGTGTGTGTGTGTGTGTGTGTGTGTGTGTGTGTGTGTGTGTGGTGGGGGAGTGGCCTCTGGTTGAAACGGATGAGACTTGATTGCATTCCAGCTTTTCACGAATCCATGGGACAGAGTGAGGTAGAAGTGCAGCCTCACTTGTCCGCCAGGTCTGGTTATGTATAGTATACTGTACAGTGTACACTGGCCCACCATCATAAAGCGATCACAGCAAAGTATCGCTAGCTTTTTCACCATAAAGAAGAAAGAGTGAGATTGGGAAAAAAGTTCAGCAGGACCCCGAAAAAGAAAGTATCAACAAGCCTCACTCTAAGCCTAAGGAGGAGCAAATAGTAGATGTCCTCCTTACTGCTGCTACTCCATGAACATCAGGGATAACCAGCAAGAGCGAGACGTAAGTTTCATTAAGTTTATAATTATTACTACAGTAGTTTTATTTATATACTGTAATTTAAATAGAGAGAAAGAGAGGATTATAAACAAATAGCTAGGCAGAGATAAATAGATATATGGTCAATGTAACTTATTCGCAGTTTTTTTATTTACTTTTTTAACATAAATCAATAGGCCTAGTTCTAGATACAATAATACTATTGAGGTCGGGGAGAGCCAATAATACAGTTATTATTTTCCCAACCGACTAAAGCACGTACAGTCCCCACTATTGGGCAGGGATGAGTGTGTGTATGTGTGTGTGTGTGTGTACAAAATATCTCGTGAATGGAAGGACCGATTTTCATGAAACTTTGCGGAAATTGCAGTGTTGTTTATTTTCCTTATGAGCTCTACGGGTAGTCCGCAAACTTGTACTTCTGTTGCAGGAAGCCTCTTCTACGTCCTGCATGTGACCCTGATAGTTGTACTTATGGGCTGGACATCAGTACATCAGAAATTGAAAATCCCGTCCAGCCCCATCTAAAGGTTTTTCCTCTAAGGGAGAACAGAAGGTTCAATGTAGGATACTACAAAAAGTGAGTGGGTCGAATATTCACGACATCAGGATAGTGTATTTTGTTTTGCATGTAGACATTTTGGCAGTAAAGTAATAAGGAAAGGTGAGGTTTACGGTAAGCGAACATTTATTGATGTAGGATTTTGCAAATGGAAGGATAGTTCAGAATTACTAGAAAAACACGCTCAAAGTGAAAGGCATATAACTTCTAGGCACGGGTGGTTAGACCTGAAAGCTGTAACTATAAAACAAGACACTAATATCAAGAACAAACTGAAACAAAATGAAATAAAAGATAACCGAGAACGTGTGAAATGCTTGCTTCGTGTCAGAAGTTTACTTGGTAGACAAGGAGTGCCATTTCGTGGCCATGATGAAAGTGGAACATCTGGTAATAGAGGAAACTTTACTGAAACACTTGAGAGGCTAGCCAGCACTACTGAAACTCTGCACAAGAAGATGGAAAAACGATATGGCCACTACACGTCTCCTGAATATCAAAACGATTTAATACAAGTGTTTGGCAACAAAATTGTGGGTGAAATATCTGCAAAAGTTAGAAAAGCAAAATATTTTTCAATACTAGTGGACGAGACAAAAGATCAGACCTCCAAAAGAGCAATTAAGCATAATTTTCAGATTTTTTGATAGTGGGGTAATTCACAGTAGATTCACAGTCGTTAGCAAACTTCACATTGAAGAAAATAAAAGAGTTGGGGTTAGATCTGTCAGACTGTATAGCGCAGTGTTATGATTGGCCAACTGTCATGAGTGGATGCGCTACAGGAGTTCAGACCCGTTTTGAAGAGAATTTTTCCATGCCTTCTATGTGCACTACCATGCACATAGGTTCAACATAGTGCTTACCAACTGTGTCAAAAATCTTGAAGACTATGTGGATTTCTTTTCAACTATACAAACATTGTATACTTTTATTTCAAATAGTAACACTAGACATGAACTATTTGTCGAATCACAGAAAGAACTTGGGCAAGAGGTATTAGAGCTAGAGAGAACCGTAACAACATGATGGTTTTATTGGTACAGAAGTATCCACAAAACTCGTATTCATTATGAAACTATTCTTGCTGTACTAACTTTTCTGTCAGATTCTAATAATGAATCATTTGTAGAAGCAGAAGCTCTTAAATCTAAACTGGAATCGTGGAGATTTATAGTTTGCCTTTTTATTTCTGAGAAATTATTTTTGTAAACAAACTGCTTGTCTGAACAACTTCAAGAAGGAGGCATATCTATTGTGCGTGCTGCTGATCTTATCACAACAACAAAGGAAAACTTGGTCAAAATGATAAGTGACAGTGAGTATGATAAAATATACGATGCAGCAAATAAGTTTGCTAGAAAACTAGGAGTAGATGTGCCAGAAGTAAACACAGGAAAGGTGGGATCAGCTTGTAGCAAGAGAGTGCAACAAATATCCAATAGGTTTAAAGACTATTTGTCCAACAGTCCTTGGAAAACAAACATAACAATTAAAATGTGCAACAAAAGTCAGCCTAATTCAGCAGTTAAAATCCCAGTTGTATTTTCCTTTGATTGAGAGATGCAATGCTGAATATGATCGTAGGTTTAGTAATAACATAAATCTCTTTCAGTCTCTCTCCACTTTTGATGTTCACTCAGAAGAGTTCTTTGATGAAGAAAAGCTCACAATGTTTTCCAAGCATTACAGTACACACATTGATTCAGTCATTTTGGTTTCACAAGTTCATTTAGCAAGAACATTACTTAAGCAAAAGAAATATGATGACGTATTTGATGTTTACAGTATTTTGAACACATTATCCACTGCATTTTTTGAGATATTACGTATCTTGCGAATATTCTTAACCATCTTTGTTACTATTGATGGCAATGAGAGATTTTTTTCTGTTGTTAAAAGAGTACAAAACTACTTGAGAACAACAGCTGGAGATGACCGCCTATGTAGCTTGATGTTGATGGCCACTAAAAAGAGTCTGGTCAAGTCTTTTTATCTCTGGGAGCTAATAGATGATTTTTGCTCATCTGAAGCCTCGTTGCTACCCTTTGCTCTAGATGGGCTACAAAGGTCAAACCAGTTACTGTATTATTATATTTATGATATTTTTAATGTATATGCGAGATTAAATTACCTGAATTACACTTTTTTTATATGATGCAATTATAGATAATTATTTTTTGAGGAATCTTTTGGTATTGATAAATGGTTTTATTTCTTTTGTTTAAATTTTACCTTATAAATAATGTTGGATCTATCATTTATACTTATTTCCGTGTAAGTATTTAAATAGCTATATTTGTATATTAATGATGATGGTAATTAAAATGAACACACATGTACGGTATCTTTTTTTGGAATTGAATCATAACAGTTGTTTGGGATGATTATAGATAATTATATATATATGAAAATTAACCAACAGGAAAATGAAAAGATGAATCCAAGCACTTTCAAACTATATTTGCAAGTTCATTTTCAAGGAATAGCATGAAAATGGGAAAGACAACCTTATATAGGGTACAAAGATACGAAGGGAACGCCCATCATATAGTACAAACCAATGGAAAAACACAAAAACAAGACAGAAAAATACCAAGAAAAAGAACAATAGGCAACTAATAACAAACATATGCATCCCTAAAACGATATACACACAACAACGCCGTGTATATATATGGAATGTGGTGGGTGAAAAAACAAAAAACATTTTAAAGGATTATCATTAGAACGAAAACATTTAGGGCTAAGAGTTAATCCACGATCATAGCAGAGACACGTGGTGGGGGAGGCAATATATATATATATATATGATGTGGGTGGGTATGGCACTTTTGCTTGCTGATTTATTTAACTCAATACAGTTCTTATATGGCTTCAAAAGGCTAAAAAATGGGCACAAATTTCTAAACTTTTCTAATAGGGCACGCTTCGCTAGCCACCCCATTCACACCATATTTGCCCCCTCCAAGGAAAACCTAAAATGACGCCACTGAGTCTTTCCAGCTCTGATACAATTTCTTTGTCGTACTCAAGTTGATCTGCAAACAACATCACTTTTATGAAGTATAGGTTCCTAGCAATCCATCTCGTCTGATGAATGTCGCCAGATCGACTCGAATGAATACCTCGAACAGGCGTTCATCCAAGAACAATCCCTGTCAGTTCAGCCATTCCACTGTACTCGGCTCTTGGAAGCCTTTCTGATGTTAGAATGTTTTGGAGTATTTATTTACTCTTCTTTTCCTTCAGTTATTTTCTGTTTATAGTCCTTATCTTTGGGTATTCCTAATACAAGTCCGTTCAAACATCGTTCAGATGCTCAAACCAGGGATTATCTAGCACCTTTACTTTCTCAAACTACTAGGATTTCCATGATGTGATGTCGATAGGCCAGATTTAACTCCCTTTTGTTCAGCATTTTCTTTAAAAATTTGGCAGCTCCTCTATAAATTCCACTGTTACCGGATATAATGTAAAAAACAAGGCCAGTAACATTATTCGTAAGTTCCCATGTCTCCAGTAAATCCATTGAAGCTTCAGCCTGAGTGAGGTGTGCAAGAAGAATTGTTGATGACAGGTACTCCAATAACTTCCCTGCATTCTATCAAGGTAGAACAGGCACTTACGAGTAGCACAGCTAAACTCTCTGAAGTACTTCCAGGTTCATTGCCTAAGATATCTTTGGGCAACGTTCCATAAGGTGGCGTGCTTTTTTTTCCAAAACTTGTACATATAACTCTGACTTTATATTATACATGAACAGCATTCTGTTGTGGCGCATTGTTAATGTTGAGGTGACGAAATTATCCAGATCAGCCCCTCCAGCTTTCAAACCAAGACGATCAGCTGTATTGTAAATGACATCACATTCCTCGACCTTCATTGGAAGGCTGATGGTAATCCATGTCCTCATTGTTAGCGTCGTTGGTAGTTGAGTCACCCCAGGTAATGTCATCTACCTGAACAACGGCCTCTTGTTCTGCTAGGACAATAATTAAGTACATGCTAAATATCACAATGTAGTAAAACGTAAAACTTTTGTGACATTCCAAATAATTAGATTTACCTTGTTCTTGTCTATGCTGCACTCTTTCACTCCTGGATGCTTGCTGCACGGATCTTGTCTCAAAAATTTTGTCATGACCGACATATGACCTTTCCTGTCTTTTGGTCTTCGTAGATCCTGATATCCTTGTATTTCTTCCTTTTTTCTTGATACCATTTTGTTCTTCTGTATGTTCTTTATTTTCTCGATTGCTTCTAGAGCTACTATATAGAACAGGCTAAGTCCAGCCCAAATGTTCCGCCTTTACATCCATGGCTATTTGCTCTTTCTTCGCTTTTTACCAGAGCACGATGCTTCTCATGTAGTTTCACGAAGAACTTTATTGCGTTGTACTTTGTAATTGAAGGTATTGAATCTTGAGCCTTCCTGCATTTTCCGGTAAATTTTGAAGATTAAGGAAATACTAGAAAACACTCTGTTGGTGGGAAGCTGGAAACTATTTATACAAGCTCTAGGATATACAACCACCACAGTTTCTGGGAAGGATGTGGTAGATGGCCTACTTGACACCTGCTTGTTGACAGTAAGTCGAGGTTCTGAAATGTCAACTGTGCGCCCACGGAGCTCCCTCAGTTTCTTGCTTAATACCATTGGAAGATGTAACTTTTACATGGTTTTCTAGATTCTAATTGAGTTTCTGTTATTTCCTGAAAAATCATAGCTAATTATATATATATATATATATATATATATATATATATATATATATATATATATATATATATATATATATATATATATATATATGAATGCAATGTCCAACAGGAAAAAATGAAATGGTGTTTCCGAGTACTTTCGAACTTTATTAAGTTCCTTATCAAGGATAAGTACAATAAATAATATTATATTAGAGGTATATATACGAAAGTAAAGTATAAAAGACCGCCTCAAAAACAAGAAATCACCAATGAGGAAGACGGAAGGGGGAAGGTAAAGAATCACATTAAGAATGACAAGAAGCAGGTAGTAAGGTCAAACTGTGAAGACGGAAAGGGTAACAGATTAAAAGAAATGGAGAAAGCCTAACGAGGGAGATTATAAGACACGAGGAGCGAAAAATGACCCTATAAAAAGGAATATTATTGAATGTGCTTTTATAAGCCAATTGTGATCATTTTAACCTTTCGCCTGGCTTATATAAAATAGATGCTATACTTAAAAGACTAATACTAAAAGAAATTAGTTCTGACTTTTGTCTTTAGTTTTTTATATACAATCTTTAGTTATGTGGCCCCCCTTTTTTTTAATTGTCACTGCTCTGTTATGTACATTGTATTTTCCCCACTTTTCGCTCCTCGTGTCTTATAATCTCCTTCGTTAGGCTATCTCCATTTCTTGAATCTGTTACCCTTTCCGTCTTTTCAGTTTGACCTTATTACCTGCTTCTTGTAATTCTTAATGTTAATCTTTACCTTCCCCCTTCCGTCTTCCTCATTGGTGATTTCTTGTTTTTGAGGCGGTCTTTTATACTTTTCTTCCGAATATATACCTCTAATATAATATTATTTATTGTACTTATCCTTGATAAGGAACTTAATAAAGTTCGAAAGTACTCGGAAACACCATTTCATTTTTTCCTGCGGGACATTGCATTCATATATATATATATATATATATATATTAGTGTAAATGGGTAGCAGACCTTCTTGTATGCAGATTTTGTTAAAGACCATAGTATATTTCGCCTTTATTAATTTTCTTTGGAAGCTTTCCGTTTTTCTTATTATCTTTTTTAGTTCATCTTGTAGATGCTAAACAACTTCTCCTACGTTCATCTCTTTTTTAAATGAAATGTGTTCGGTAAAAACGAAACTTTACTTTAATTGCTGAGCTTTCGATTAATACGATCATCTTCAGAGTGTCTTTCCTCATTTATCGGGGAAGAATGGTGCAGTCAGAATGAAAATGGGAATGAAAAGAAATTTGAAATTTGAACGATGCAAGTGAGTAAGTGTGGGTAGGGGATAAACAAAGGGTGTGGGCACAGATAGCTGAAAATAGACAAGTGGTGAAAAGAGAAGGAAGTGTGGTAAGGTGCAAAAAGATGCTAAGTGCCTGGTGATCAGGCCTATCGCTTTTAAATATTTTTTGTTTTGTGGTTCTTTTGTTGTCTTTGAGATAGTTTATATTAATATGGCGTTCAAGTCATTTTTATTAAAAAAAATCTAATGTTCCTGGATATGTTATGCGCACTTGCTGTTATAGTAATAAATTATTTTAATCACTTTAGTATTGTGTTAGTGTCTTTGTTTTTTTTTGTATATTTTGTGGTGAGTGTAAATCGTGTCTTTTGTTTTTTCTTGGATGTCTTCTTCGGTAAATTTGGGTCTTCATCTGTAATTAGGTACATACATTTATTCTGCACCACTTGTAGTTTCCTCTTTTGTGTCTCCGAGACACACGAAAGGTCGGAAGCGGGGTATAGCAGCGTCGAACTTACAAGTGCATTGTAGATCTTTTTCTTATTGCTTTCACGAAGATTTCTGAACACGTATAGAGTTTTGACCTCAGCAGTGGCCTTGGTGATTCTTTCTTGGGCGTGTTTCTGATACCCGGTTGAAGTAATCTTCATTCCGAGTACATTGAGCTCCGTGGTGTAGGAATAGCGTCTATCTCCCACCCTGACATCGTAAAGTAGTCTCCTGCATATGAGGACTACTTTGAACTTTTCCTAGTTCGTGCGGATCTTCCACCGGGCCTTGTAGTTGTTAAGGTTTTCATTTTCTGCTTCTGTCATACGAGCTTGCCAG
The DNA here is from genome assembly GCA_963969495.1 of Ceratothoa steindachneri. Classification (NCBI taxonomy): domain Eukaryota; kingdom Metazoa; phylum Arthropoda; class Malacostraca; order Isopoda; family Cymothoidae; genus Ceratothoa; species Ceratothoa steindachneri. Next base: position 33,590,151 of record OZ018318.1, read on the forward strand.
GCGCATTCCTCCATGGACAAGTGATTATCTGGGTGAAATCATCGGCGAATTGAATGTTGAGGCAAGTGGGGGTTATAGGGGCTGGGACATCAGCAGTTTAAATCAAGGTGAGAGTAGGGGACAGGCACAGCCCCCCCCTGCGCATTGAGCAGAAACTTTGGTCCATCCGTGCGCCCTAAACTGATGTACGACGCTCTCTCTATGACATAGTCACAGAGAGTTCTTTGTAAGTTTTCACTTAGGCCTAGTCGTAAGATCTTTTAGTGAATTGCCCGTTGCCACACCTTATCAAACGCTTTTGATACATTTCGACCAACAATGTCCACGTAACTCCTTTCCGGTTTTGCTTGGGCTAGCTTTTCCGTGATGACATTAATCGCCATCTCCGTACTTCGCTTCCTCCTAAACCCGAAATGATGTGGATTGAAGAGGAAGTTCTCCTCCAGGCGAGACACCAGTCTTCGGTTAAGGATCTTCTCGAAGAGCTTCCCGCCATATTCTAGAAGTGAAATCGGCCGGTAGCTCTCCTTCAACGTTGGGTCTTTTCCGTGCTTAGGCAAGAAAATCATCTTAGCCGTTTTATAAGGATCTGGAAAGTATCCCGTGTTCAGACAGGCGTTATATATCCTTTTCATCCATTCGATAACACTGGCTGGTGCCTTTTCAAAGTTTAACTTCGTAAGCCCCGATTGTCCTGGGGCTTTTTTGTCTGAAGAGCGGAGCGCGCTGAGTAGTTCTTTTTCGGTAATCTCGGCGTCTCCGTCGCGCTGTCTATCCACCTGGTGGTGAGAGTGCGTCTTTTGTATTTGTTCGTTAAGCTCTTCTATGATGTTTCTTTCAAACTCTAAGTCATAGTCTTCGTTTTCCTCCTCAGTTATACTGAATATGTTTTCCCAATAATTTCGGAATAGCTCTACAATTCTTTCGTTTTGATGTTTCCATCTTTTTTTTGTACCTCGATCTTCTTCTTCTTCCCAGCCGATCCTTTGAGATTTCTAATATTTTTACAAAAGCCTTTGGGAGTTGCTTCGTTTTTGACGCTATCGATCACATCATCCCATCGTATCAACTGCTGTTCGAGGATCAACTAGTTCAGTTCTTCTTTGATTTCTTTACTCCGTTGCAATGAGTGAATTGATGCATCCCTGATGTTGATTTCATACAATAATTTCAACTCACGGTATAAATCCTTAATGTATTCGGTCCATCTGTAGGTAGAGATAGTTCTATACTCGGATTTAGGGATACAAGCCGTATCTGCGTTGATGAGATGGTTATTGAGGTCGTCGAGTGCCTCGTCAATCTCCTCGAGAATTGCCTGTTCAAGGTTGGGCGGATCGTAGGCTTCGAGAAGGCGCGCATACCGTGTCCAGTCTGCTCCTCTGTAGTTCTTTCTGACTACAGCTGGAACTTTTATTTGGTACCTGTTGGTAGTGAATAGGCTCTCTATATGGTCACTACATGGTACCTGGACTGGTTCCATGTAGTAAGTGAACGGCAGCTGACGATTCGCCAGACAGATGTCTGGTTTTTTGGCACTTCCTGCTCTGACAAAGGTGGGGAATCGGGGCCTATTAGGTGGCCAATATTTCTATCCAGCAATAGGTCCAGGCTTCTTCCTATACCGTTGAAGGGCCTGTAACCGGATTCTCGGCATCTGGCGTTCAGATCCCCTATTAAGATGTTGGAAGCTCTTCTGCCAAATAGGCCAGTGAGAGTGTGAATTAGTAACACGTCTCTCCGTGGCGGTTGATATCCGGTAGCAATGACTAGCTTTCCTATGTTGAGTTTGACCTCAATCACGAGGTAGGATTCTTCTAGATTTCTTATTTGCTTGTATTTAATCCCTTTCTTTATTGCAATAGGTGCACCGTCGAACCGCTCCTGCGAATAATTCTTGATCAGCACATCGTAGTTTAAGATTTTCATTTCTGAACTACGCGTGTCGATCCCGTGTTCCAAAATTAAGATGATGTCTGCATCACTTTCTCTGAATATATTTCCGTAAAGAGTCATTTTCGTCGCCCAGCCGTTGGTATTAATTTCAGTATCTTCAGTGCGTTCCGTAACATGGTGAATTGTTTTTACCTATGCTTCTTATTCTTCTTTTTCTTTTGGGAGGCTGACTGGGCGGTTTTACTGTGCCCAGGGTTTTCCTTTGGGGGGGTAGGGACTTGGGGTTTAGTACCTGCTCTTCGTAGCTTGTGTACGGGTGCAGGGGCTCTCATCGTTGTTAGAAGAGGAGGATCCATCCTCATTTTCAGCCTTTTCTTCTTCTTCTTCATCGTCCTCTTCGAATTCCTCCGATGAGGAAGCTTCGACGATCTCCTCCAGTCCAGGCATTGAGTACCTAGTTGTAACAGCCAGGCTTCAAGGCGAAATATACTATGGTATTTAACAAAATCTGCATATATATATACATAGTGTATATATATTATCAATTATTTAATTATTATTATTGAATAATTAGTGATCTTTCATATAATACCTAATTCGTTGATCTATCTTGTTTAGATAAGGGATCTCGGGACTGTTGCTTTTAACTGATTTCAAGGCAGAAATTTTCTAGCTCCATGGGGTAATGCTTCCCAATATCATTGGTCAAAATGGTTGTGATTTACGGCTTTTTCAGCTCAAAATGCATGAGATAAATTCACAGAAATCTATGAAAATAAGAACAGGTTGATTTTGTACAGATATAATGGTCCTTGGTTGGCAAATATTGTTTTTATGTTATTATGAAATTCTTTGGCTCGAAGACTGTCCCATTAGTTTTCGTCCTGTTTTATATAGTTGCTATGTAAATGACACGTTTTTTATTATTTCGAAGTGGTCACGGTGTATGCTCTTTCTGAATTATTTAAACTCGAAACACCATAATATTAAATTTTCTTGTGGGATCGAGTGAAATAATATCGATAACCTCCTTTCTTGACACGAAATTTACGCGAGAAGAGTCACGTCACGTCAAATGTTTACCGAGAATGAACTCACATTTTCTAACTTTGGACTAGATCTTAGCTTTTGTGAGTTTAAATTTAAAATTAATGCCAATCATACCCACTTTCATAGAGCCTATAACATATTTAACGTTTACAGCTCTTTATTTGGAATTCGAATTCTTGACTATTTTTTTCCTTCAAATGGTTACCCAAAATTTCTTCTCAGAAGCAATTTTGGCATTATACACTACTGAGAGCAAAATAAGAGAACGATTTTCCTTTATTAAAATATTTTCAAAAATATGACATTTACATGGTACATAAGTGCATGTATTTTATATAATTTATGAAGATTTCATACGATACAATCGTATATTCAAGAAATTATACTAAATAAACTAACAAAATAAGATATTGACGAGTGCAAAATAGGAGAACGATCATTCACAGAATTGCTTAACAAGCAAATACACTAGAAACAAAGAAATATTTGACAACGATGAAAATTAAAGCATTTAATATGAAGTGTTGAAGCCTTTGTTTTCTATTACTTCGACGTAACGACCACAGCACCTTACCATTTTTTTTTTTAAATTCTGGTGTCATTTTTGTTCCATTCTTGCACAATTTTCGTCCCCCCAAAAATCGGTTACAGTTGAAGGCTGCTGGATCATGTCACGCTGGAACCGTGCCAGTGTATACGGATGGCTTCAAGTCCCAAGAGGGGGTCGGCTTCCACGCCGTATCCCCTCTGTTTGAAGTCAGCGGGGCTCTACCAGGCGCTGCGTCTATCTTCACGGCCGAGCTGGTGGCAATACACCACTCGGTACGGGAGATTACGCGACGTGCCCGGTTCGGAGACCGGATTGTGATCTATAGCGACTCACAAAGTGCCCTGACTGCTCTCGGGGCATTGGAATCTCCGCATCCCCTGGTTCGCGATATCCGTGACGCCACGGTTTTGGCGAGCCGGGCAGATGTAGAGATTATCTTCTGCTGGGTTCCTGGACATGTAGGAATTGCGGGGAATGAGCGCGCCGATGAGGGCGCCAAAGAGTCCGCGAGGACTCTGCGACCGGACCAGCGTTTCGCTCTTCCTCACACCGACTACATGGCAGGAATACGGGCAGCTCTTCGGACTGCTTGGCAAAGAAGATGGGAGTCGGTTGAAGGAAACTTAAAGTTGCGTGCCATTGCGCCACGACTGTTCCCATGGATCTATCCCCCAATGCCGCGGCAGCTTCAGGTTGCTTTCTGTCGTCTCCGAATCGGACACACTCGTGTGACGCATCGCTATTTGATGGAGCGCTCGCCTGCGCCCTATTGCAACGACTGCGTCGTCCCCCAGACTGTTCGGCACATTCTTGTCTAATGTCCCAGTCTAGGTGATCTTCGCGCACGATACCTGTCCCGGTACCGAGATGGGCGGGGTCGCTACCGCCTGTTCCTTGTACTCGGGACAGATTCGTGCACATTGACTTGTGGACTTGGTGATTTCTTGGGGGAGGCCGGCCTTCTCCCTATTATTTAAGCAAGGTTTTTTTTTTGGTTTTGTTTGTTTTTTTGCATTTGTTTTTGTTTGTTTTTTTGTTTTTTTTTCCTTTAGTTGCACGCTCCTGCGCCGGGGGGACCTCTCCTCGACGCACCAGCTTGCTTACTTTCCCCCTTTTTGGGGTGTCGTTTTTTTATCTTTGATTTTATTTTAAAGTAGCCTAGAACTAGGCCAGTTTTAATACGGCGACTAATGCCCAAGTAGGCAGTCGCCAGATGAGCTAAAAAAAAAAGAAAAAAAAGAAGGCTGCTGGTCTCGAACTTTGTTGCTAATGATCTTCCAAAGGCTCTCAACTGGGTTCAGGTCCGTGCTCTGAGAAGGTCACTTCATTACTTCAATATCTTCTTGTTTGAAATAATATTTTACTCGCTTTAAAGTATTGCATGGCGCGTTGTCCTGCACAAAGAGTGCTGCCTGATTCAAAGATGCTCGGAGTGAAAATTGTTGTACGAGATTTCAGTACACAATCGCAGTTACCGTTCCAATTATTCGCACTAGCAGACCAATTCCTTCAGACCAAAACACCTCTCATACCATGACACTGACTCATCTATGCTTGGCAGACTTTTTAATACATTTAGGGTTATGTCAGTCACCTGCATCGCGTCTAACATCAGATCCAACTAAATTAAATTTACTTTCGTCGCTGAAGTGAATTTTCTTCCAATCTTCATCCCTCCAAGCAACATGAGCTTCGGCATAGTCAAGTCTCGCCCTCTGGTTCTTCTTACTGATGATTGGTTTGGTTGCTGGAGAACGAGCTTTTTTACCAGATGCATTGGGGTGATTCGGGCACTGTGAAGCGGCTCACTTCTTTGCCTCTATTGGTCTTAATTTTTCGACAAATTCCTGCTGCAGTCTCAAAGAGATCCTTCATAGTAAAGCGCCTAATAGCTCTGTCTTCTGGGATGGTGGTTATGCGTGGTCGACCGACTTTTGAAGGAGTTTTATAGGTTTTGTTTTCACTGTCTAGCTTCAGAACGCGCCAAATTACACTCTTGGACCTTCTTACCTATCTTCAAGTCTTCCAGCGAACAATTATCTGTCGGAGCTTAGGATTCATTTTCCCGTGTGTTGGCATCTATGGAGAGTGAGTACGACAACAATGGCGGTTGTACAGTTCTTACCTTCTGAGCAAAATGTTCTCACATTATTTTATGAAACTTCTAGAATGTTCCTGAAAAATCGTTCTCTTCTTTTGAATGTGTCAATATTTTATTTTGTTAGTCATCATCATCATCATCTCACTAACTCTATAATTTAAGAAGGGGATTTTTGGGAGTATTTGAATAATAATTTCATCTTAGTTTGGTTATGACTTATGTTTTTTATCAAAGTTATTTCTAATAATTCTTTTATAATATCAAAAAACAAAATGGTGAAGTTCAAAAATAAATATAAGTATCGAAATTTTGTGAAATTTTTAAAACCCAAAGGAATAAAAATGGTGAAGTTCAGAAAATTTCTTTTTATATATCTTCTTCTATAACTATATTTTAGCAACGTGATATTTTGAAAGGGGGGAAATTTAGTTTAGAGTTCCTTTTTAAAATTATTATAATTGGCGAAGTTCAGAAAATTTATACAAATTAACCATGGCTGTTTTTTTTAGATTTTAAATTTTCATCTTAGTAGCAAGCTCTCCCCCCCACCCCGTAGAGAAAAGTGGCGAAGCCATTGCCTGGTTATTTATTATAGTATCTTGAATATACGATTGTCTCATAGGAAATCTTCATAAAATATATTAACTTAATGCCTCTATGTAGCATGGAATAAATTTTTACCTAATAATCATATTTTTGAAATATTTTAATTTCAGGAAATCGTTCTCTGATTTTGCCCTGTAGTGTACATGATGTTTCCAGAAAAGTTTCTTCGCATTGTAGTTTCGCCTAATAAAAATTATTTTAGGCAGAAAAGAGGAGCAAATAAGCTTTGAATTTGTATGCCATTCTGACGTTTCGTCAATTTACATTTGAGATCTTCAGACATACTAAAATGGTAGGATACCCAATTCGTTTATACAGGTCAGTGACATCTATGTTACACTGCTTGTTCACCATCTACATCTATTTATGTACCGCAACAACGATGGGATAACGGATTAAGATAATGCACCCTGTGATCGATCCACAGTGGCCCAGAATTGCATGGGAGAGCATTCTGTAGAGTTTGGACAAATGGCCTCACCACCACACGTTGACTCAATATTAGGCCATTTTGGGGCACGTGGTGGCCAACAGGTCAAATAACACCGCAAATCCAATACCTAAAAATACCAGGAAACTGTGGACAACCATCGGGACGTTATGGATCTCCATCTCCTCAGATGGCTTCCGTCCACCTGTAGAATCGATGCCACGTCGAGATGCTGCACTTCTCCCTGCTGGAGGGGGTTCTACGCGATACTAGGTATTTATCCCATGATTTTTGACACTAATGTATTTACTCATACTAATTTATATTATCTTTGTTTGATTATAGAATAAAAAATTATCAAAGATCCTCAGATTCTCTCTTGGCTAGTCGCAGAAAAAGTGGTATTTCGAGGATCATTACAGTAGCAAGCAAGTACCACCATAATTTATGGGTAGTATTACGTTTGATTTAATATGGGTGTTTTAATTATTAAATACGTGTTTGTGCAATTTATTTAAAAAAAATTCGATTGACATACTTTGAACTACATTAGCCAAGAGAGCGTTCCATGTTGAAACGATTTATAAGTGAAAAAGCTTCTCATGATAAGAGTCTGATAAATCTTCTCATGATAAGAGTCTGATAAAGCTTTAATTTCAACCTATTTGTCCAAGGGATGTTTTGAGGGCGTTCAAATAATGAACCAAAGTTTATATTATCGTAACTTTTCAGAATCTCGATGACATATCATTTGGTGGCGACAACGACTATCTTCAAACGAAAGCAATTTCAATTCTTTGCGTCTTTATATAGAGTTTGATAGATTAGTAGTCCCGTAGTGAACTTTATTGCTCTTTGCTTTACTCTTTCCAATGTAACAATATCCTGCAAAAATGGTGCCACCAAATACCATAGCGAAATGCAACATGTAAACACATTAACACGATAGACGCTCGTCAACAACGCATTAATTAAATGGAAAACCGACCATATCCGCCTACCCATCATGGAAGATATAAAAAGGTCAACGAATTCACTAAAATCTCGATTCACAAGTATCTCATCATCATTGAACAATCCACAATTAATTAATTGCTAATAACTGTATTCTCCTTCTTTTATATTTGTTTCGCTTTACTCTCGTATTTGAAATAAATGTGCGCAGTGCTTTTTAAGTGCCTTCTGCCGATGATGAAGAAGCGTGTAGGAAATCATTTTCAGTTCGTCCATTTTACCGGTACGTTGAAAAACGAGCCTAAGCGTCAAATTGCGGCGGTCGGACTCCTTTTCTCTTTGCTCAAATTAATAGGCCCATTGGCAGCACTAGTAGGGCACTTAAATTCCGTTATCTCCTATGGATTATAAATAAAATAAATAGAGAAGAGAAGGAATAGTTCATTCACTCAATGGTGTAAGCGATTGAATGTAGGAGACAAGACCTTTTGCAACAATCTGGTTCCAATCGGGAAGATTACTGAAGATGATTAGGGATACTAAATAATTGCTAAACGTTATTTGGAAATCAGGAACTCTAATTTTACTAGATACTACATCGCCGCACTCTTTTGTACTTATTTCCCTTATTTCTCATTAAACCCCATACTTTTGTGTGATAAATTTCGTGACCCGAAGTTTTGGGTAAATATTGCGACGATAAAACATCCTGGAAAAATTTTTTTATCCTTCATACTAGGAGACATTAAATTTAAAATGCAAAAGTAAAAAAAATAAAAAAGAAATCAGCATTTATTTCATTCATACACATTTTTATAATGTTTACCCTATAAAATAGTTATTTTTTTTAACTGAACAGAAAACGAATTTAACAATGGGTAACAAAATAATTTGCTTACCTGGTTTATTTGTCGTCATTTCTGATGGGAGTGAATAAGCAGACAAAAAGATACAAAAAACAAGTAAGTACAGAAAACATGATCATTATATCAGTGCCAATCCTATTGTAGTTTAATAAGTGCCAATTAAGTGAATACTGTGCCAATTGTAAATTTTCAATCACAAATATAAGTGCTTGAGGGTAACACAAAGTAGGCCCGACATAATTTAGGGCACATCGAGCCTATTAACCATATCTCGAAATGCATGAATCTTTTTGAATAAAAAATTTAGTCACTTTACTTCTAAGATAAAAAATACTCCATTTTAAATAATTTAATCATCTTTAGATTAATCAAATAAACTTTTTTTTCTAGTCCTAGTTATAAGCAATATTCAAAATATGTGGAACAGATTTACTCGCATTCCGAGAAAATAGGCCCGTCTTTCCCTATTTGTGTAACATTTAACAATTTTACTCTTCCATCCAGGTGCCATGATATGGTGCATAATGTGCTCTTGTCCCCATCTAAATCTTGATCAGTGCTCGTTTGGAAAAATTGAATACGACTTGGAAATATGAGCATCCAAAGAAGTCATTATTCTGACTAAGGGAAACAAAATGACCAATGTATCATAAAAAATGCGACTTTAGATGGAAACTTACGGTGATGGAGAAATACGGTGAAAACAGCCAATGCGTGCATTTCCTGCTCATAAACTCTACTTTAAATTTTACAAATATAGCAGTGATTAAAAGATTATCCTTGTGTGTGACAGTGTGTGTGATGACATATTTACAGATACGTACGGAGAAGAAAGTTGCAACCATTATCTTCACCTTGAATTTTGCCCGGAAAATAAGAATTGAGGAGTAACATTAAGACTTCTCTGTGACGTCACCGCATTAATTCGCAACGAGGGTAGGCAAAGGACAACAGCTGGTAGGATCACCACAGAGGAAATTTGAAGTGATGTAGGCGGCTGCATTAAATTATTTCACAAGCGAAAGGGAAGTATCGAAATCCTACTTTAATTAATTGGGTTATATGCGTCTAGGTGTCAGTCAACTTGGTGTGTAGAATGATAGGTTCATATTTAATGAACTAAACTGGGTAAAGGTAGTGCCAGTGTTTTAAATAAGGAGAATGTTAGAGGCCTACGTTAGGTGACGAACATGATTTTTTTTTTAAATGCGCTTATCTAGCCACTGCCTCTAAGGACATAAGTCGCTGTGTAAAAAAATGAAGTCTAGTTAGTGATTAGGCTATATGAAAACACAATGCGTACAACAACAAACAAACCCACAGAAAAAAGGAAATCAAAAAGAAAAGGAAAGACCATGGCCCAGCGTCGGAGGGGGGCTCACACCCTCTGGCGCACGAACATGCGCCTAAGACAAAAAAGTTTAATTAAGTGAAGGAAGCCAGCCTCCTCTAAAAAGTTAGATAGTACACAGGTCTGTGTGCACAAACTCGTCCCGACCACGAGGTACAAGGGGTAGCATTCATGCTTGAATCAGTATGGAGACAGGTAACGTGCGTGAGGATCTCTCAGGATGAGACACCCAACAAGAATGTGGTAAACAGTCTGGGGGATCGTCGAAGTAAGGTGCAGACGAGCGCTCCCATCAAATGGCGGTGCGTCCTGCCAGTGTACCCAATTCGGAGACACCATAAGGGAGATGAAGCCGCCGAGGCATTAGGGGGTTGATCCACAGGAACAGTTGTGGTGCGATGGCACTCAACCTTAAGTTCCAGTCGGCCATCTCATTTGCAAGGCAGCCCAGAGGGCAGCCCTAATTTCTTCCCCCTATTCAGTGTGAAGAAGATCGAAACGCTGGTATGGTCGCCTAGTCATTGCGAACTCTTGAGCCTCCTCATCAGCGGGTTCATTCCCCGCATTCTTGATATGTCCCAGTATAAGATAATCTCAACATCCGCCCGTCTTTCGGCAACCGTGGCGTCACGGATACCACGAACGAGGCGGGAAGTGCGGATATTTCAATGCCCTGAATGCACAAAAGGGCGGCTTGTGAGTCACTAAAGATCACAATCTCTTCTTCGAAACGGGGACGATACGTTTCCTCCAGTACCAAGCGGTGTATTCCAACCAACTTGGCCAAGAAGAAAGATGTAGCTCCTGGTAGAGCCCCAATTACTTCAAACAGACGGTATTTAGCGTGGAAGCCGGCTACCCTCTTTGAATATGGAGATATCCGTATACACAGACACAGATCCAGCAAAACATGAAGTATGCTCCAAAAAGGTTGACGCAATACTCTCGGCGCTGTCGAAACACCACAAAAACTGAACGTCACGGAACGTAGAATGTCCACGATACGGGTACAAGAGACCTTAAGGCTGCTAATATGAACATCCTAGGGAATTCTTCGATGGAAAAAAAGACCAAAGAAACTATACGAATCCACTACTTAAATGCGAGTCCTCTTTAGGAACAAGTCCATACTTTAGTCTTGGCCACGGAAAACCGAAACCTGTAGGCATCGGCATAGCATGAGATGCGGTTCAATGCTTGCTTGAGTCCAGGCTCCAAAGGTGGCATCATCAACAAAAGAGCTCGAAAAGTTGTCCAAGTAGAGTGTAGCGAAGACATCTTCAGGCAGCACCGAGGTGATACCGTTGATGCTCAGAACAAATACTGTGACACTGGAGATACTTCACTGTGGGACGCTCTTTTCCTAACCTATTGGACCGGAGAGGGCTTCACCACCCGTACGGGGAATCGCGTAGGGATTCAGAATTTAAAATTGAGATTCGATCCCTCTTACCCGATAGTTTCGAGTATCGTAGTCCTCCTCCAGATCAAAAAACACCGTGGCGTAGGGCTGCTGACGAAGTAAGGCAGATCTAATTTTCCAACCGGAATAGAGCATCTGGCAGCGAGTGGAACGTTGGGAAGCCGCACTGTTTAGAAGACACGTGGCCTTCTCTGTACAGTCCAGGAAGAAGGCTAATCTAACATTTGCCAATTTCTCCATTAACTTTCATACGCAGGAGGTTAGAAAAATTGGCGGAAACCAGCCTGGGTAGAGTAATCTCTCCCAGATTTGAGAAAAGCGAACAAAATAGTCATTTGCCAATAATCTTGTAGGATACCCTGTCCAAATCCTTTTGAACAAATTAACAAAAGGCGATGCCAAGCTCACATAGGCGTCGAAGCATAGTAAACAGGACATCGTCCGGACCAGAGGTGCTGTCCTCGCATGAAGCGAGAGAGGAACGCAGCTCACTGTCAAGTCGGTGGCTTTCAGTGAAATCACGACGTGCATTGAATGTTAGTGGAGCAGCATCCCGGCTTGATAATGTGGAGAAAGCGCGAAAGACTCCGCCACGGATGCGGAGTCCAAGATTGTGATCCCGTTCTCATGGAAGAGGGTGGAGGGGGGATACTGCAAGAACTTGCTCCGAATATTGTTGGCTCGCTTCCAAATATTTGCAAAAGGGGTCTTCTCGTTTAGTAAAAACACGTATGGCCGAAAACAACGGTGTGCGTGCTTCGAAACAAATCAAAACTCAGCCCTGGCTCGACAAATTCGGCGACGGTGAAATCCTTCGGGCAGCGCATATAGCGCATGTGGCCATAACGCTTTTTCTGGTCGTCTCACACTCGGCATATAACAAAGGAAGCGAACAGAGTGCAAAACGGCCACCGGTTCTAGGAAGATTAGTTTGGCCCACAGCGATGAGGTTGCCGGACAAGAATTCTACGGCTTCATCTACTGACCTAAACTCCTCGACCGGAGCAGAAAAATCAATAATATCCCGATATGCCTACCACGGTGCTCACTCTAAGGTCCAGTGGGGTGGTCTTTTAAGTAGCAGTGGCCCAGAAAATGAGAGTTAAATGGGAAAATTGTTACTACCATGAAGGTCTTATATCACTTCGCACCCAAAATCAAGCTGTGCATCCGGAGAGAACAGGGCGAGATCGAGACAAAAAATGAATCGGTTCTCGGGCAGTGATGCATAACCTCATCCACAAGGACCTGTCCCGTAGGATTGAAGTGTATTTCACCCATGGGGGTTGCTTACCATTCAAATCCCAAAGAAGTAGAAAGGGCCTCGACAACCTTTCTACGACGCTGTGGAAGGACCCCCCTGTGGCGAAGTCAGTTGAGGATGGAATATACGCATAATTAACAGGATACCTTCCTCCAAGGAAGAACGGCGACATCATAACATGGAAATCAGATATCCTACTCCCGACACCCATCACGCCATCATGTGGGGGTGGGGTCGCAATACCCTTATAACCTGGGAGAGTGGGCAGAGGGCACGCGCTCAGAATGGTCTCTTGCAAAAAGATAGCTAACGGGGAACGGAAGAAGACGAGCCTCCGTAGCTCCTCCTAGTTTGCCCGGAGTCCGCGGCAATTCCATTGAAGGAATATGCCCTCCATGCCTAGCTCGTAGGAGATGCGGGGGCCCTCTTCGAATAGAAGATCCTCACCTGAATGGCCGTACGCTTTCCGGAGGTAGAGCTACAAGCGCTGTTGGCCTCACAATGCGCTGTCGCCTCGCGGACTTATCATCGGGGGAGGTTGGGCTCCCCATGAGTCTTTTCTTGCATTAACCTTGAAACCCTAGGCAGGCGGGGCGGTTTCAGAGGCGGAGGTTCCTCCTTTGGAGGATCCACCCCCTCTTCCAGGCACCCAGCCTAGCGTAGGAGCCGAAGTCACTTTGGTGCCCTCCTACTTTCGGGGGAAAGCTTTAGAAACGCCGTAAGATGGCCTCACAACCACCTTCAGGGGTATTGCCTCGTCTGAGTCTAACGACTTGGTAAAGGCGCCGTAGCCGTTTCGCCTTACGAGAAACGGTCACGTGGAGGAAGAATTGGTTTAAGCCTAGTCTAGGTGTCAGCCCTTTGGGTGTGCCACCAGATCTACTAAGAGAGTGCCTGGGAGGATGGGGGGTAGAAGCTTATATAACAATTGAGGCATAGGACGCCCCAGGCAGCCGCGAGCATGACATGACAAAGTCCTTAACCTCTCAAAAAGAGAGTAGTTCCACAGCCTGGACGACGAGGAATGAAAAATAATTTTGAGTTTTACCTGAGGTGCCAAAAATCAAAATTAAAGCTCAAGCGCCTCTTGTTTCCCATATTACTTGGGAGAGGACAAAGCTAAAAAATAAGGGCTGTAAAACCTTCGCGAAATTACGGATGTAAATAACACATACCGATGTTGCGCCATCCGTCTTTTCCTCTTGGACGAGATCCTCCCCCCACCCCGACCGGATTATGAAATTCACATAAAGTTCAGAATGACAATAAGAGCTGAGCATGAAGGAACCAGGGACAGGTCCTCGGGCGAAGAGGAGAGAAGTCCAGGTAAAGGTGATTTATGACACCATTCAGAGATCGTGAAACCGTTCGTCACCCTCATAAAAGTGTGGCACCAGTTCTGCGTCAATGGTATGTCGATATGAGTATTCTAACAACAAGATTGCAGAACAGAGATCGTGAATATGTTGTTATGTGAAGACGGGAAGAGAATTATAGCGGTTTCGCGGAGCTACTTTATAAGCGTCTCCGCCCAATGAGCGGCAAGCTCGTGAGGCTGCTGATAGTTTTGTGTCCGCGTTCGCTGAGATTGGACCACCCCTGCCTCAACGTCAGAAATCTAACGCCGCATCCAATAGGCTCGCGAAAACACTGACACAAAAGTGAGAATTTCCACCCACAGAAAACCTTTAATCTAACCTAACCAGTTCATCAAAAGTCCAAGAATACGAACGGAGAAGAACCAGACAGGTCTGAATTATTGTAAGAACAGGAGTGAACAACAGAGATGACTCGAAAGTTTCAGTGTATTTATTTCTTGATTTAAAAAAAAAAATTGCAATCTTTTCAAATTATTACACTCATGTTACTACGAAATCTGAAAGAGGGGCTTCATTTGAGGTAGTGAGGGGGAAACTGAACAGAACAATTACTGACGCAATCGTGTAGTACTATTAGTAGTAGTGTTTCGCCAACCTGCATTTTTCCAGGTGGATCCCAACCAGATAATGAATTAGACATAAAGGTCAGTATGACAAACCCTGGTGAGCCCAGGGGCCGATCCTCTTTGGGGAGAGGTGCCAGGAAGTATATTATGTTTTGACACCAAACAACGCAATCGTGTAAATAGGTAAAATAAGAGGAACAAATAATAAAAAAAATAAATGAAGGGAAAAAGATATATTAATGTGAAATGACAGAATATTGTCATATAAACACCCAGATTGATTCATAAAAAAGTAAGAAAAACAAAAAAAAGTGCAAGAAACCGAGAAGAATAGGACGCCTTAAGACACCTGTAGAAAAGTTGTAGGGTATGTCTTCTACATGAGGTAAATCAGTAACGATACAGTGTGTCGAACTGTAGATCACTAACAAATACATTATTGTGCTTACAAATGTGCTCTATTAAATTTTCTAACTAAAGGGTGCGATTAAAAGAAGTTAACACGTATTATTTTTACATCAAAACATTTGAATAATAGACACGTGTAGTTAACTTTTTTAACCACCTTCTAAATGAGCTAAAGAAATGATGGCAGTGGCGGACGTTCCTTAAAGCCCAAATTGGGAGAGGGATTCCCGAAATGGCCCCGTCGTCTTCAGTCAAGTTAGGCCCCAAGTAATCCTCTTTTTTTTTCGTTTGTCTGCTTTGGAATATTCTTTCACGTCTGGTCTTTTCTCACTCTTCATTTAGTACTTTTCCTTGCCTGTTCTCTTATAAGTGTTTGTCCATTGTCTATTTAGGAATACGATCTTTTAGAAGTACTCCACCCACCACTGTCTGTCCATTTGGAAGTACTTCCCATCGAGAATTCTTTTAAAATTACTTCCTCACTGTCCGTCCATTTTGATGTACAACTTCTCGTCTGTTTTTAGAACTACCCATCTAATGTCTATTAGAAGTACTTCCCATTGTCTGTTCTTTTAAAATTACCCATCACTGTCTGTTCTTTCAGAAGTTCTTCTCTTCGTATGTCATTTTGAGACTCTTTTTAATTTGTGTCTCTTTAAGAGCAATTTACCCGCGAATGAAGCGAGAGCTCGATTGTTCAAATGGACAAAAATGACCCGAATTCAACTGGTCTGAGTTACTTAAATTGAGAGACAGGACCAAACCAAACATCGTGGCGATTTGTAATGAATTAATTATCAGTTAGGCCCGACACTTCTTGAGTGCCACTGACGCGGTCCAACGTCGCCAACCAAACGCCCAACCACAACAACCATCATTTCCCATCGCCCTTAAAATGGCCAAGTGATTGGGTAAACGATTCACGCTAGTGCGAGTTAAGGGCAAGTGAGAGGATGGGGGATAAGTTCGGGGTGAAAAGTTTAAATGCACATACTCTCCCCCCCCCTTCCTCACCGAATAAAAAACGACGTCGACCTATGAACAACATACCAGTGGGTCTGAAATAATTATAGGACATTCTAAACTCGAGGGTGACGGAGAAATAAACGGGGTGAATGTCGTTTTTTAGAAGGTAAGGCTGGAATGGGGTTAAAAAAAATATTGTCACTAGGACGTTAACCAAGGTTGACAAAAACAAAAACCCTACATCGAGAGGAAAACCATATTGAGGGCTTTAGAAACACACACAAAAACCATCACATGAACGTATATGCGTGGGCATGATAAAAATAAATCCTTACAGCCATACATTCGCATACCGTATACATATACACCATCTCACTCATTAACTTTATGATTTTGCTGGTGCATATCTCGTTTTCGAGCGGAAAATGACGCCAAAAAGATCAGCCTCGCAAAGCCCTCAATTCAATTTTTCTCATAAAATAAAGATAAACAAAGCACAATAATACGAGAGCCTTGGCTTGTCTGTGTCATCATGCCACTCACCTGTGTACTCAGTGGGAACCGGTTCTTCGGTCCCATCAGGTTCAGCTGATCGCGGCAGTCTCATGGTGAAGAGTGGCTCTGTAAGGGTAAACAAACAAGTCCATTAAAATGAGAACAAATGAATGATAGGCACAAAATATCGACTAAATTAGATTAATGGGACATAGCCATCTTGAAAGGAGAAAATTTTTTTAGGTAGGTATGGACTAATAGTGTAGACGGACGTTCCAAGTCCCATAGAATTACCAATCTTACCTAATCTGAATAGAGTGGTTTATAAGACTTTGTATTGTTTATTAAGAAAAGTAGAGCGAAACCAAGGAAAGCATCTTTGCCAGAAAGTATTTGGAGAGAGTCGTAAAGATGGGCAGAATTAATAACTACAGAACTAAGAACCAGGGAGGGAACCAATGATTGATGCAATAAGACTCATGATGTAATTACTTTGATTGGCGCCATCCAATTTACATGGGTAATTTCCAGCGTGAGGCGTGGGGAAATTTCGTTGGGGCGTGGATTTATAAAATGAGATAAAAATTGGTTCATTGGCTAATTAACTCAGTCGTTTCAACTTGAACTGATACGAAAAGTAAAAAGTAAAACCTAAAGACCCAAACGAAATGAAGAAATAAGAGTTGCTTTAAAATGTAAAAAAAAATTCCGGAGTTTTTTTCTTTAGTAAATAGTAGAAAACCGATAGAAAATAGCATTGGTCCAATAAAAGACAAAACTGATATATTACAATTTAGCTTTTTAGCTTAATGTTGTCCATTGTTGCCGATGACGACGTCACTTCATACATGGATGAGTTTGATGATGTTTGGTTGATGAGCAATGCATGGAGTAATAACTTGCACGATGACGTTTAGGTTGGAAAGTAGGTGTGCATTCTTTAGTTCACCATCTTCACTTTCCCCTGATGAGTCCAGTGGCAAGGAAATGATCCAGGACGAGTGGAGCAGGTTTAAGTTGCAGTGCTCTGCCGAAAAAAGTCCCTCCTTGGACTATGGCCTAATGCACGAGGACCGTGCAGATTTGATCGCCAGGTTTACTACTGAAGCCTTGGCCCTTCCAAGGGCTCCCGCAAGGCAGTGGGGTTGGCCGGGTTACACCACCCGGCACTCGGTCGTCGGACGTACAAACAGTTAAAGGCAGGGGGACCACGAACAGGTAGTCCGCCAACAGTTGAGAGGCAGAGGCTAAGTAACCTTATATTCTATGACTTAAGAGTAAGACTTAGGGTTATATATTGCGCATGCACTCCCGAATACTTTAAATGAATACTTTGCATCCGTTTTTGTAAAAGAGAATACGAATAATAAACCCACGCCAACTATTAATAATACAGGTATTAGACCATTGAAATCTATTAGATGTACTGCAAATACTACAAAAAAACTTATTGAGAAAATGAACAAATATAAATCTCCTGGACCAGATAAAATACTTCCACGAATTTTGAAAGAAGTAAAAGACCAAGTGTCTCAACACTTAACCCATATTTTTAATACATTATTAGAGAGTGGAATTGTTCCTCAGGATTGGAAGCTAACAAACGTGACACCGACATTTAAAAAAGGTCGTAAAGAACTAGCTACTAATTATGGCTCAATAAATTGACTTCAATAGTTGGAAAACTCCTTGAAACTTGTATTGAAGATAAAATAGTTGAGCATTTAGAAAAAAATAAATTATAAAAAGATTTACAGCACGAATTTAGAAGACATAGGTCTTGACTTAAAAAATTATTAGACTTCTTTCACTTTGTAACTAAAAAATATGATAATTACAGATCAGCAGATATTTTGTATTTGGATTTTCAAAAAGATTTCGATAAAGTACTCCGTAAGAAATTGATGACTTAAGTAAGATCCCTAATGATAGAAGGAGATGTAGCCAAATGGATCGAGAATTGGCTCACTGATCGCAAACAGAGAGTAATTATTAACGGCTAACAGTCAGAATGGACAACTGTAAGTAGTGGAGTACCACAAGGTTCAGTCCTAGGTCCCTTGCTTTTTATTATATATGCCAATGATGTAGATGATGAGCTGTTGTCAAAAAATTCTAAATTCGCAGATTGATGTAAGTTAGGAAAAGCAATGGTAACTGAGGATGATGTTATAAAATTTCAAAACGATATTGATAAAATAGCACAGTGGTCTACAAAATGGGAACTGCCCCTTAATCTGGAAAAATGTAAAGTAATGCATGTAGGCTATAAACCCTAAGGCAAATTACAAAATGCTTGATCAAGATATTAACGTAACCAATAATGAAAAAGACCTAGGAGTTCACATATCTGATGATCTAAAGTTTTCTCAACAGTGTATCGAAGTGAAAAAGAAAGCAATGAAGCTTCTCTGATATATCAAACGTCAATTTAGTTTTAAAAATAAAGCTACAATTCTGAATATGTTTAATGCATTAGTAAGACCTCAGTTAGAATACTGTGCTCAAGTCTGGTCACCATACCTACAAAAAGATATTGAAAGATTGGAAAGAGTGCAAGCTAGAACCACAAAATTGATACCGGAACTCCGAAATTATAAATATGAGTAAAGACTGGATATGCTAAACTTATTCACCCTAGAGAAAAGACGTTTAAGAGGTCAACTGATAGAGATATTTAAAATATGAAAGGAATCGATAATGTTAACTACTCTACTTGGTTTCAACTTTGCACAAATAATACACAAAATAATAGCTTATAAATCGTTCTAAAGCGTTTCAGAACAAATATATGTGGAAATTTTTTTTCCTAGAAATTTGTTAATTATTGGAATCACTTGCCTGAAGAAGTAATAGCCAGCAATTCAGTGGAAACTTTAAAAAATACACTGGAAAAAATGATGTCAACTATTAAATAGCGAGTGATAAAAAATTGTATGTTGCTAAAACTACGATAAGAAGAGCATGCCGTAAGCATAGATAAGGTTAAGATAATATGAGAGACGGTTTTTAAGTCTATAAAACTCCTATATAATATGTAAATAACTTTCTCTCAGGTTATTATTATGTTAAGATTTATGTATGTACATATTAAGTTCTTATTCTATCCTGTAAAAATTTCCCGGAAGTGTCTTTTCTTCCAACACTTCCAGGTATATATTTTCCTTTTATCGAACCCGTGTACGGGTGGGAGAGGTGGGTAGGCAGAGACTTCATCTTTACTATCCTATGCGTTATCAGTAGGAGTGTACATAGTTAAATTAAGATAATGACATGAGTATTTCCACTGAAATGGATCGAATGGTCTTTTGAAGTAGTTAATTTCCTTGTAATTTCTTTGCAACTCCTTGCCGTTGTAGTAAGTTGTGATTGACTCAGCATTTTCTGTTTTAGTTGTAGTGTATTGAGGCCAAATAGGCCAATAGGAAATTTTATGTTTATTTATTTGTTTATTATTTTGTGTTGAATAACTATGTTAGATTTTTTTCTCAATAATTAAGATTACAATATTAAAAATAGTTTGAATTTTTTTAAACTTTAGTTTTAAACCACAGGTGGGGCATAGGTTTTTCTGGAATGTTATAGTGGTGCCTGTGGGAAAAAGAGGTTGGCAAACACTGTGTTAGACTATTTTTTTACTGACTGAACGCATGATTGACTAAAGGATTAGTGGATTAGTTTAATGATGCTGCGCAGGGGGTTATCTTGTCTAGAATGCTACATCTAAAACATAGAGGAAGGGCAGGACCTCCCACCCCGAGAACAGCAATGAGGTCAACTCTTTGACCAGGCCTAGGACAGTGGTGCGCTGCCCCGGTCCCTTTATGCACCCTCTTTTCTACAACAATCCCCTCATTTGCTTATTCTTATTTCTCCTATGTTTAAGGACCTCACCAGCTACCTCATGACGCGTCAGAAGAGGCTTTAGAATATCTATAAACAACGCCCTCAGGTTGCAAGAGACCAGGCTTGAGGGGTTGAATAACCTCCATGCAGCCATTCTCGGTGGAATAAGGTATTACTGCCATGTTAGCTGCACGCTAGCTCCATGGAGGGGGTTCCTTACCAAAGACCACACAGTTAGAAGAGGGACAGGACTAAACTGTTAACCACCCATGGGAAAAACTTGGACTTAAAAATGGCGCTCGAAACCCCAAAAGGATACCACTTCGGACACTCCCCGAGCACGAAAAGCCGGAGAGTGATGGTATTCGAAGCAATCTATGGGAGACTGAATATCGTGAGACTGATTGACGCGTCACGTGATGGCGTTTGGTAACTCAACGTGGCATTTGACCCTGAACTAAAATTATTTATTAGGCACTAAGTTATTTCATGAGATGCGTTATAGTCAATTATTAAATTAATAATTATTCATTTACTTCAATAATTATTCATTTACTGCTAATATTTTAGGCTATCGATAATAAAAAAGGACACATTTACACTGTTAAATATGATTCTCGCGACTAACTGAAAATATTAATGATAACTAGTGGCAAACTGTGGAATTTCTACGGTTTCTGCTAGTTTGAATAACTGCTTTATTTATTATCCGCATTGTTTTCTAAAATAGCAGTAATTATAGCTGCTTGCTAGATCTATAAAATATACATATGTGGTATTCTATTTCATTATTTTATAAATAGATGTTTTGTGTTATTATTATAAATATGAACCTTTATGGTGCTACAAAGTCATTTAAAGATTATACCTATTCTAAAACAGTTTCAACGTTATATCAATTGTAAAATACTTCATTACTTACATTGATTCATATTATTTGCAAAAGACAAAATGTTTAT
Source organism: Ceratothoa steindachneri (assembly GCA_963969495.1). NCBI lineage: Eukaryota > Metazoa > Arthropoda > Malacostraca > Isopoda > Cymothoidae > Ceratothoa > Ceratothoa steindachneri. The sequence continues at coordinate 33,611,261 of OZ018318.1, forward strand.
TTAATGCATATCCTGATTTTCAGCATTTGTGGTCCTGTAATGAAGAGAACATTCGAAAGCGGACACCAAAAGAGAAAAAAAGGCAAAAGTTAGAGAAACAACTCAAAACGAATCCAAAACTCGATAAATATTTTCTTACAAGAGCAGTTAATGATTCTTCATCACAGGTCCAGGATGAAAAGCAAAGCTGAGAACTAAAGTCAGGGGACTCTGTACAGCTGTACAGTTGTTAAGTCTGATCCAGAAACAATAGTTGAAAAATGTACTGGAAGTGATGAAAATGTGAGCCGTACTGATGTAGCGAAGTATTCATCTACAGATAGAAATGAATTCACCAAACTTAATGATTTCGGTCAATACGATCTGTTCACTGAAGCCGATGTAGAATAATGAGTCGATAAAGGTCCTTCTGAGTGTCAACATTAGAATGCTTCATTTAAAAACTCTAAGCGGATATTCAAAAATCAAACTAGATATTGTCCAAAAAGTATTTTTCATTCTCAAGAAGTTAATGGAGAAATGTACGCTCTTGAATGGCTTGTGTACTCTCCAACGACAGGCTGTGTTTTTTGCTTTCTCTGTACTCTTTTTCGGCCATCAACTTTAGCATAATCTTCTGGAGGATTTAGTGACTGGCGAAATCTTAATATAATTAAAAGTCCTGAAAACTTTGAAGTCCATAGAACAGCTTTGCTTACGTATTTGTCAAGAAAACACGATTCAACCTTAAATTCAAAATTGACCGAAAATATAAAAGAAGAACAATATTGGAGAAGTGTCCTCGAGCGCGTTATTGCCGCATATGTGCATTAGCAGAGCGTGGATTAGCATTTAGAGAAAGCAATGAAACTTTGGGATCAGTAGATAATGGCAACTATCTTGAAATTGATAAGTAAGTTTGACCACTTTCTTTCCAACCACATAAAACGAGAGAAAAACAGAGGGCCGGGGATTCCTTCATATTTGTCGAAAAGAATATGCGATGAAATTATTATTATTATGGCCAACAAAGTAACAGAATCAATTTCGAACGAGTTGAGAAAAAGTAGCTATTTTATTTTGTCAGTAGACTCCAAACAAACCCGATTTGCTAAAATATAGTTATAGAAGAAGCTATATGTAAAATAAATTTTCTGAACTTCACCATTTGTAATTCTTTGGGTTTTAAAAAAATCCACAAAATTTATTTTTGAACTTCCCCATTTTGTCTTTTGATATTATAAAAGAATTATTAGAAATAACTTTGCTAAAAAAACATAAGTCATAACCAAACTAAGATGAAATTATTATTCAAATACTCAAAAAAATCCCCTTCTTAAATTATAGACTTAGTGATGATGATGATGATGATGATGATGATGAACATGTTACCCACAAATTTCTATATCAAATAATTTACAAAGACAAAATTCATCAAGCTTTTCCAAACGTAGAAAACATTTTACGATTATTCTTATGCTTCATGGTTACAAATTGTTCAGGAGAAAGATCTTTTTCACAGCTAAAAAGACTAAAAAATGAACTTCGAACAAACATGTTGCAAGATAGACTGGCTGCACTTAGTCTGCCTTATATAGAAAGTGACAAGTTACGCTGCACTCTCTTCAATGAAATAATTAATGATTGTGCTAGAGAAAAATCACGGAAAAAATGTTTTAAAATAGTGATTATTAATAAATTTAATTATTTTCAAATATTTGTGATGAATACTTGTTAATTGTTCAGGGACCTAATTCTCTAAGCAACAAATGAAATAAATCAGTTTATTAGGAAAAAGGAACATTTTGTAGTTAATATTTTATAATCATTAATAAAAACAAAACTTATCGTGTATAATTAGTTTAAATTTGTTGCCCTGATTCTTTTTAAAGATGGGCTTCAAAATTGCGGTAATTGTGAAGATTCGCGACCCCTGATTTCCCGCGCGAATTTTTGGGCTACTTTTCTGGCTACTTTATTTTTGCTTCACTCACTTCATTGTTTTGAGTCTTTATTTTAAAACGATAATGAAATTTAATATTTTTTAGGCTGTTTGGAAGCCCCCCGTACCCATACTTAATTATGGGGGTTGCACCCCACACACACCCCGTAGCTTTAAAAACTTGTAATATTCCTAATTCGAAAGCAAAACATGAGATTTAAATGCTAAAGTCGAGCAGACATTTTGAATTTGCACCGTTCGCGCTTGTCCCCAGTGCAACAAAATATTTACGGCAACGGAAAATAACATCTTTGTAAACTATAATTTCAGAGTTTCACTCGATCTTGATTTAACTGACGGTTAATTAAAAATTTGTATGTTTTATCGTGGTCAGTTTGAACCAAAGATAAGGAACAGACCTCGCACACACTTTCTATTTCGAAACAACTGACGCCAAACACGAAGGGAAGCTGGGAAAAATAAACGGCTAACGCTTTTCATACTTCGATTCGGCGAACACAATTCTTTGTTTAATAAAAAAACAAAGAAAACTACGTCAAAAGACAAAATAGTGGCAGGCATATATTATTTAGGCGAGATCGATAATAAGCTTACGAAAAAAATAGAAAATACACTCCCCCCCAAAAAAAACCCACTATGTTTTACTCGTCTTTATAAACATGAAGGGAAGCTCAGAAAAATAAACGGTTAACACTTTTCATACTTTGATTCGGAGAACACAATTCCTTGGCAAGAGGAAAAGTGATTTTATTTAATAAAAAAAACAAAGGAAACTACGTGAAAAGACAAAATAGTCGAAGGCATATATTATTTAGGCGAGAAAGACAAAATAAAGTTGGAAAAATAAACGGTCAATGACAGTGTATAATACTGGGCCCTTATTGGCCAGTGGGATAGCTGAAAAAACTTCTTTGCGTGCCTTAATAACGTCATCTTGCCTTTTTTCCGCAATGCGTATCTTATTGATATATATTTTCAGATTGATATCAGATGCTTCCATGAGTTTTTCATTATTGCTTTTCTCGTTAGTTTCCTCTCTGCTTCTTGTTTTTATCCTCGTGATTGTCTTCAGAGGAATTGATTGCTGTTGTTGTTTTTGCGCCGCTTAGTTTCAGGATTTTGGATGAGGGGAACCACATTTTCTTCATCCCGTTCTTCTCAAGCATCGGATTCAATGTAGTAGCGAAGGTTCCTGGCTTCTCTGTATTCATGCAATATGCAGCATGCAGCATGCAGCATGCAAGTCAGAAGTTCCGTTGATGTTCCCTGTAGCACTGTTAGGTGTGTCTGAGCTTCCTTCATTTGTCTTACGGTGGCTTTTGCTACCCGCGCATACGTTGCCTTTCTTTTCTGTTCCTCTACGTCTTTTGATTCATTATTCCTTCCTTTCCATTGTTTCTTTTCTTTTGGGGCATGCCATGGCCATGGTCCTGTGTGGCCTATGGAGGTTTATATATTTTTTCTTTGTCCCCTTACAATCCCTCCATTGATGATCTTTCTGTCCAAATTTGGAACATATTATGCTCTGACGTGTTAAGTGATCTTCTATTGTATAATAGCTAAGGCATATTTGGATATTTATATGCTTCTCACGTTCCATATAATCCGGGGGAATCCTCATGTTGAAAATGAGCGCTCATTGGTTTATTTTTGAGGCCATTTCTGTAATTGCATAGACATTTGAACACGTGCGTGGTGTCCAAATTTAATAATTTCATTAATTTTGATTTCTCCATGATTTTTTTCTATCTCCCTCTTCATTTCTTCCTAGTCGTGTGATCCACACTCATATATTCACTCTCGGGCAGATCGTACTTCTATTTGTCGTTATTTGGGAAGGGATCTTTGGCCCCAATCCAATTTTCCTTAGTGTAATCTGCGTTGTAGATTACACTGCAGCCACTTAGAATGTATATAATGTTGACATATGTTACTTTATGATGGCTGTATAGGGTTTCGAAGATTTTCAAAAACTTCGGCTTGTTTTCATAGTTTATGGTTTGCAGTGGTACTTATGAGCATTCTAGGGTGGCTTTCTTTCATAGTGGGGGCTGGTCCCCCGTCATGCTGGTTTCGAGTGCTTAGGCGCTCTTTTCTTTGTTCCTTCTTCTTATTTGGCATTGCGTGAGAGGTATAATGAGATTTATAAATGTTCAAAATGCAAATAATGTAACGAAAATATTTCGGAATACCAAGGATGACATTATATGAAGATATCTACATGTGTAAATGGGGACTAATTAGAGATTGCAATATAATAACATCAATAATAGTAATAATCCGTAAAAATTATATTAATGCTGTTAATAACAGAATAGTAATTGTTAACAACATTAAAATAATCTAGTGAATATGTAAAAAAGTAATAAAATATATTATAAAACTGATAAAATGTCAAATTTAAAAATCCCTTAAACCACAAAGGGTGAAAAGTATTAAAATTGATAAATATGCATTTCGTGAACAAAGTAAAAATTATTTATAATGCAATAATTACAAAATAATGAAAACAAAAATGAAAACCCTCGATAAAACTAGAGAAAGAAACTGACTTTTACCCTTGAAGCTGTTAAGAAGGTGAGAATTATAAAGGAAATGGCCAAGAGGAAAGATCTGTTAGGGGAGTTTTGTTGGTTAGCTGAATGTGTATTGGTTTATATGGTAAGCAATTTAAGGGAACCTGAGTAATAATTTAGTTCTGCATTTAGTTGTTTAATGGTTGAAGATTCGAGAATTTTTAATTCTAGGGAAAAGGAAGAAGAAGTTAATAAACTAAAAGAATCAGAATGAAACAGGTGCTTATGTTTTTGGGAATGTTGACTAATTTAAGATAATTCATGTTTACAAAGGGAAATACGAGGGGCGGTCAATAAGTTTTGCAATTCGGATATAAGGAAACGAGATATGAGGAAAAGTGTTTTATTATTTTTCAATATAACTACCCTCGACTTCAATGCACTTGCGCCACTTGTCCCCGAGGCTTTGAATTCCCGACAACCAGAAATCTACCGACTGCTGTTCAATCCACTCCTGGACGGCGAGCTGGACATCTTCATTGTCCCCAAACCGGCGTCTACGCAGTGTAGCCTTGAGCTGGCGGAATAAAAAGTAATCGCTAGGGGCCAGATCTGGACTGTAGGGGAGATGGTTGAGCTCCTCGAATCCGCACTCGCGCAGGGCAGCTTGTGCAACTCTGGCCTTGTGGACTTTGACGACGTTGAAGTAGATCATGGGGCGTGAGGTTTCTAGGGACCCAACGGGCAGAGACCTTGGTCATGGCCAAAATGTCGTGGGGAATGTTGATAACACTTCCATGTGATATTCCAAGTTCTCACCATATTTCTTTGACCTTCACCCGTCGATTTACGAGGATTATCCTCTCCACATGGGCCACATTGTCCTCGTTGGTCACGTCTGACGGGCGTCCTGGACGGGGGTCTTCTTCAAGGGACTCACGACCATGGCGGAACTCCCTATTCCAGCGATAAATGGTTGCATAGGAAGGGGCGGTGTTGGTGTACACTGCAACCATGCGTTCATGCATCTCTTTTGCATTCTTGCCTTCCTTGGTAAAAAATTTGATCACTGCGCGGTGCTCAACCTTCTCCATTGTTGAATAATTTGTGACTGACGATCTGCGATCAGCTACTGCTTCTTAAATAGACGAGGCAGGAGCGTGTGGCTGCAAGTCATGACTTGTCATAACTTGTCCTAACACCCCCACAAACAGCCATCCACCTTCCTCTGTTTTGCCCTACCGATTCGCAAAACCTATTGAACGCCCCTCGTATTAGTTTACTGTAATCGTCTCAATTTTTTTACAAACTTACATTTTACTTGTAGACTTGTTTGGCCATATAACGACTTTGGCAGGTCGCACACGTAAATTTATATACGAGTACAATGAAAGATCGTAAGTGGAACGGAAATTGGTACTTATTGGAATAAACTGACATTGGGGGAAGTAGCTTTTAAGAAAAAAGAGTAAAATATTATTGAATTTAGTAGTAAAGTGTTCAAGATATGATAATTGAGGAAAAACTTTTGCTTAGGGACTGTTGTTAACTAAGTTTAAGGATCTAACTGTTTTGATGAGAATTTTAAGGTCAGCTTGTCAAATAAATAATGCGGGAAAACTAAAATGAAAAACGTTTTTCATATATTCTAATCACGATTGAATAAAAAACAATCTGAGCAAATTTTGTGTCCTCTGTGGATACGACGTTTGTTGCCGGCTAGTTTGGAATGTATAGGAGTGCTGCTAAAGCAATGAGTACCAAGTTTGGTGGTGGTGGGGTTTCTATATACTGAAGTCCTGAATTTAGAACCAACTTTTGTAAGAGTGACGACAAGAAAAGAGATTTTATTATCTGTTTCCATTGGGAATTTAATATTTGGGTGTTGATAATTTAAGTAATTTAAAAATAATCGGAGATCGTCTTTGTGCTTGAAGATAAGGAAGTAATCAATGTATCTTTAAAAAATTAACGGTTCTGTAGGACAGTTACTTAACCAATTTTCCTCGTGCTAACATAGAAAGTTGTTGTGTCAAAGGCGGCCCCAATGGAGAACCCATGGTCATACTTTCCTTTTGAGCATAACGTATTCTATTGAAGAAAAATACAGTGTTATCTGCAGCTATCTTTAAAAGAGTAAAGAAGATAGATCGATTAAACTTAAAATATTTCTTTTGGATTGATATCTATTGTAATATTACACGTTTCTAGAAAAGCCACATTTGTAAATAATGACCCATATCAATGGAAGTCATAAACGCGCTATTAAAATTCAGTTGAGAAATGTAATTCATTGTGAGTGATGGAGGTGGGGGTGTAATTAGAGAGATTTAAAGACTAGCTAAGTTAAAATTGGGAGTATTGATTGCATAGTGCATAAGGAATTGGACGGAGGGGTATTCCTATTTAGTGGATCTTCAGTAAGCCATAAATAATTCCAGGCGAAGTTCCTCAGGCAAAAATTTTGTTGTAAATGTTGCATAGAATATCGCGCTTCTTCAAAGAACTAAATAATTTATCATCTTATTTTCAATTTTTAAAATATATTTGAAAAGATCGATATCTGGTTTCTAAAATTTACAAGTATCAGAAAGCATAGTTTGCATTTTAGAGATATAATCAGACTGATTTAAAATGGCCACACCATTACATTTATCAGGTTTGCAAATAACGATTGAACGATCTTTACGAAGGTTAGATTCAATCTGGAAAATCTTTGAAACTGAAAGCAGTGAAGAAAACTTTAAGAAAAGTTATATTTGTAATAGAATTGGTTGGCTAAATACTTAATTTCATCTATTGAATTAGAGGGTAATCGGGAGGGAGTCATCGGAAAAGGATTAAATTGGTGTCAATCTTTTTCAAAATGCAAAAAAATAACGGGAAAAGTCAAATTTAAAACAGGAAGTCTAAATTCTAATCCTAAAGACAAGTTTCGGGGTATGACATTACATTATATCAATAACATATTATATCTATGAGGGAGGGACCAATAACTTGAAAGTGAACCGACAAAAGGGACGGAAAACCACGAGTTTAGACGGGTTGAGTAGCGTGAGAGAGTGCAACGAGGTCAGGTAAATTATGGACAATGGCAAAGCTCTAGGTTATTTAAAGAGATATGTACAAAAATATAATTTTATTTACACAAAAATAATGAGAGAATTGATGGGTAAAATTACCTCAGAGAATTAAAGGGCAAAATCACATCAGTAAATGAAAGGGGGAATTGTAGTTATAAATCAGGCTATGAAGTTAGAACTTAAAGTATTCCCGGAGCAGACTATTCAAATGGGGGGGGGGGGATCAACTCAATTGGGTTACTAAAAGGGGGAGAGGGGTTGGCTTACGGATGTCTTCTGCACTTGAGGTGAGGCCACTCGGACTTCAGAGCGGGAGGTTGGAGTGATGACGGTTCTTCAAAAGCAAGGGGAGGGGGGTAACTTCCGGTCCAGGTGAGAGTATTTCGGCTACCCGAAATGAGGAGGGCTTTGACAGGAGTTGATGAAAGAAGTCCGAAAAATCACTCGGGGCGATCGTTCAGTGGAATTACCTCCTGACTGGGGCTAATTCCAAATACACAAAATAGGCCAGCTGTCACTTTGATTTGTTGCTAGAACTTGACTTGGAACCATAAGGAAATCTTCTGAGTTCTGGGCGAGACTTCTCAACTCTGTGTCTCTTCAAGGGAGTCGAACACTAATTATATCCAAGGCTCTCCCCGAGTGGGGTTAGCGGGAAACAGCTCTACTCTCGAATGGCCTCGAATCTTCTTGCAGAGGCCATTCTAGTCCGCGTAAAGGTGAATCGTGGGGAACGCGGTTCGAGGCTACCGCTTTTGGAAGAGGGGGTTTAGGCTTTACCAATTTAGGCCTAACTGGGCCTTCTGCAGCGCGTGGAAGTTCCGTCTGCTCAAGAGATTCCACGTGGGGTTCCCTCACAACAAGATTCACCCTGCTTGAGCGATAGTATTTGGAAACATTGAAAATATCTCTTGAATTGTTGAAATTAAAATTGATACCTAAGTTAGTAAGCTTGCGACTTTGGCAGGTTAAGGATGCAGTAGTAAAGTTATAAACTTGTCTCGTGATAAAACTACTTAAAATAGTTAAATCTAAGGGGAGAACAGACTATTTTAAAGACAAAGAGAAGATAATCTTGGAGTGAGACTGTGTTTACGGTGAATTTCTTGTGAAACCAACTTGGAAGCCCAAGATTTGAACAAGTCACTACCTTTCATAAAGTGAGATTTATAAACTTTGAAACTTAGAAATTGTTGAAAGCAATTGGCTAGCAAGTTTCGTTCTCTCCAATTTCTTGCTGGTAGACTCTAAGCAGTGGAACCGTCGAACAGTGACTTCATTGTATCTTTTCTTTAAGGTACTTATTGGTAATGCCACTCTAATAATTAAACTTAAATCGTGTAATTCCTCTATAGTAATTCATACTATATTTAATCTTGTAATTCCCCTGTATAAATTCCAATGTTATCTATGCACATATTTATATTACTTACCACCAGAAATCCTCAGAATATATATAAAATGTCTGGTAACTAAATTAGTTTTAAATCGTTAATCTGGCAACGTTCTCTCCCCTCTAATTTTGCCCACAATTTCCCAACAATCGGAAGAGTTTGGCTGCTATTAGTACGTATATAATGTGTTGCCCTATTACGTGTTCCAATTTCTATATTCTCAATTTTATCTTCAATTCAAATTTTAGCTTGCATAAAAAATCCCCAAGCCATATTTAATTCTAAATAATATTATTACATTTATTTTCAACATTTTCATCCATAAGATATTGTATTAACATCATCAATTTAAACCATCTAATGGATGGTTGAAATTATTGGGGTGTGTGAAAATACTAGAAGACGCACTTGCACGCCTGACATCGGCTCCGTGCTCGTAAATCCTCTTTTCCAGACTCCTTCCAGTCTCACCTATGGAAAACAAGGGGCAGTTAATGCCTTTTTTTTACAAGGGATTAAATAGATACTTGCTTTATTAGTTTGTTCTGTCGGTTTGGTTGTAGTGAACAAATTTATAATGGTCGAAGGGTATTTAATGGCGGTGGGTGCGGTTGTTGGAAAGGATACGTGCAAGTGTGCATATATATATATATATATATATATATATATATATATATATATATATATATATATATATATATACATAGGGGTTGGACAAAATAATAGGAAGAGTACAAATTTAACACTTAACACCACTATTTCAATGAGACATTATATTACGAATATCCATCTAAATTTCATTGTGAGTTTTTTGTTTTTATTGTAGATACAACTTTAATGATTATTTCTTTTTCAGATCGTGGTAAAGATGCTAAGATGCGTCACCTCACTGAGTTCGAAAAAAGGAAAATTGTTGCGAGCTCGAATTGCAGGAGCTTCCGTCACCAGAACAGCTAATAATGGGTTTTTCGAGAGCTACCATATCAAGGACCATGACAGACTTCATGAAGCAGGGCAAAACGTCCAGCAGGAGGAGTAATTCCGACAGGACTTCGAAGTTCGCTGAAAGAGACCGACGAGTGTTGAAACGCATTGTGATGAAAAATCCCCGGACAACTGCCTCTAAAGGGCCTGCATAGTTTAATCAACATCTCACTAGCCCACTTTCGACCGAAACTGTTCGCAGTAAACTCAATAAAGCCGGATATCATGGAAGAGCCGCCATCTAGAAACCTCTCCTCTCTAATCAAAACATTCAGAAAAGGCTGAACTGGTGTAGAGATCACAAGAGCTGGTCAACAGACCAATGGAAGCAAGTAATTTTCTCCGACGAGTCTAGTTTTTCTCTTTTTCCCACTGCAGGGCGGGTATATGTGTGGAGGCAGCCCGGAAAAGTTTTCAGTCCTGACTACCTTCTTCCTACAGTGAAGCACGGAGGAGGTTCAGTGATGGTTTGAACAGACATATCTTGGAATTCTCTTGGTCCAATCGTTGCCCTGCATGGTAGGATCAACAGCAACGAATATCTGAATATTTTGGAGAATCAAGTCCATCCCATGGTTCAGACAGTATTCCATGATGGTAAGTGCTTTTTACAAGATGACAATCATCCCCAATACACACCGCTCATGTGGTTAAGAATTGGTATGAAGAGCCTAGGGGTGAGCTACAACACAATCTACATATCTTAATATTATTGAGCATTTGTAGTGCGTCTTGGAGCGACAAGTTAGAAGCTGGTTTTCACTTTTTAGTTTTAAGTTAATGATAATCCGCATTTTGGGATTTTCCTCTACGAGGCCACATTCCTTCGCAGAGCGCCTGTTTAGCCCCGTTGGTTTAAATTTTATTTTTAAGTTAAATAAAATGAGGACAAATATATCAGTTTGCGCAAGAGTCAGTGACTTGTGAGACAAACATATCCGACTGACCTTTACGTGACGAGAGAAGCAGAGATGACCGCGAAGATCGATAAAACCGACTCATTACGATATCGTGTTTTAGAACAGCAGTGAATGAAGCAAAGCTACAAGATTTGGTGGCAACCGACGGATTTCCTACCACCGATGAGCTCTCTCTTTTTTGAGGCCTCCTACAGTTGGACTAAAGATCAATGGGGAATTCAAACACGGTTCACTGCAGACCTTCTGAATCGGGACACCATGTGGTGGCAAACCACACTCGATGTTGATAAATCCCAAAGAGAGGTTGTATCTGCGGTGTTGGTAGAAAAGTGGTTATAGAGGAGACAAACAGTGAGGGCACTCTCATTGGGGGTGGGGGCAATAGCGAAGGGAATAAATTGAAAAAAAAAATGAAATTTGTGGTAAAGGGGCTCGATCTGGGTATACGTAAAGCTGGATCCGGATCACACAAGCTCCCGCCAGGGGAAAAATCAGACCACTATCCCCAATCTGACCTCCCGCACCAACGGGAAATGGTAATGGCCGTAGCGGCCCTCAAAACAGCGCCCCCTGTCCCCGTTCTCCCTAACTAGGGGATCGAAAAGTTCGCTACCCTTCGCGTGATCGATCGAATGAAGGAGGGAGGGGGGGGGGGTAATCCCGGGTCGATTTCGAGACGAAGACAGACTTGAACGAGACACACCCCTCTCCCACTTTAATTTTAAAAAATATTAAGAAAATACCAATGGGGGCATCTTCACCAAACTTTTAAATATACGTTCGCAACGAAAGTAGTGAATGTTAGGAGAAGTAAATATCGTGAAAGCTAAAGTAGAAGGCGCGGTAGAGCGGGAGGGCACCCTACGCTCCTCAACGTGACGGGATGTGCTTTACCAAAGGGCCTAGCATAAAAGTCATACCCTACCTTCCCCGGGGCGAGGTGAAAAGGGGGGATATCCTTAAGAAGACAACCGAGTTTTGTCCTAGTGGCCAAGAAGGTAGCGCAAAAAGGGCGCAACCCACTGATTTCCGACACTCCGGAAGTCGCGCAGAATAGGAGCGAAAGGAATCGATGAAATGCCGTCGCTGCTTCCTCTTCCATGGAGGGGGACAGAAGGGGTGAATGGTGGCGATGTTGAGGGCCCCCTCTGCCCCTCTTCCCACCACTCTGGGAAATATATTTTCATTTACTACAAAACAATGGGGTGAAAAGGAGGAAGACAATAGCCATTTTACCCCAATGTGGACTCTTAAAAGACGCTTCATCAGTGACGTCACCAGTGTCAAGGACTCCTTAGGACCCTGTTCCAAGGAATCCTGCCGATTGGTATCTATATCTATTTACCCCTGACGCGGAACAGGTCACTCAGCCCCGGGGTGAAGAGGATCCACCTGAACACTGTTTGTTGCCAAGAACATAATACCTCCTGGCATCTCTCCCCAAAGAGAACCGGCGGCTGGTGCCCTCGGACTCACCAGAGATCGTCATACTTAACTTTATGTCTTCTCCATTATCTGGTCGGAATCCGCCTGGGAAAGGTAGGTTGGCAAACTACTACTTCACCTTGGGACCGATCTCAGAGTTTATAACTTATCCCTCCCCAAGGGGACTTGTCGTCATTACTGGGCAGAGATAGGATAAGAGGACTCGCGCACCCTCCCGAACCTTAGCGACGCATTCACCCCTTCCCTAATTCACCCCTTAGCCTTTTAATAAAAAGTATAGGTAAAGATGCTCCCGATAATTTCCCGTCTTGACCAAAATATTAATGAACCAGGCAATGGCTTCACCACTCCTCCCTACGGGGGAGCTTGCGCTTCGCTGCTAAGATTAAAATTTAAAATCTAACAAAAAGCAGCCATGGTTAAATTTTTATAAATTTTCTGAACTTCGACAATTATAATAATTTTAAAAAGGAACTCTAAACTAAATTTCCCCCATTTCAAAATATCACGTTGCTAAAATATAGTTATATAAGAAGATATATAAAAATAAATTTTTTGAACTTCATCATTTGTAATTCTTTGGGTTTTAAAAAAATTCACAAAATTTCGATACTTATATTTATTTCTGAATTTCACCATTTTGTTTTTTAATATTATAAAATAATTATTATAAATAACTTTGATAAAAAACATAAGTCATAACCAAACTAAGATGAAATTATTATTCAAATACTCAAAAAAATCCCCTTCTTAAATTATAGAGTTAGTGCTGCTGCTGCTGCTGCTGCTGCTGCTGCTGATGATGATACATAAATTCTTCATCTCAACCATTACGAAATATCGAGGGACGTGAAGAGTTCAGCCGCACTGTGTAAATGTTAACCTGGAAAATGGTAGTTAATAACAATAATAATAGAGGTTTTATATGGCGCCCTTTAAGACCTTAAAGCCTTCGCAAGACTCCCGTCCTGACAGAAGAGGTGTGTTCTCAGAGTACGTGATTGGACTGTCCCACCTGCTGTCATGCAAATATTGACAGAATTTCAATGTAAATTTCTACTGTTCTCCCTGCTTTTGTTTAGTAGTAAAATTGGCCATATGTAATATCCACCACTCTCCTTGTGACATCAGAATTTTATGGATCACTAGAATCTCTCGATGCCTAAACAGAGAATACTAATTTCAAAAGCACCCAAACAGGTCTTCAAGCTTGAGTACAGTACTTTTCATGAACCTGTTATTAGGTAGTCATTATTTTATAAGCTGTGGCATGACGTTTTGCCTCATCGAACACTGCCTGCACTCTCTCGCTCCCGCCTTCACCACTGCGGCAAAGGCAGTGCCTAGAAACTGCAATATTGCAGTTTCTAGGCAAACATTAACTAATCATTTTTAATGGTAAATTCGTTTAGTAGGTAGGCCAGAACTATAGTGCATATTCCGAATGATTTCCTATAGGCACTTTATATAAGAGAAGAATATTATCATTCCATTTCAACGCAAAATGTCTAGTTATGTAACTTATAAGAATAATCGCCTAAATCGAGAATAACCAAGCTGATGAGACTAAATTAAAGCTGTTTGTGGCCTATTTTGAATTCTAGGCTTTGGAATAGATACGAATCACTGGATGGAGGATATTCACGGAGTATCTTTCATGATTTGTTGGTACAAGGGAATTTTCACGCAGCGAAGAAGGAATCTCTCCCATCTCCGCTTCGGAACTTATTTGTGCACCAACGCAGAAAGCATCCTTGGAGATGTAATTATTAAAATACAGAACTAACGATGGCAGCTTCTCAAGAATAAAAAGCTCACAAAGTTTCGCTAGTGAATGCCATTTTCAATTTCTAATTCTGGCACCCGTTTAGATCCTCTAGCACTATAATTCATGGTCTCGGGAATAAGTCATACTAACTTGGGGAAGGGGATCATTAATGGAATCTAGTTTTCAATCTTGTCCCCCACTTACTGCCAGTTTTTAACCCCTCCTCCCTATCCTGATGGTGCCATACGGATCAATAAAATCGTCGGCACCGCCATAAAAGAGGCACTCTCAGGCGTGCAAGTCCATTCTAATTGGCAGTCTGAATAGTAATTATTATGTGATATTTTTTATGTCGGGAGAGGGAAAGGGAGGGGGGAAGGAAGACGGAATAAGAAAATGGTTAAAGAAAAATAGGTGAAATGAACTCAAGAATAAGAAGGAATTTGCTACAATGCACCCACCCAAATTTCAATATTTCAATATTTAAGAGAAGAGATATTACAGTACTCCGTGTACCAAATTCAACCCAGAGATATTCAAATTTAACCCAAAACTTTTCTTCTAAGGTTGATGAGTTTTGGTATGTCCCTTTAATTATCATCTCACTTTAAATACTTCCTTTTTTCTTGTATCTACCGCTCTATTCATTCCATTAAACGACCTGCACTAAACCATTATCTTCTGCATTGCCCCTGTCCCCTGCCCTGGGTCTACAGTGCCTCCTATGGATATCAGCTGCCTTCGCTGGGTCGAATCGGTTCAATCATCAACACAAAAATTCTAAGGCGGTGACCAACCTTGGAGAAAAAACTCGATAAACAGCCCCACTCCCCTCTCCAATAACGAATAGAAAGGAAAATCGAGGTTTTGCGCAAAGGACAATATGTTCAAAAGGGCCTACAAGGCCTCTTTAAAGGACGATAGAGATTTCTACAAAAAGGACACTATCCTTTAACCATGATACTACTACTCTCCGGAAAGGATTAGTAAATAACGCACAATAAATTAACGAAATTTACAAAGGTGAAATAGAATAAATTATTGAAGGTTAAACAAGTTAAACGTGAATTTCGAAATTTCAAAAACTTCAACTGGATCTAAGTGTTAAAGTGACCAAGCTGACTTCAATCAAATTCGAGAGGTGACCACATCATCTTGAGAGGGCCACAGTAAGATTCGGGCGAGAAAGTTCGTCTTACTTGCACATGACTTCCTATCCGGATGCAATGCCTGGGTATTAATTAATGCTCAGGAAGTGGTTATTATTCAACTCATGGCAGCAACCGACCCGATGGAAATAGAAGAAAACTAAACATGTATGGGGGGGGGTTGTTTAAAGAAGGTTTTTCGATTGTTAATGAAGTTTTAAAAGGTAAAAGGGGGGCGTCGGCGGTCTTATGGGTTTACGTAACGGTATTTAAAGACATTTAAAGGCTTGGTCGGATTTCGGTTGGTGTAACGGGTGACTATATTCTGATCCCCCTGTCGAGTTTGCTCTGACTCCAAAGGTTTACTTAGATTTTGCTTCTAGGCTGGGTTCCAGAAGGTGCCTTGGTAACCTCGGGGTTACAAGAACTCAAAGGGAAAGCGACGATAAACCGGTTTTTATTCTTTAAAATAGCGTCTACCTTTTTAGGCGTAGCGAAATAAATCGAGTTCTGAGGGCGGGATGTGAGTTTTACTAATTTTAGGGTGGCTGAGGCAAGGTCACAGGACTTAGGAGCGATGGACGGACCCGTGATGCCAGTAATACTAAACTGATCTCCCCTTAACTGCCCATAATGTCCTCCTTCTTTTATTTATAACTCCCCTGCTATATATCTGCTCGGCTTCCTTAATTATCAAGTATCGGTATCTTTCCGTTCCGCAGCTGCTTCTTTGTGTATGTGTGTGTGGTGTAGCCGCGCGGGAACCAGTTATTTGCTCGCCTTTCTTATGCCTTTCTAATAAATGTTCAGTTAGGACGTAAGTATTTCTCTAAATTTACAATGTTTTATATACTTATTAATGTCCGATTACATAATTAGTTAATGTGTATGTTCAATCTTAGGATTTCATAGATCCATTGACCACCCATTTGTGGGGGTTCCTCACTGGGCCTTTCTATCCTGCAATGTGGGTGGCACAGGCTTAATTTCCTTGCACTCTGGGTGCTACAGAAGACTCCCCTCTGAGTTATGGAGTAAGTTAGATAAATACTTGCTAAGTAATGACTTGGGATAGACATTCTGTCGTATTAACAATACTACATTATTACAGGGCTTCGAAATTCATTAACATATATGTATTTTTACCAAACATTATGCTATGTTCCGCAATTACAATATATATTTATATAATTCACCTAATAATCAGGCCACCTAACTAGCACCTATAATTATACAAGTTGCAATTATGATACATGAAATATATATACACTTTAGTACGCAGGAAAGTTACAAAATATTGAGGGTACGGACATTTTTGCCGCTCTCTCTCTCTTTTTTTATAAGGTGTGGCAATGCCATGGTCTTAACCGGATTCAAATATAGAGGAACTATGGGTCTCTGGTAAACGTGATTCGTCTCCCAGAGAGCGTGAAGACGTCTGGCTTGTCATTCTTCTCCTCGGTGCCTGTAGGGGTTTCTCGTTGATTTCCTTCGACATCGTTGTCCTCTGTTTCATGCTTTCCATGAGGTGATGTGTCACATGTCATCCTCCTGGCCCTTGCCTGTATCCTTGGGCGTCGCTGATTACTCAGCACATTATCACTATACGAAGGATGAAGCCTCGCTTGTTTTAGCTTGTCCACTGAGACAGTGCCCCTCTTGCCATCGGGAAATTTCAATTTGTAGACCTTGTCATCGCGCTCGACCACCGGGACAGCGCCAGCATATGGCGTTTCTAGCGGTTTATGAACGCAGTCTATTCGGACCCACAGATGAGTTGCCTCACGAAGATCTTTGGGTTCGTAAGGCCTGGATACTGAGTACAGGTGTCCTCGGGCCGCCTGTGTGAAGTCTACCACAATTGTGCTATGGTTGTGGCTAATTCCTTAATGAATTTCAAATCGGTTTAGGATGTCGAGGATGAAACCACGGGTTTTGGGCACAACGGTGTAGTCTCTGTGACCGCTGTGAAAAGCGAAAAGCCAGAGTCATTAGGCCGGGAGCGAATGCCCAAGAGGAAAATTGGAAGGGCCATCAGCAAGCCTTTCAGACGGGCATTATGGAACACTTCAAAGTCCTGCGTGCTCTTTCCGCCATCACGTTCGTGGAAGGGCGATACGCCGTGGTGTGGAGACGATGAAAGCCAACGAGGGCCGATAATTCCTTAAATAGCTCGGACTCGAATTGAGCTCCTCTGTCGGTTACTACGTATAGCGGGACTCCGAACCTGAAAATCCACCCGCCTAGGAAAGTCAACGCAACCGTTGCAGTACTTACGTCCGGAATCGACAACGCTCCAGCTTGTAGCTCGATCAATGCACGATAGTAGATACCGATTGTGCTACGGATAGGATTGTCTAGGTAGTGTACATGGCGGAAGTGGTCCAACGATATCAATATGCACGGTTTCTAATCTCGAAGAGGGAATATCAATGGGCAAGATTGGAGATTTTGTGTGGCGGTCAATCATGGAGGAGTGACATGAGAGGCATTTCCTCGCCCAATAGTGAATGTTCCTGTCCATATTAGGCCAGAAGTATCAAGACTTAATTTGACGAAGTGATGCCTTGATTCCAGAGTCTTACAAATTGTGCAATTGACCCAAGATTGTCCTGCACGCTATGGGGAAAAACGGTCGTGGGTATCTTGATGTTACTTCACACCATACTGGAGCTTCTCCTGGAAAGGGGAAAGTTTTTATTAATGATCGAAACTTTCCATTTGTTCGCCATTGCTTTGCGCTGCCGCCAAAGCCCGGAGGTCAAATGAGTTAATTTGGACCGAATTGACGTTCCTCTATAGGCAGTCAGCAACTACGTTCTCCTGACCACGCACGTAGGTGATATCACTAATGTACTCCAAAGTAGCCGTTCAATGGCGTTGCTGCCTGTCCGTTTTGACATTTAATGGCCACGAAAAGGCTGATACTAGTGGCTTGTGGTCAGTGCATAAGGTAAAATGGCGACCTTCAATCATGTGCCCGAAGTGGATTACAGCAAGATACACCGCTAGGAGCTCTCTATCGCAAGTGGAGTTATACTTGATGTGTCCGGTTTAGCTTGGTCGAGAAGCATGCAACCGGGCGCGGCGATCCGCTTACCATTTGGTAAAAGGCAGCACTTGCCGCATATTGGGATCAATCCGTCACCAGTTGATATGGCGAATCATTTGGCATCGGGTGACAGAGCTTGACGGAATTAATCAAAGCCGACTTAGTACTTTCAAATGCTTCTCGTGTCTCATCGTTCCATTCGAGCTCACGAACATTAGGTTGCAGGCGTGCAAGCTCGGTCAACGGGGCTGCAATTGCGTAAAAATGGGAATCATCCTTCGGTAGTATCTCAACATGCCAAAGTATCGTCGTAGTTCATTGTAGTCTTTCGGTAAAGGCATGTCTCCAATTTTCTTGGCCGGTGAGCAAATTCCTTCCGCCTAAATATGATGCCCTAAAAATCAATCTCGTCTTTTACCAGTTCGCATTTTACATGGATATCCTCGGACCGTTCTCGACCAGGATTTTGAAAACTTAATCTAAATGCTCCAAATGGTCGTCCAGATTGTCCTAAAATATCAGAATGTTGTCTATATATACATAAACGAACCCTAATCCCCGAAACAGGTTATCCATGTGTCGTTGGAATGTGCAGCTTGCATTCCGGAGGCCAAATGGTAGCTTAACGTACTCCCATAAACCAAACAGCGTTATTCTCCTCTCTTTGACCACCTGCATCAAGGCTTGCAGAATTTCGCATTCTCACCAAAATACAAATGTGAACGGCACACATCAGTTCTTTGGTTTCTGCGAAGGGGTTGCAATCCTATTGGTATATTATAGGCCCCGTGATCATTATTACGCTGTACAAAATTGGAACTGTTTTCATCAGGATACGCAACTACAGGCACCGATCGCGCACTTCTCGTAGAATTTACATTATTTATATAATTATCGCTTCTATTATTAGGATTGTGAATACACATATCGGACAAAGAAGGGCCACTACGTTCTATGGATTCACAGCTATCATTAACATTAAGACACTGCGCTTTATAGAATGGCATTAGTTCATCGGGAAGCTTTCCTAACTGGGCCAGGGTAAGTTTCTTCTGGGTAGTAATTATGGCCGCGATGTTGGCTGGCAGGGATTAGATAAACTTGTGCCTTACGAGCCCCTCACCAACTTCTACCTGTAGAGCAGTTCTCCTTAGTTCTTCCAAATTAGTAGAAGATCGACTGGTGAGCGTGGAGGAGGCAATAAGCTTTTCGAAAAGCTCGGGTTTGTGTGTGTGTGTGTGTGTGCTTTTTTCATGACTATAAAATCATAATTATCAATTTTTATTTTGCTTGAAATAGGCCAGTAAGCGGCGTTTCGTTTATATTCGCGAAGCTCCGGTAAAAAAAAATCGGATCTCCTTTTTCGTGTTTGCTTAGCGTTGCCGGTCAGCTTAGGTTTGGCTGTATTTTCTGTTCGTTTCTTTCCTGATAAGACGTCAATATGATCTTTTCACTTAGGAAATTTACATCCGATGACAGCACCTTTAGTTAAGAGGCCTCACCTTTTGAGATATTTTACCAAATAAAAGCCTTCTGCTGGGAATTTATATATGCAATTCTAATCTTGGTTGTATTCATATTGATACGGACGGTAAGGGTTGCCTAAGGTTGGGTTCACAGGTATGTTTTATTTTCCATTTTCGTTTACGAGCATTGCGATCCTGTGGATAATTTAAGAACGTAAGTAAGACGACTAGGCCCGGGATATTGCGTTCTACCTTCATATAAAGGCGTTCTCCTTTTTTGACATTGAGTCATTTGCACTAGTTTTCTGAATCAGCTCATTTCGATTGGTAATTTAGATGAACCATTTCGTGTAACCTCTGATGGGGGGGAATTCAGCCTATCTGATTCCAGTGAGCCACCCTAATTTCACCTAGCAATCACGCCTACATTATTTTTTTTCACTCATTGATTGCATATACGAAACTTTTCTGTGTGATGAAAGTCGATCGTCACTCCAATTTGTATTTCATTATTTAGCATAACTAATTGTAGGACAAGCTATTTTTAGGTGGCAAAGGTTACCTCCAGTAACAAATTACTGAGAACCACCAAATTAACCAACCAAACCCTCTGAGCCGCCATTTTGAAGAAATTTAGCCCATCCACGGTTCAAAAGATGGATATTTTGAATATATTCGATCCAACGAGCTCCTCCATCTTTCCCCCGAGGGTCTTCTAAGAGGTTAAAGGATGCCTTCGAGAACAATGTGAGATCGGACTTCCTGCGAGAATTTCTCCAGGTCCAGGTTCAGGAAGCGCTTGAGAGTGTGGCACCAGAAACCCCCTGAAACTCGCCACTGTTGTTGCACGAGCTATCAGCCATAACTCCCAAATAAGGGTGATCTCCATCACAAAGAACCCTTTCTAACAACTTCGTGAGCAGATGAAGGCAGCACTGGCCCCAATCAAAAGAGAGCTTGCCATCCTCTCGCGAAGGCTGTCGACTCTTGAGATCGAAAGGTCATTCCAGGAGACGCTAAACACCTAGTTAGTACAATCCCCCTGCTCTCAAGGTTGGTGTCTGCTGGTACCACCAGCAATTCAGTGAGGAGCTACAACGCTATTGGCCGAGTTAAAAGGATAATGGGAGCCCGGAGAAACTTCCAAGGGGAACAACAATAAACGACATCTTAGTTCTGTCCCCTCAAAGCCCCTGCCACCACGTCATCGACCCCATCACAGAAAGATAATTTTTGGTGGATACAGGATCATTGATTTCGATTACTCCTGACACGCACGAAGACCTGTAAAAAGAGGAGCCACATCGCATTTCAGGCTGATACAAGTCGTACTATTAAAACCTTTTTTCAACGCACACTAAATCTTTGCTAGGGTTGAAGAGAGATTTCATGTAAATTTATTAGTGTGTGATATTCAATATTTAGTAATAGGCGCCGATATCTTAACTCATTACAATTTTTTACTAGACATACAAAAATTGCGTTTAGTAGACAGCACCACTAATCTATTCATACGGGATATTAGACAAAGTGAGTGCAATCCCTCCTTCGTTCTTTTACTATTCCAAATAGCTCCCAGTGCATCATCTTCTTAACAAATAGTGAACTTTACAATCTCAATAACGAATGCGATAGTAGTAAAAATTTACCATGTTCCTCTCATCACAACGTTGTCACAGAAGGCTGCCCATTTCTGATTCACCTCGGAGGTTAGTCCCCAAAGTTTTGTTTAATTAGGGATAATGTACAAACTATTGACAACAAAATATGCCCACGTAAATTTCCTTACGCGTTTCCAATCCATTTAGTTAAGAGTTCGATAACAGTTGTGTCACATGTGACTAGCGACATTTGAACTCCCTTATCTCACCGATTTCTCAGCGAGTTTAAAAAAATGTAACGTGTTCGCTATAGTTAACCTACGTGGTGCGGGGTTTTTACAGATACAAATGGAGCCGTCATCCATCTAAAAACCAACACATTGTAAGAGCTACATATTCCTTGGCTCAATGAACTTCCTTAAAGGTTCATTGAAAATGCCACCTTAACTTCACTTCTGACTTCTGCAAACTAGTCTTCGACTATTAAAACAATATGGGTAATTTGCTTACTAGCGCTACCCTAGAATCTATTTCAGGCAGGTTTGTTTACAATGAGGGAAATCGCGCGTGAATGGGTTTAAAAACTGTTTAGACTGATAGAAATCCTAAGTATAGTAACACATGAAGACACATTACATAATTTGCTGCTCGGGAAAACGGTTCACACCATGAAGGTAGATATTTTAAGTGGTTTTCCGACCATAAATGATGGTTAAAAGTACCTTATAACAATAATTTTCGGCTACTGCGTATTTATTTAGGCAAATAACATCAGATTTCCCAAAGGAACCTCCTGAAAAATGGCTACGCAATTTTCCAGCGACTCAACTTGCGATGGGAAATACAGCAAGCCAAGAAATAAGATGTTTCCATTACGAATTTCAGGCAACTTGTCAACAGCGACAGCGACCCTTTACATCACATGTCCATAGAACACCAGGAAGCAATGCATTCCCTTGCACCTATCATTTCCAGACCCTTTGGCCCATAGAAACTTTTATTCTCAAATAGTTAATGAAGTGGAGCTATGTCTTCATAAAGGACTCCTAAATCGGTCCTACCTTTTTACCCATATATTTTAGATCTCTGCCCGAGCGTAAAAATGCCTACCTAACCACATGGTAGTAAAAGAGAGATTTGTGCTCACATTCGCAATTTAATGCCGGCCTAGATCGAACCACATACGAATTTTTACAAAGACAACACACTCATAGAATCCATCACAAAATTCTTCATACACAACCTAAAAGAACACCAATACACTTTGAGAGAAATCGTGACCAAACACACAAGAACAATCACATTGAAATTTATATCACAATTAATCCGACAATCATTGATCACAGTTTTAATTGCAGCTTTTATTTTCTTTTCTATTGTTCTGTATCCCCGAGAAGGTACACATTATTGGACACACCTTAAGGAATATAGTTAACATCCATTTTGTATTTTATCGTTGTTTTATTCTCACTGGTTATAATCATTATTTTGTTTTATGCTTTAGTTGATATTAAATATCCTCGTTATTTATTATTCTGCTTTATATAGTACGGTCCCAAGAGTTCAGAAGACCCTCTATTTCTTTCACAACCCCTTCCATAACTTTTGGCAGAGAAAATCCAAGGTTCCCAAAATTGCGGTACTATAACCAAAGGTATAAACTACGTAGTGGTAAAGGGTATTCAAATTAGGATGAATAAAAAGAAAGTTCTGAAGAGAAAAGTAATTTACTAAAAAAATCAAAGTTTTCCGAATGACAGCGAAAACAATTATCTATTTAACACAACGATTAAATTATGAGTGAAAAACATTCGTACAAGTTATAAATAATTAGTCTTTAGTGTCGAGGCCTTTATTCTCGATGATACTTTAACAGCTCCTACTACAGGAATGAACCATTGCTAACACTCTTGCGTAGTATCTTTATCCATTCATCTTGAACCTTTTTTCGGATTCCTCGCTTTAGACTTCACTCCGAGTGTCTTCCAAACATTTTTAATGTGATTCAGGTCCGGATTCCGTTCAGTCCAGTTCATGACAGTGATGTGTTAGTCGTTCCGGAATGTCTTCATCTAGTTGGCCATGTTGCAAGGGGCGTTACCCTTCATAAAAATTGCTGGTTCGGTATCAATGATCGTAGATGGGACAAAACATGCTATCGCAACAATTTCATGTAGAGTTGTGCATTCACTGTTCCCAATAATCGTACACTTCGACTCAACTCTGGCGAATTCTCGCCACAGACCATAAGACCTCCTTAGCCAAACTTTGTAACTGTTTTGGAGCAATTGACACAAAATCTTTCTCATACTATGCGGCCAACAAACCTCCTGCCATCGGGTGAAAAGAACTTAAACTTAGATTCGTCACTGAAGTGGACTTGGCTCCATTGCTCATCCGTCCATGTAACGGACTCATTGGCGAATGTAAGACGAGCCTTCTTGTTCTTCGGATTGACTCCGAGTATACGAACGTGAAGATTGTCTTCCTTCAGCCGACGTGACACAGTGTCTGAAGACATTGATGGCCAAAATCAGACTAATCTCTCAAGAAACTGCTGCAGCCGTCTTGAAACGGCTCTTCTTTACTATTTGGGTAATGTCTCTGTCTTCCTTGACCTTCAAGTTGATTTACCGCATTACATAAACCTGTTTTGTCATAGGTTGACAGGATATTATAAAGCACACTTTTGAGCGCTTTACAGTCTGCAATGGCTCCAATTAAAAGAACATCTTGGGTGCGCAGTTTTACGATCAGTTCATGGAAAGAAAGGCGTGACAGATTTCTTAGGCATGTTACCTGGACGACACGAGATTGAAATGAAGTTAGTCATTATGCAATCAATGTGGATTCTCTCTGCAAGAAACCTAGCAGTTCGGGTCATTATGGACACTTTAATTTTTCTAGTAAATACCTTATTTATTCATAACTTTCGTTTTATTATTCCAAATTTGCATAACCTTTACTGCTACGTAGTTTATACTTGAAACTTAGTGTACACGAATTTTGAAAACCTTGAATTTTCTCTGACAAAGGTTGTGAAAAATGTTGTGGTAGAAATACAGACGTTCTGATCTTCTTGGAAGGTATTTTATATAGCCGTGGGTTCTTTTACAGCCATTATATAACATGCCTGAAAAGCTTGGTACAAAGGCCAGATGATCCTTCGTCTAAGTACGAGATCAACAAAATACAATCCTGAACTCCTGCAAACGACAGTAGAGACCTCTCTAAAACATGCTTGAAATAAATATTAAGCAAACCTATATCCTGGTGACGAGGGCATCGGATAGAGTTAGCGATGCTTCTCTTTCTGGCCATTCGGATAATATCCATACAGGATAAAATAGCACCAGATCCCATATCGTCTCAGGACATTGCAATAAATAATTACCAATTGATTTTTCCAACCCCGAGACGCCAGCACACCACTACATCACGGTGCTTCGTGAAATTAAATCCGGACGTCAACTTCCAGTGTTATATGAAGGGAAATTTCCCCAATGGGATGATATCCTGCCTTATTGGAAGTCAAGCTCCGTTGTATCACTAGGAGCATTTCAAAACCCCACCAAATGGGCCCTGTAGGTTAGTGATTAAAATTAGTCGAATAACTGTGCCATCTAAAAGGAAGAATAAATGAAAATACAAACAAACCTAGAGAAACTGCCGAGTACTTATAGATACCGATGATAATGACCTTTTATTTTAATTGGAAAAATAAGGAAGAAAATTTCTTCCCTGTTGTTAAGCGATAGTGATTGCGAAAAGACAGAATAGTAAAAAAAAAGAATATGGAATTGGCCAGAGTGGGGCTGATTAACCAAGGTGAACGGAAGCAAACATCGTGTTTTTATGGTCTCCAAGGTACAGAGGAATTGTCCCGTAAGAACGTAGAAGAAACACGATTCGCTTAGCAAGCTAGAACCACCAAGATCGAGAAGACGCGTGTCTTGGTACTAAAACCGGGTTCCTTACATTATGGTTCGATTGTCACGACTATCGGACTGCTGAACAACGCCCACTAACTGGGATGTGGTCATGAACTATTGGGTAGGTACGAAATGTCAGTTGGGAAGGAGTGATGAGTTGAAGTCGGAAAAGAGACGACCTAGGGATGACCAGTAAATGGTATGTGAGTAGATGGGGCAGGGATTAGGGTGTTTGTAAGGAGAAATTGGTAAAGTGGTGAAGATGAATGAAGTGAAAATGTGTGAAAGATAGCCGCAGATCACTCTACGGCTAGTGGGGCACGGGGGCCCGCAAACAAGGACTAAAGGTCCGGACTTTGATTACTCTTTTTACCAAGGGGCGGTCTAACTTTTGAGTACATGTGCTCTTTGTCCTAGATAAAATACGGGTACTACCTTGACCTTAGAGGTGGGTATTTTCCCCCACCCTTTCCTTGGGCTCCCAAAGCTGATAGAATCCTAAAGCAACCTTTTCCTATTTTCATTTTCCCTTTGAAAAGGGTTAATCAAGAATGGTGAAGTTAGGGTATATAGATATGTTCGGAAAGTATATTGCCCTGATTAGGGAACTATGAGACCGGCACGGCTCGCAACTATCCGAACTACCCCCAATTCCAAAGGGGGGGGAGACCTCTCCCGCTGTTGGAGTCAACCCAAGCACCCATAATCCAAGGTGACCAGGATAAGATTCTTATTGTCCCTCATTTACGGAAGTGGGCCAATTAGGAGAGTTGCGCGGTCACAGGCACCCTATTTGGTCTCCTATTTTGGTTATTCTCACTATTTATCTTCCACACATCTAGAATTTCACCAATTTCCTTTTTACAACCATCTTTTGAGCTCTGGCGAGGATGTAAACCATCGTATTGGCTTAAGTTTAAATTATTATCATTAAATTCATGAACGTGTCGTGTGTCGGTCAGATATGCACACAGGAACACAGAGGCGAGTTATTGTAAGGAATGTGCAAATTCCTCAAATGATAGAAATGTATTAATACTGCATTCAATGGAATAAAAGTGTTCTGTACAGTTCATCATGCAACTTCAAAAGTACCTTTGGCTTTTCCATTATTTTATTGGGTTAAGATAGCATAGAAGATTGGAAATGTGCTAGAAAATATGGAGTAGGATTTCTAGTAGTGAGTGGATGAATTGATATTGGGTAATAGAAGGAAATCTAAGACGAAAAGGGAATTTAGCAGACATCTTTACGGTTGGGGTACTAGAGCCTAGGACCCATAGGTGTATATTCTCCATTAAAATCTGTCCTTTGCAATAACTTCATAAATTGTGGATTCTCACCTTTAAATCAGTGTAGGGTAATTTTTTCTCCACCTTCGCCGATTCTTCGGAAATTATAGTCAAAATGTTTCTCGTTAAGTCTTCATGCCGCTGTCCCTGCTCTCTATGCCAAGATGGGAAAGTGATTTCAGGATCGATTTCCACTTCAAAGAAAAAGACCTAATAACCGAATTTCCTCTAAAGGACGCCCAGGACCAAAGAGGCCTCCACCTCAACACTTCAGCACATCCAATACATGTACTTATCAGAATAAACGGCACAACTTTGAGAAATACAAGAAACAAGGAGAGAGCGGCCAAGATCTTAAGGCCCTACTGTGCTCTAGGCCGAGGATTTGAGGGTGACTATTGAAAGAAAGGTCTTGGCTGATTGGTGGAGACCATGATCAATGTAGGCGTTCAACCACTAAGGAAACGCCTTCGAGTGACACCGACTAAGGCAAAATCGATAGCTGTTGCCTGGAATAAGGGCGTTACAAAAACGATAAATAAGGGGAAACTAATTCTGATATATTCGTATCTCAGAGTAATTGAACCTTGGGCCAGCAAATAACTACAAATTAAATATTTATTAAATATTTTCTCTTTAAAATGTTGAATGAAGAAAGTTTAGAATTTCAAATGGAATGGAAACAACTGAAAACTGATTTCGTGACGTCATGATGGAATCAATAGGGTAACGGTAGTAATAACTTTAAACAGTCATACATGAAATCATGAAAACAAATAAAATGGGTGCATGAAATATCAAATTAATGCCCCCATCATCTGAAAACAAAAGTTTGGCTGTGCTTGACAATTAGGCGGGAAATGAAAAGGAAAAAAGATGGCTAGACGTTCTAAAACAAAATAACTCTAAATTCATCCTAACTGGTTTATCGAGAAACCTGAAACTTAGAGCAGTCCCATACCAAACTCAACCAAAATGGTATATTTACAATTGTCGAAACCTGAAACTTAAAAGTATCTGGAAAGAATAATAGGCTAAAAATCAATTTCCCCCTGCCCTGGATTTACTTCCTTCTCCCAATGTGCATCGAACCCACCTAATACTAAAGATTGGGGAGCCAAGTCTCAAATTCTCGAAATCATCAGATAAGACACAACTGCCAGAATTACCGTCTACACACTCCTCCTGACACTTGATACAAGAGTAACAATATTATATTTATTTTATTTAAAGCCCTAAATCATCCCTTCCCTTTTTTCCATAACCTCATGCTCTTCGTTCTAATTACGGTGCATAAAGTATATACGGATCATTAATGAAAGGTGTAAAATGTCGGTAGGAGGAATGTAATGTAATAAAAGGCTAAAAGAATGTAGAAGGCCCCTATAAAAAAAAAGTCAAACTGAATTTGTAATAGAAAGCAGAGACAAATGAAATTAGGAATTAGCGACCTCCATGACAAATCTTCGAAGTTATTCGAAACATCCAGAATTATGCTTCGCCGCCATCACAACGGCTACAAGCAAATGATTCTATTGTTTCAGACACCAAAACATCATTTTACCTTTTGAATTTTGTTCTCAAATCAAATAGAATGTCACGAGTGTCAATAATATTGATGCAAGTGTATGTGTTGATTGAATGATGCGTGGGAGTCTGACACCCCAGACCGTGTGGGGAGCACATACCTTTCCCCCTTCTAGCGTCAGTCTAATTGGTGATGAAGCATCCCGAAGGTTTTGAAGTGTATCCACAGTCACCATTGAACGATCTAGCGCACATAGTCACTTTTAAACACTCCTGTTCACTTTTAAGCTACTACCCCCAGTTTCAGTAAGATTGGCGGGTTTGGGGAAATTTAGAGCTAAACCGGGTAATAAATCCGCTTTTCTAAATAATAATGTTAGCGTGCTCCCCTCTGGCATTATATGTGCTTTGGTGCCATTGACCCCTGTTGGCGCTCGAGACCCTTAGTCAATAAATGGGGCACGTAGTCAAGGTGATCAGGCAGTCGACGCAACAGAATCTTTATTGCTAAGGAAGGAGTCCCTGGCGCTTTGGTACACGATGCAACCTGACACGAAATAACGCTTCTTACAGGGGGTTCGATCGAAGTAGAGGGCAGTGTGACCCTAAGTAGTCACCGCGACTCGACTTAGTGCTTGCCCGTCTCTGATGAAGACCTCGTACGATGCAGTAGCGGAAAGCAAAAGGAACTGTATGTCTTTAAATTATATTTAGAGTACAGGATTTGCTCACTTTTCCCTGTCGATCTAAAGTTTACAAAGGTTTTATACAAGACATTTATGTGTGGAGAGGACCTACCTATTGTCTCATATATATATATATATATATATATAATAATCGAAAATCACATGACACCGTGATATCTAATAGATGTATTTAAAGGCTCAAAGAAATGAAAACTGGCAACACACCCCGGAAAAACGCTGAGGAAATAAATTACGTAGACCATTAAAGCTTAAGAAAGAAAATGGGAGATATAGAAACGGACAATAGGGCAAACTACTTTAACTGTTATATGAAAATGAAAGAAGAGTTGGATTTGGACCTGTTATCAAGCGCAATTTGCTAAAATGACCACGACGCTCATCGCCCGATTTATACTACAAGACCAAGAAAACAAGTAGTTGCATCATGAAGAACAGCTGTCTCCCTCCGACGAGTGAACTCCAGGAGACTAACGTCGTGTACGAATATTCGGGCAAAGTCGATGACTTCGAACACCGCAATTTAAAGTACATCAGCGTAACCTCCATAACCCTGTCAAGGCGACTGACAACTCACCTTAAAGATGGCGCGATTAAAAAACACGCTCACTCTCATGGCACTACACTACCCTATCCCGTGAAAAGCTGAATAAGGACACCTCCATCATCTTGAGACTTTAAAACCACAGAAGATTGCGGATGGCCAAAGCCGTCATTATTCAAATGAAGAAACCGGCAATTAACGTGCAACTTCAGCTGGAAACGATACTCGCGACATCTCGGCGTCTCCAAGTTGACCGCCGTTAAAAGAAGCACGTTTTAAAAATTCATGTTCCTTTGCCTCCTTTGCCAGAGAACTAGATCGGAGCGACAAATAGTCAGATATAAGTGGATAAAAGTGTGGGGATGATAGGATTAGATAGAATGAGAGCTTTGGGGGGGGGGGGTGTAAAATGTGTGTTTGTTTGTGTTTGAGTCCGTCGGTTTCGATTGTTTCTTCGTTTTATCCATCTTTGCTCCAATGTCCAGCATATTTTTTATTTGAGGAGTCTTTTTCGTATACGGGACCAAGGGGGGGTTCGGGGAACACAACATCTTCCTTACTCCGTTTTTCTTTGAGAGAAGATTTAGCGTGTCTGAGAAGGTCCCTGGTTGGGCAATGTTTTGTACGTGCGCGTACTGAATACAGGCTAGAATGTCCAGCCTTGTTCTTTCATTAACAATGATATTGATTTGGGGCTCTTGTGTTTCCATAATTTCTGTTACCGTAGCTTTTGCTACGCTGGCGTATGTCTGATTATTCTTTAATTCTTTTTCTCCTTCTTCTGCTCTTGTTCTTTCTTGTTTATTATTTCTCGTCTCTTTTGACAGTTCACTGCCATTGTCCTATGCGGACCTTAGCAGTTAACGTATCTCTTTGTAGTCTCTGTGCATTCCCTGAATGTGGAATTGTTACCCCCGCATTACGAGCATACTTTTGGGGGCAGTTCTTTTTCCCGTACTCCTCAATGGCATAGCATTGAAATCAAGTTTGTACATTTACAAATTTTTCCTTTTCCATATTTTCAAGGGATATCCTCATTAGGAAGACAAGGACCCCGTTGTTGGTTGCCTTATTTGCCATCTCTGCCGAAGTGCAAATGACTTTGAACACGTGCGTGTGATGTCCAAATTCAATGATCTCTGCGATCTTCAGATGTTGATTTTCCCTTTCGATCGCCTCTTTTAGTTTCTCTTTTGTGTGGGATCCCACATAGAAGTCTATCTTTCGACATACGAAGGAGCGGTTTGCCAGGAGTTGTGGTGGCAGTTTGGGGCAAGTCCGATCTTCCAACGTATCTGTTGGAGACCTCTATTAATTTGGTAAGGGCAATCTTCACTTTAGTGTAAAAAGTCCTTATTAGTACTCCTCTTTCGGGTTTTTGTGCTCCGGCTTCGGTTCTTAGTGGGAATCTTCTATACTACATATTGTTACAAATGTCGGTGTGGTGTTTTGGACCATCCCCCTTCCTTTTGGCCCTGCCTTCACTAGTTTAGCTGTCTCTAATGAGATAATGATGAATAAAATGGTGGAGCCCGGTGGGCTCCTCTCGATGCGTGAAATGTGACGGACTTTTTGTTAGTAAGCGTGGAGTCAAGCAGCACTAACCGGAGGTGCCGCCTTTTCGATGGAGTTAAAAATCGCGGTTGCATCCGACATACGCTGAGACGGTTGTATGTCCCTTAGCGATTCTGGTGGCCCCTCACAGGCAGAGTGATTAAGCTCCCCTGCGAAGGTTGCAACCCGGCCCCATTATCCGGGGGCTCCTCTGATATGGGTATCTGGCAGCGGCCTATTCCTCAGACCTTCCTCCTCCCATACACTCAATTATGCAATCGCAAGTGCAGTGCGTAGTTGAGACGAGGTTAAAATGACAGCGGCCACTAGTCAAGGCATAGCGCCCAGGTTGGGGGTGTGGGGGTGAGATTAGGCAGTCATGATGAGTATGATGGGCCTAATTAAAATTATGCTGGGCTCCCAGGGTGAAATTGGGGGATGGCCCCCACTTCTCATCCCCCAGAAGTTGAAGTCCTGCTCCTTGTCCGGGTGCCTCAGACGCCGAGTTCCACAGTCAGCTACTCTTCAAACTTGCTTTCCTTGCCGCCCCCAATCATGTCTCTCACAGAGAACGATACAGTTGGGGTAGAGAAGAAAAGAATAGCAATCCAGTTCACGCCAGCTTGGCTGCCCTCAGAGGAGGTAGTAGGGGGGTTTAGGCAGACATGTTTCACCTATTCACAGTTCCAAATGTATTTTTCTCGTTTTAAATTCCCTGTAGGGAAAAGTGAAAAAAATCCGTTTTTTAATTCGCCCTCCCTTTCCTTTACCTCTTTTATCGGGTATCTACCTCCTTCTGAGTTAACATTGTTTATTTAATGAAGTAAGAGCAGTCATAAGGGTTTTTTTTATTTATTTTTTTTATTGTGGGGAAGTGTGAGTGTGAAAGATAGAGGTGTACAAGAATAGTGGGGTTTGGGAATAGTGGTGAAAATAAGGAAGTCTTAGGGTTGCAAGATTTGCAAAGGTGCCTGGAGATCAGGCTAATCTCTTTCATTGTTTGTTTTAATAATGTTGTTTTTTATATATGTATATATATATATATATATATATATATATATATATATATATATATATACATCTATAAGGCGTTAAAACCTTTGGATTCGTATATTAATTTAGCTTTTAATGTTAACTCGACGAGTAATTTGGCTGTTTAGGTTCCTTTTATGTCTTTTTTTGTTTCTACATTATTTATTACGTCTGTCTTATTTGATTTTTGTAAATGATTTTGCTATATTCATCGTTGGTTGTTTGTATTCGTGTTTTGTGTGTTCTGTGTTTTGTACTTGCTTATTTTCTTCATTTTTATTCTTTCTTGTCATCAGTAGGTAGTTGTGGTCTTCTTTGGTTTTGAGGGAAAATCGATTTGGTTCTTCGTTATCGGTTGCTTTTCATCGTTGTTTTGGTCGATAGTTTTTTTCCTTTTCAAAAAATTGGACAATTACATTTCCAAGCCTGCTGACGTTGCTTCGGAATCTTGCGTGACTTGGACCTCGTTGGTTTTCTGCGATAAGTGCTCTAATTTCCAAAGTGTTATTCATTGCATTTTTTTCTTTCATATCTGACTTTTTTTCCTTTCAGATCGTATTGAGCGGCTTGATGTCCACCGCTCTGTGCAGATCCACTTGCTTCCTCCTATCCTTCCTTCGTGTATTGGTGATGATGTACATACACTTGTTTTGTATCCTCTGCATTTCAACTTTTGCTGCTTTTGGGACGCTGAACAGAGATTCTAAGGGATAGATAAGGGTGAGTCTGACTAATGTCAGATACACTCTCCTTTCATTATTTTTGGCTGAGGTTTCTCTGAAGCTACATATAATGGGTTCTGACTGCCAAATATGATTTTTAGATCCGTTCTGTGACGTGCTTCTCTACCCGTCAGAAGTGACCTTCATCTTGAGTACATTGCACTCGTTCGTGTAGGGATAACGCGTATCCCCCACTTTCACATCCGCTGTTTTTCTTCTTTCTAATGGGGCGATCTTGAATTTGTCGCCATTAGTCCGGATTTTCCATTTTAATTCATATCCTTTGAATTTTCTTATTTCCTCGGCAGTCATTTGAGCTTGCCAAGGCGCGTTTCTATATCCACTAACTATGAGTTGACTTATGTCTTCAGCGAACTGGATGTTTAGGCTAGTGGGGTAGCTGGCTCTTGGATGTCGGCTGTATATATCGAGTATAAGGTTGGACTGAGGCACCCGCCTTGAGGCAATCCTGCCTGTAGATTAAAGGTGGGACCGTTTGTGTGCATTATACCGATGTAGTCCGACCACTCCATAACATAATCACAGAGGATTTTTTCAAGCTTTGCGCTCAAACCCAGTTGGAGGATCTTGTATTGCATCCCCCTTAGCCATACTTTATTGAATGCCTTTGACACGTCCCTGCATAGTATGTCGATATAGCTCCTGTTTTTCTTCGCTGGAGCAGTCTTTTCCGTGATGACATTTATTGTCATCTCAGTGCTTCTCTTTTTTCTGAAGCTGTATTGCTGTTCGTTGTAAAGCGAATTTTCCTTCAAGTGCTCGACGAGTCCTCTGTTCAGGATTTTCTCGAAGAGTTTTCCCCCAATTTCTAGAAGGGATATTGGGCGATAACTCTCCTTCCTCGCCGTGGGCTTTCCAGGTTTGGCAATAAAAATCATATTTGCCCTTTTGTATGCGTCTGGAAAGTAGCTTACATTTAGGCAAGCATTAAAGATGTTGAGTAAACCTTCCCACACGTACCTCGGGGCTTTGACGAAGTTTAACTTGGTCAAACCCGACCGTCCTGGAGATTTTTGCTTGAAAGAGTGGAGCGCGCTTTTTAGTTCTTCTAGCGTCACTCAGTTTTCTTCTCCCTCCTTCCTGTTCACTTGGTGGTTAGGATGCGCCCTTTCAATGATTTCGTTCAGCCAGTCTATAATCTGATTTTCAAAGTCAATGTCGAAGTCTTTGTTTTCTTCTTCACAGATTCTGAAAATCTGTTCCTAGTATTGCTTAAGAATTTCCCGTCCATTTCATTCTAATCAGATTTAATTTCACCTTGGTCGTCTTCTAATTCCATCTTTTTATTCTGGGACTTTACTCTCATTCTCTTGATTTTTGCCTATATTTGTTTCGATGATGCTTCACTATCTAGTTTTTCGATAGCTTCATACCATTTTTCATCTTGTTGTTTGTAAATTAGAATTTTTAGCTCTTTTTTTATTTCTCTCATATGGTACATTGTATCGCGGGATGTACCCGTGTTGATGCTCATTTGATACAATCCTTTCAGCTCACGGTGTAAACTTTTCATACAATCGGTCCATTTGTATGCAGAGATCGTTCTGTATGCACTTTTGGGAATTGACTCTCTGACAGCCTCGATTATGTGAGTCTCTCGCCGCTCCATTTCTTCGTCTATTTCCTCGAGCGTCGCTTCGTCGAGGTTCGCTTGGATGTAGTTTCTTAGCATTCGTTCGTAATTATCCCAATTCGCCCTGCCGTAATTCTTCCTTTTAAGTGATGGTATCAATATAGGGTTAACGTTGATATAAATATTAATCCCTATATGGTCGCTACAAGGTATCACTTCAGGGTTCATGTGATAATTAAAGGGTAAGATGAAGTTGGCCAAGCAGATGTCCGGCTTGGTGGCGCACCTTTTCGTGATGAAGGTCGGAAAGTCAGAGCCCAGTCTCTGGACGATGTTCCTATCTAGGAGAGTATTTAAGGGGCTTTCAGTAAGCCTTCCATTTTTATATGTTTCTTGTAACGCTTAGTTTGCCCTTAAAGATTTCCAGCGCAATGATTGGCTAATTTTTGTAATACGTTCACGTAGAAACACTATATATAGTGTAGTGTAGCAATTTGTGAATAATTTCATTTAATTGCTTGCGATGCCCTCTGAACCGGGGAAAAAACCCTCTCCCAACTTTAAACAACTATCTTCTACTACTATCTATACCTTTCACTATTGAGTACATCTTTAATTCCATTTCTGTTCATTTCCTGAAGATGACCTAACATGGTCGAAAGACGTTTAGGAATAAAGAATGTCAGTCATTCGCGGATGTTTTTTCTCGCCTCGAAGACCTCGTTAAAAAACTTGTAAGAAATATTAAGATAATACAAGTTAAAATTTATAACGCTACCACAGCTGTGGACTTCAATAGTACATGCATACAACATGTCCTTTTACCTAATTTTATATATATATATATATATATATATATATATATATATACCTTATTATATTATTTTATCTTGTAGGTTATCCTTGAGAATGAACTGAATAAAGTTCGAAAGTACTTGGAAGCACCGTTGCGAACCTCACGTGCTACTTTATGAGTTATTTATTATATATATATATATATATATATATATATATATATATATATATATATATATATATATATATATATATATATATATATATATATATATATATGGTACAAGAGAAAATAAGAATTGGACGCGAATGAGCAAATGAGACAAGAAACCGGAGTTTTTTTAAAGGCAAGAGAGAGGGACATTAGAAGAATCCAGAATCAAAGGGAGCAGAGGGCGGCACAGTGAAGGCAATCCTTTACCGAGAAGACAGAAATAACGCCAGGGGAAAAAAGTTTGGAATTCCTTGCCGGTGAAATATAGTTACTGTGCCTGGTAGCTCAGCGGTAAAGCATCTGACCGGCAATCAGCAGACCCAGGTTCGTGTCCCGGCCAGGAATTCAAAACTTTTTTCCCCTGGCGTTATTTCTGTCTTCTCGGTAAAGGATCGCCTTCACTGTGCCGCCCTCTGCTCCCTTTGATTATGGATTCTTCTAATGTCCCACCCTCTTGCCTTTAAAAAAAACCCCTCCGGTTCTTTGTCTAAAATGCTCATTCGCGTCCAATTCTTTATTTTCTCTTGTACTATATGTATTTATAGTCAGCTACACCAGGTTTCTGCATCTTTCTTTCTGTCTTCAAATTTTATTTGAAAGACAGAAAATAAAAATGGCATAGCCCTGTGGTGGTTGTATTATCACCCGCATACCCTGTAGTTGCTTTCTTTGTATATATATATATATATATATATATATATATATATATATATATATATATATATATATATATATAAGCACGCTGCCATAAACAGCAGCCTTCCCTCCCCCAGGCATATGCCATTTTCACGACATCAAAGGTGCCAACCCGTTCAAAGATGGAAGTAAATATTTGTGTCATGAAACAGTGTCTTTTAATAGCAATGAGACGCGGCTTTTAGTTGCAAAGAGAAACTGCGGTCATGAGGTTAATGTGGAGGCACGTCGCAGAATGGAATTTGTGGTCTTTTAGGGTCCGTTAGGAACCGTGCTGGCTTGCGATTGTGGTCACTGTTCAGAAGAAGGAAAGAAAATATTTGAAGCTTTTGTTTTTCTTCTTCAAGAAACATCTAATGACTCGGCAGTTAATTCAGAACATGGACAAACTGCAGTGGCAGCCACGAGACGAGACTGTATGAGCGGGTTGCTGCCAAACAGTGTCAGATAGTAATTGTCTTTCAAACTGGCAGAGAGGTTGTCTATCGTCGGTAAGTGTTTGATTCTTTGGGAAGAGTGCTTAACTAGAAATTTAGTCTCTATTGTTGGATGTACAGCTAAAAGAAGGCATGGGGAACTTGGCAATTAAAACCCTTGGACAGGCGGGAGGAATGAGTGCTGTGAATAACGCACTCCGCTCCTTATATAGTGTGACCGACGTTAGCAGCTAAAAAAAGCAAAAGGATAGAGACCTTCTGGGAATGGTAGAGATGGAAAAAAGTTTTTTTTAGAATAGACTGGAATGGGCTGACCTGAGATAGTTTGTAGCGAGGAGACCCTTGGAGGTCGAAGTCTCTTCTGAGACGAAGTTGTAAGTATGGATACGGTGGAGCCGCTGTCAAACAGGAAATCGAGTCCCGTGTCTGGATTCTAAGATGAAGCAAGAGGGTTAGAGCCCTGCAGAAGCATAATGATCGAGTCCAAGGATAATGGTCTTTCTAAGGTGGAGCTGCTGGTGCAGCAGGATGGCGTAGAAGATCGGGTGAGGAGAGGAGAATGACAACTCTAACGAGGTGAGGTTACATTTATCTGTATTTCATTATGAAATACTACTATCATTTCCCGTAGATTTCCAGATGACTAAATGATGACGTTATAGTGTGCAAAATTCCAAGAAGTGTCCGAATAAGTACGAAAGGCAAAAACAACAAAAATAGCACGAAATCACAAAAAATAAATCATGCTATTGGAAAGTCAACTGAAATAGGCCTGCAATGACTATAGTACAGCTGAATATAGCTATTGACTCCAAGATAAAGTACGATATCCTAGAGAAGGCCAGCCTCCTCCAAGAACATTATGACACCCCAACTTGGCGGCACGCAACAGCCTACCACTAGCACCAGAGAAAATGACGAGTCCCCCGGGTCATACCAGTACAATGACAGGTACCATGCGTGAAGCTCCCTCAGACTAAGACCATTAACCAAAACGTGACGTACTGACTGAGGAAGTCAAAGTCCCACGCAGAAGGTTTCAGGCGAGCATCCTATCAGAAGTCGCTTCGTCCCATCAGATGGTGCTACGTCCCGCGAGTGTGCCTGATTAATACCATTAATGCATTGGGAGAAAGGTCTACAAAAATTAGGTGGGGCGTTGAAATGCAACTTTAAATTCCAAAGAACCACCTCCCAACTTGTTTG
Organism: Ceratothoa steindachneri; assembly: GCA_963969495.1. Taxonomy (NCBI): domain Eukaryota; kingdom Metazoa; phylum Arthropoda; class Malacostraca; order Isopoda; family Cymothoidae; genus Ceratothoa; species Ceratothoa steindachneri. The sequence continues at coordinate 33,648,830 of OZ018318.1, forward strand.
CCATGTAAATCAAAGGTTGTTCTTATCCTTACCACGTGTGTATTCGGTGTATAGAATAGAGAAACTACCGTTTAGTCGCTCAGTCTGTGGAGATATCTTTCTAGCTCTTTTATCATCGCTTTCGCTTTCAGCATCCCCTATATGTCCACTGTCCAGGGACCCAGCCTAAAAAAAATTAACTCTATCTTGACGTGCAGTAGACGCGGTGTCATGGATAATGCAAACGAAGGGATACGGAGATTAGAATTTCTTAAGGGCACTGCACGCGTTCAGTTAATCATTATAGGGTATAAACCGGGTACAACGCGTTATCTCTCGTACCCAGTGGTATAATGCAACCAGTTCGGCCATAAAGACGAACCTAGCTCCAGGAATACCCAGGCCGCCCTTCAAGCGAGGAAATATACCGTGAGCCGTATATATAAAACGTGACTGTCAACTGGTGTCTGATTTATGTGCGTGCGTGTGTTTGTGTGTTTCAAGGCGCTCATCTGATAACTGCCTATTAGGGCATAAGTCGCTGTAATCACGCTGGTCCAATTTGTGGTAGGACCACTTCGTTATTTACTTGCTCAAGATCGGAGATTTAAGAAAAAGACAATATAAAAAAAACTCTTTACTTGATTTCTGTAGGGCGTTTTGGGGAAGGAAAGATAGATAGTCAAAACATAAGATAGGCAAGATAAGATAGGCACGCCTAACGAGGGGCAATTTAATATGTAAAGGAAGGAGTTTAGGGCGCCTTTTATTGACACTCACGGCTCCAATGTGATGCATGTGTGTTCCAACAGATATGAACGCAATTGTACCGGTTCATTAAAAACTTTAGCAGTAGAAGCGTGGCAACTAACATCCAATAATACTATCATCGTGGGTGGCGTCTTGGGTAGAACCATCCATGACAATAGCCATTGAATTAGGTCTGATTTTCCAAGAACTTTCTTAGCCATGAAAGAGAATTGTTTGGAAACCATCCATATTGTGTTTTTGCCAGTAGGCACGATTAAAAGCGCCACCTAAGGAATTAGAGATAGCTACGACTAAAAAAGATGCTGAAACCACCTGCAAAAGGGCACTCATGCACTTCGAACAACGTGAAACGAGTGACAACTTCCCTGCTTTGACAAGAGAACTCTCTATAGGAAACACGCGGAAGGCACTAGTCATCAACCGGAGGCGAGTTAAATTTATTCAATCCATCCACAATCCGTAATAGACCACCCAATGCGAATGAAGAATCTCGTACCACTAGTTAATGTTTGAGCAATCAAATGGCTGGTAAAAGATGAAGATTAGTTCTATTTTCACTCCAAGGGCTAAACGCCACAAAATTAAAACAAAAAATCTTAGCGCAGGTACAAGCTACCTTATGGCTGCGAATATTGCCCTATCATGTGAGAGGTTGATTAAAATAAAGAACAAAAAACGGTGCGAGTGAACCACGTGTAGGAGGATGGCACTTATGGGGAGGCTCGAATCGATTTGATGCCCATGAGGGCGGCATAAATGCATAACACATCCTGTTGAACAAGAATATAAGAAAAGCCAAGCCTCGTTTACCAAGCTGTCGATACATGACGTACAAACGGCAAGACGTTCGAGATATAGAAGCCAAGTTCGTGGAGATGAAGGCACCGAAAAAAAGTCAACGGCTTCATCTATCGACCAAAATTGCTACACTGAGATAGAGATGGCAGTCATTTCCTTGAATACAGAGCACATAGCTTGATTCGAGCACTAATAAGTTCACCTCATGATTAGCTGCGGACCAGCCAAAAAGATTTGAATGTGAAAGTGATCGCTTCCTTTGAGATCATCTATAACTTCCTATGCAAAATTAGCTCATACAGCTTATACATCAGGGTAGCAGTGGGACATATCGAAATATGAATACGAAGCGGTTCTAGTAGATAAGTGCGTGGACGCTCCTACATTTAGGACACCCGAGTCAGCGTTTGAGCCAGTTCCACGGGGGCTAAGTCACTCGAACTGGCCATGTGTTTCCCTCAGAGAAGAAAGGGCTTCGACAGCTGGCTTAGGACACGACGGAGCTCCTTCTTATCTAAGCCTGAAGAAGTTCGGAAGTACATAGAAACTTTTGAAACAGGAGGGCTCGAAGACGCCGCGTACTTCTCAATAAGGGGCATTGCCGTTTTCAAAGCACACCCTGCTGCTTTTTTCATGGGGATGGCGAGGTGTTCGCCCTTTTCCTTTACCTTCCAAAGGTCGTCATGTGGTTGAACGAGCTCAGTCAGCCTGGTCCTTCGCTAAAACGAATAGAGATCCACCCGCTTCCAGTACCTATCATTCTTTGGACTTTTACCATTCATTTTTTTCATGGAAAGCGCCGTGTCCAGTAGTGTGATTAGGCTTGGGCTCGGACCCATCCTCCCTTGTTTCTTCCAATTAAGGCTCAACCTTCAGGAGTAAATAGTCCTTAGTCCCAAGAATGGGGTCCTGTCTCACCACAGGGTGAGGTCTCAATTTTGACATTTATTTTTAGGCACCAGTGGTCGCCTATGGGATTTGTAGAGAAAGGGAATCCTGGGGATTGGGCAGCGAGGTTGGCACAATTGAACCAACTCTGGGCAACCGGGGCAACCGGGGCGCCGGTTCACGAGGCTGCAGCCTATTTCGGCCTGGTGGCTAAACGTTTGGTGTGGTACACAACCTTAGACTTTGGCGTAAACTGATATAAAACAAATGAAAATAAAGATGGGGCAATAGAAGGAGAAAGAGGGGGGCTGAGATTGACTCCTCAATCCCTCTCTCAGCAGAGGTCATCTGCAATTTACTATGGCACCCTTTCCATCATTTCTATATCTTTCCGCAAATAAGGGCAGCAGAAATGCACCGCATATTCCATGTGAGGCCGAACTAGCGATTTTTAGAGTGGAATTACAATATATTCTGATGTAAATGTGAACTTTCTGAATATAAATCTGACGACCTTGTTAGCTCTTTTCAGGCTTCAACGCATTGTTTATCAACTTTCAAGTCGTTGCATACGATCAAGCCAAGATTCCTTTCACTGGATAATGTATCTGACGCTTGTCCGGGCATTGTGTAAATGACTCCGTCATGTCTCATTCCAATATGCAATACATTTTACTTATCAACATTAAATGACAACAAAGACTCTTCGGACCACTCAACTACCGCATTCAGAACGTTTTGGATTTTAACCTGTCTAAGGCAGTTATGGCTTCGAAACAAAGCTTTTGGGACCAGTGCCTATGCCATTTATATATATTAGGAATAATAGCAGATCCACCAAAGAACCCTAGGGTACACCGCTAGTAACACATTACCACTCTGAATGCTTTTCTTTGATGATTGTTTTCTGTTTTCTTCCGCTTAGCCATGTTTTTATCCAGTCTAATACCTGACCCTCAATACAGCGCAGCAATCCTTTTTACTAAACGTTTGTGTGGGACTTCATCGAATGCGTTTTGAAAATCTAGATATATCACGTCAACATTTTTACTTGTTTTTCATAAAACCATGTTGCGTTTCCCGGATAAGTTTGTGGCTATTGAGATGTTCGATAACTTTGTCATTCACGACAGACTCAAGAAGTTTGCCAACTATTGATGTAAGGCTCATTGGTATCTAATTTGTAGGTGAGTGCTTATTTACTTTCTTAAAAATGGCTGTAACATTTTCAAATTTGGGATCCTTAGGAACGAAGCCTTCTTCGAGAGACTTATTGAATATAATTGCAAGCTGCTTTGCTATCATTTCCTTTAGCTCTTTTAGGCGACTAGGATAAATTATCTCCGGACATGGAGATTTACTTCCTTTTAGCTTATAAATACAGCCACCTACATCCTCCTTCCTCACACATAATGTATTTGAAATTGTGCCTTCCTCCGTGCCTGCCAGTGGGGTAATATCTGGAATAACTTCAGTATCTTCATTAGTAAATATAGATGCAAAATAGCTATTCAAGATCTTCAGTAAATCGTTAGGATCAGAATTCAATTCCCCAGTGTCATCTCTCAAGGGACTATTTGATTCTTTTGCTGGATTTCGATTACTAACGTACTGCTCGAACATCTTTGGGTTTCATTTGCTGTTTAATTTGGTAACTGTTCTTCTACTTGCGTATTAATCTTTTTAACATCACGTCTGAGCTCTAAGTATTCACTTTAGGGCAATCTTCGGTCTGATTTCCACTTATTGTACGCAAGATTCCTTTTTATGATCAACTGCTTGATTTCGTTGCTCCACCACTTCTGCTGTGGGGTAGGTTCGCGCTTTTGACTTATTGGTACACACTGATGATCTGCATTCTTGAAGACAGTTAGAAATCTCCCTCATAATAAAGCTACGCTACTTTTTGATGCGATGTTTGTAGGCAGAACATTTGATAATATACGACTAAATTCTTCAAAATTTACTTTCTTGAAGTTTAACACTATCATGCAGTTTGGGTGGGTAGATGCTCTATTAGCAATGCTCAATCGTATGGAACTGTGGAGAGTATCCCAAGAGATTCACAAACTTCGAAACTTTAACGTTTCTAACAAGTTTTTCATTGCTGGTGAGGACAATGTCAAGTATATCACTTGAACGATCTAGGTGAGAAAGTTTTTGTCCGTGAAGTTTAAGTCTTGATCCATCTCTGTCACCAGTATGGTCTACAAAATTAAAATTTTGAAATATAAATAACTGATTATGACCGTATCTCTGGTGGCCATTAAGTCGTGAAGTGAGGCAAACATTTGTTCATAATTCTTTGTATGCGAAGGATCCCTATACACAAGGGCAATGTTAAAAGTGGTACTGCATGTGGTAAGCTTAGCACAGGCAATGTCGGCGTCGCTCCTGTTGTCTAATAATACCTCGAGGGAATCTAGGTTTTGTTTGCAGTATAACATAACTCCACCACTTTTCTCCCACGTAAGGAGCAGAAGGATGTATTTTCCTCACCGCCGTGATGACGAGACTCATCCCCCTTTTCGGCACTATCTTAGTCTCCCTCTCCTTCTTCCGCTAACCCTTACCTCATCTTCTCTACCAACTTCATCTCGCCCTACCTCGTCCTTCTATCTATCCTTTTTATTCCATCACTTTCTTTACCCTTTCGTCGGCCCCTTCTTCTACTACCCAACGACCATCTTGATTACGACCCGGTGACCCAAAGGAGTTGCACAAGAATCGCTTTTACGACCCGATTTTAGGTGTGGTGGCCCTATCCGTTCTTAAGCCAGTCACCAAGCCAGATTCGCTATTTCTAACCTGTCTACCACCCACGTGTAGGATTTGGTCCGAGTTTTCCCAAGGGGTGGTGGAGAAGAGGTATCCCATCCCACTTAGCGCTAACGGCTGGGGCAAATCAAGAGGCGCTCAGTAGTGCTGCTCCTTTGTTGGAGTCAATGTAGTCCGTGACTGGCTATATATATATATATATATATATATATATATATATATATATATATATATATATATATATATATATATATATATATACACTCTAACAAGGAAAGATATAATGAAAGCTCGTCAAACTACACCAAAATAATGCTACATAACACAGCAAACGTATGAAAACCACCCATACCTCACCATATCATTATTATTATTATCTGACGGACTACAAACCCTTGCTGGTAGACTAGAATGCTATAAACCCTAAGGCACCAGCAGAGAAAACAGTGCCATAATAAAAAACTAGAGGAAAAAAGAAAGAGACAGGAGAAATAGATACACAACTTAACGCCTCAGCACCAGTTTTAAACTTTTGAAGTTCATAAGATTCAACGACAGGACTAGGGAGCTCATTCTATAACCTGGTAGTTTTTGGAATGTGTTACTGAGATGTGTTACATCTGTTAGCCGTGAAAGCTTGGATATTTGCATTAGTAGCATTTTTAATTAACCGAGCTGGACGAAAAGGAGCGGGAAGTTCTCTGTACAAAGGATGGTTAAGATTATGATGTATCTTATACAGCATACACCAATCATTTATCTTCGAGGAAGTATGAACGAGTTGAAACACTTCCTCATAACAGGAATGTCTTCAAACTTCTATAAGATTTCCTAAGTAAACCAATCTTTTGGGCAATAGAAGAAGAAATAGAGCGCACATGTTGTTCAATGGTAATTTTTCTGTCAAACAGAACACCTAAAGTTTTAAAAGATACACAATGCTCAATAAAACATTGTTTATGACAAGATCAGGATGATTGGGGTACAGAGTGCTAGATCTACTAACAATCAAACTTCAAGTTTTGTTTGCATTCAGCTTCATACCCCATAAATTGCACCAATCATTTATCTTTGTTAGGTCACTATTTAGTGATTCAGAGATCAAATGCCTTTGAACAGGAGAAGTTATGACTGCTATCAAAGTAGCATCATCAGCATAAGCAACTAGTTGGTTTTCCAGTCCAACCCACATATCATGTGTATATAGAATGAATAACAGTGGGCCTAAAACACTACCTTGGGCAACACAAGAAATTATCCTCCTCCACTCACCAATTTGCATATCCACAACTGAACGTTGTTTACGGTAAGTCAAGAACTCAGATAGGATATTGAGAAAAGGGCCACTAATACTCAGCTGTCTAAGTTTGTAAATCAGTGCTTTGTAATTAACACAATCAAAGGCTGCAATAAAATCAAGTTTAACCATACGAGCTTCAAAACCAGAATCTAAAGCCTTTTGAACCCTGTCTGAAGTGGTTAGGACAGCATCACAAGCACCAAGATCCTTTAGAAACCTAAATGCTGACTTTGAAGGAGATTATTACTCTCAGCAAATGCAATAAAATGTTTAGCCAACAAACGCTCGAAGAGCTTAGACATAATAGGAGTGATGGAAATTGGACGGTAATCTAAAGGACAGGAGCCAGTAGAGACAAAATTAGAAGTAGGAGTAACATTAGCAGTCCCCCAACACAATCTGAACTTTCCTTCCCTAGATAACTTGCGAAAGATAACAGCAATCTTAGGGGATACAAAATGAGCAGTCTTGACAAAGAATAAAGGAAATCTACGATCAGGACCAGAATCACTATAAGGATCTAGGTTTAGCATCAGCTGCTTAATTTCACGTGATCTAAAAGCTATTGTTGTTAACTTAGCTTCAAGGTGACATGACTGGGGGAGATTTAACTTTACACCACTTTGCTTTTCCTCAAAGACATTAGCAAATAGTGTTGCCTTATCTTTTTTACAATAAGTAAGAGACCCATCTGATTTAAAATTAGGTGGGATGCCATCATTACTACTAAATAGAGCAGACTTCAGAGTTGACCACCACTTATAAAACTGAGTAGCACCTAAGAGCGTTTCTTTAATGCCACTATTTTATTCTCTTTCAGCTAGAGCATACACCTATTCTTATATTATTTGAAATATAATGTAAAACAATATAAAGGTTTCAAATTTCGTTAGAATTGGCCTAATAGTTATGATGTTATTGCCAAAACAAATTAATTCCCAGGCCAATCTTGGGAGGACCTTGCTAATTATATCATTCAAAAGAGAATGTAAAACAACATAAGGGTTTCAAATTTCGTTAGAATTGGCCAAATAGTTATGATTTTATTGCCCAAACAAAATAATTCCAGGGCTAACCTTTGGAGGACTTTGTCAATCATATCATTCGAAAGAGAATGTAAAAAACAAAAAACATAAGGATTTCAAATTTCGTTAGAATCGGCCAAATAGTTACAATGTTATTACAAAAGCTAAAAAAGCAAAACGGGGACCGACCGATCGACTGACATAATGAGATGTAGAGTCGCCCGCGACTAAAAATCAGCTAAGGGAGATCCATTTTATTTGTTCGTAATTGAAGACTAATTCAAATTTTGGAGGTTAGCTTTCGTCTTTCTCCAGGTATCTTCGGACGGAAGTTTTCGTTGTTGAGGGGGAATTAATGTAAAGTCTCCATTCATCTTGCCTCCTTTAGCGGCGATGTAGTTGTTTGGTGATCGTGAGCAGCTAAGAATGAAGTTCGTGGGATTGGGATAATATTAGTGGGGAATATGATTAGAGAAAAGATAGGATAGTTAGGAAATATTGTGTATGGGTTGGGTGTTGATGAGATGGTTATGATTAGAGATGGAGGTGGTACGGTGAGGGTGATGATGATTTGTGCCAGGTTGCCTGTCAAACGCTTTCCTTTTTGCATTCACTTTTGCCTATGTTGTGTTTCGTTTATCGATTTAGTTTGTAACTTTCGAGCCTTTGTTTTCTAATGCTTTTGATCATTTATGTCCGTTATCGTTTTATGTTTGTGCTTCTTCGCATTCTGGTGCGGGTCTTATATCACATTTGAACTTTATTTGTGTTTATTTTGCTTTTGTTACTATATGTGCATTTTTGTGTTCTCATTGGTTTCTCATGATCGGTTGTCAGATTCGGGTTGGTCTGTCTCGGTATTCCTCCTTGAGTAGATCTTTATAATTATTTAAAAATCGGGATGATGCCTCTTGTTGCTTTTTTGGTGCTGCCTTCGAAACATTGTCTATATTGAGTTTGCCTCATTTCATTTTCTGGTAGGGTGATTTTACCTATTTCATTTTGTGGTATTTTTTCCTTTAGATTTTTCCCATAGGATCACTGCTCGGTTGTGAAGTATGACGTTTATAGGTTTTAGTGTGGCTTCCCGGTGGAGTTCTTCCGAGGTTAATCGTTCGCGCCTTTCTCAGTTAATGAGGAGACTTCTGGCCCAGTTCTGTACCTCTTAAGCTTTTTTTATCTGCGTGTCGCTGAGGGTGTGTGTAGGTATTAGCGGATAGAGAACCTTGGGGCTGAGTAGAGCCATATATTCTTTTATTTTCAATCGAGAGGTTTCTAAATCTATACAGAGTAGATAGCGTTTTCTTGGCTTCTGTTATTTTCCGACTTAGGTGGGAGGTGTATGCGTTTGTTGTTATCTTCAGTCCTATGACTTTACCTTCCGTGGAGTACGGGTACATCTCTCCGTCTACACATACAACAACCGTTTTTCTACGGTTTATTGGAATTTATCCAAATTTATTTTTGTAGGTTTTGATCTTGTGTTTCTATCATAATCATTTGGGTTCTTGATTTCTCAAGCCGTTCTTTGCGCGATGGCCCGTCGGTTTTTCCAATTGCTGGAGATGATTTGCGTGATGTTGTCCACTAACTGGACGTACATCGCGCATTAATCTGCCGGGTATGGCAAGTCCATAGTGTAAATGGTCTACAGTGTTGGAGATAGGCACCCTCTCTGAAAAAACCCCGCCGGCAACTAAAATTCTCTCCCTGTTTGGCCATTTATATGTAAGACGGCTTTTCTCTTGTCTAGGTAGCTGCATAATATTGTGTATAGATTACTTTGGAGGTTAATGTCATTAATCTTGGATATTAGGCCGGGTAACCATAACTTATTGAATGCCTTGGCAACATCGCGGAGTATGACGTCCACTTTGTTGTCTCTTGCTGTTTCCGTGTCGATTTTCTCTGATATGATTGCCAGTGCAGTCTCTGTTCCTCGCTCGCTCCTAAACCCAGGTTGTTGTGGATTATAGTGATTTTGGTCCTCGAGGTGTTTCTTTAATCTCTCGTTTAAGAGTTTTTCGATGACATTTCCGAGGAATTCTAAGAGCGAGATGGGCCTATAGTTTTCTACCTGGTATTTTGGTTTGCTCGGTTTGGGTAAGAAAATCATTTTTGAGGTTTCTAACGTTTGGAGAAAGTAACCAGCGTTTAGACAATGCATTAAATATTTTTACAATGGAACTATGCACGTTGCCTGGTGCATTGTTTGAATGCACCTTTGCTAGGGCGCTCAGACCCGGTGCCTTCTATTAAATGTTTTGATGGCGGCGTGGTATTCCTTCATCGTGAAGGGGGCACATGAAGTTCGTTTTCGTTTGTTTTATGTTTTTATAGGTTGGAGTCCGAGTAAGGTTTACTTTTAGCCGAAAAAGTGAGGTACTCACTCCGAACTAGTGCGGTGGGTATTAAAACTGTTAAGGTTTGGGCCCATCTCTCTTTGATGAGAAGAGCCTCCAGAATCTTCAGTCGGCGAAGATCCGAGTTTTTTCTGAGGATGATAATGTTTTCAACCAGAATTGTTCTTGTAATTTGTTCGTTGTAGTGTGCTTTGATTCCTCCTTCTTTTAAATGCATCGTTAGGAGTCAGCTAAGGGTAGTAGTTTTTGATTAAAAATTATTTTAGCTTTTAGGAATCGGAGTATTTTTTCGGTTCTCTGTTCGGTTCCTAGTATATATTGATTGTTTGGATGAGGCTTGCAGTCTTCATGGGGGCATTCAAATTTGTAGACTACATTTGTAGCCTTTTAGGATGGATTGTTTTTCACAGAGGTTGCTTCTCATTAATAGGTTGCTGAATTTTGTATATTTAAAGTATATTTGTAGAGATAACTTATTGCCATTTTCTTGCATAGTGTTACTTTTTATGATATATTGTGGTATTCTTTCGTTCGTTTTGAGGCATTCGTCATTTGGTTGTTGTAGTATAGTGGTATTACTTTTTCTTTTCTTTTTCCTTCCGTACCTCAAACTTTAAGTTGAGAATGTTCAATACTGTAGTATGTCAAATTCTCTATTGGAGTAGCCATTGTTGATTAGGATCTATTTGGATCGTCGAAATCTTTCGTCAGGTGCGGCCGACATTGAGCAGTTCTTGATATCTCTTTTTATGTATGAGCTCATCACCGAATTTTTATAGTTATCGGTGCACTCACTTTTGAGGTCAAGGCATCGACAGAAGGCTGTTCTTTTTGGATAGACGGTCATGGTATATTTTCTTCTACTGTTTGTTCTGTTTTACGTCTACATTTAGAAAGGGAATACAACCGCTTAAACTCAATTAGTGTGTGAATCTGAGAACGAAATGGGATTCTAAGGTCTTTTTGACTTGTAATTATTGATGTTCGTTGTTATTAGTAAGGTATATGTCATCAACAAATCTGTTGTAAATTAAAAAAAAAAAAAATCCCAAGTACAAGTTTGCAAATATAAGTCACAATGAGGAGTCCATCGCTACTCTGTCAATTTGACGGTAAAGTTCGCCGTCCGGGCTTCGAAATGGAACTTCGGTTGTAAATATTCTTAAAAGTTGCTTTAATATTTGGGCTTCCATTCGTGGGGGAGACAGATCAGGGTTTTCGTAGACGCACGTTGTAATTACTTCGATTGTTTCTTTTACTGGTACATTGGTGAAGAGGCTCTATACATTGAGAGAAGAATATCAATAAATTCATTGGTCGACTTTATGGAGAACTTTGGCGAGATGAATGGCGCAATAATTGAATTCAAACATTTGGCGAGTTTATATGTTGGCATTGGGGCTTTAGAAATGATTGGGCGAAGGAGGGCATTTTGCCTATGTGATTTGACATTCCCGTAGATGCATCCGGGGCTATAATCACCTTTAATAGGAAAGAGCAAACAAGTCCGACACTTTCGTTCTGCTTAATAGGTGAATACAAACTGCCAAATCTTAACAACATACTATGCAACACCCCAAATTCCAAAGAATAACGAAAGACTCAACGGACCAAGTAAATAAAAGAATCAACAAACTAATATTCCTAAACAACTGTATGCCCAATCAAATCCAACTCTTTCTTATTAAAGGTAAATATAACCCCGGATACATCTACAGGAATGTTAAATCACATGAGCAAAATGACTAACTTCGCCCAATCATTTCTAAAGCCCCAACGACGATATATAAACTCGCCAAATGTTTGAATTCAATTATTACTCCAGAGATGATATAAATCAAACGTCAAGAAATATTATGAACGACGTGCTCAAAGTAGAAGATTCATTATACCATGGGCGCTGTAACAGACAGGTTTAAGAAATCTATATTGCCTAAAAAAAATTCTTCCGCGAAATAAACGATGACTATTTTTGAATCGTCAGAGTAAATGTTCTACCCTCCTGATGATTTATACATCCCTGTCCTTACTATTTATTGATAGGAAACTTATGTTTCCATTATGGCCAACTTGCGCGAAACAAAACAGCCTATATCAATGTACACATAATGACTGTTAGAGAATTATCACAGGAGTATATAACTACGTCAGAATTGAAGTTAGAGGCGGAGAATGGTTATACGATCACAACGTTATATGAATTCTGGGGGTTTCAGAGGCACGAAACACTCTTTACGCAGCATTTAAAATTATTCCTTCAAGAGAAGGTTAAGGCTACAGGTTTTCCAGATGAGGAAAAGTGTCTTTACATTAATAGAACAAATGGATAAAGCTGATGATTAAGAAATACGAATGGACAGGAAAGAAAAAAAAATCTTGGAAAGCGATTCAGAACGTAATCTTGTCTTAACAGGTAAATAAAGCTCATGCACATATTTCACAAAATATAATTTTGTTTTATGTGTGTAACGTGTGTGTGTGCGTGTAGGTGTATATGTGTAGATGTATGCTACAATTTATAATCATTGGAAATAATATTACGTGTCTTTTATATCTCTCAGCCTCTGGGAAAAGGCGGCCGCAACATACAGATCTGTCGATAAGGAGGTCTAAACAGTGAGGAGGGAGAGGGGACTGAAAAGGGTGACACCAGGTAACCGCCCCGATGGGTGGGTGAGGTGACCCATACTAAAGGGTGTCACGGAGGGTTCCACGATCACTGGCCTGTGTACAATACACACAACACGACCTGAGATATCTTTAATCTCAACTAGGGCTGTTCCTTTGGAGTCACACCATCGAGTGTCATTCTGATTTTTATGTGCATTTCATTATCCGGTAGGGTGATCTTCTCTACGATACGAATAACGAATGGCGTAACTTACATACCTAAATCTTCTAAGTGATTCATATCTAAGTGTTGGAAGAAATGAAACTGGTGTAAGATAAATAGGGATAGATAGAGAGGGAGCGAAAAAGCGCATTTGTCAACCTTAATGACTCTAAATCTCTAAACTTCCCTAACTACCAGAATAACAAGACTAAATAATAATAATAAATAATATCTTGTCAACCTTAAAAGACTCTGAACCTCTAAACTTCCTTAAACAATTGGCACAAAGTATTTCAAAACATGAACTCCAACCCTTCTTGTGTCGTACTGAAACAAAAATAATAACATTCCATTGGTGGTTCTTGATTGCAGGCATATTTTAAGAGTGGTATTAACAAAATCAATGGTAAAATGGCCTATTTATCAATACCTATAACCATGATTTGATATTACTTTGCCATGATAAAAAACAACTTAAGCATTCACGAAAATCGAAAAGGAATCAATTTTATTGATAGTTAACCTTGTATCTCGTACTTAGGCCTTTGCATATTGATGGGCTTAGTTATGTGGCCAATAAATAATATTCAAGGAAATCGACCATAATTAATTGTCCAAAGTAGAAAATCCAGATTTACAGCGCCTTAGACTACGACGCATAAGCGTTAAATAAATGAACTGAATTTCCGTTACCATGGAGATCTCAAGAATATATGCGTTTTATTGCCTGGGTGAAACTTTGTATACAATGGTGCATATTTAACCGATGCAAAGTTGGAATTCAAAGTAACTTGTATTGTATTTTGTGTAAATTGTGATAATTGTGTTCGCTTCAGTAGCAGATAGGTCGAAACTATTTAAATTAAAAAATGGAAGAAAACTGGCATGATCAACGAAGGCATTGTTTCAGTGGGATGGGAAGGATGTAAGAACGTCAGATGAAAGAAATAGAAAATAATGAAGGAAAATACAAAAGGAATAACGAAAAATGTCAGAGATTATAATAAGATTATTCATCATTACTAAATTTTGTAGGTGAAAGGATTCATTATAAACCTCAAAAAAGTCATTCATACAACGAATTCGGACACTGGATAGTCCGAACTCAGACCTGCTTCCCGGTGTGCAAAACGACTCGAAACGACTTTTTTTAATATAGTCCTATATATCTTTAAACCTCCTGATACTCTCACCTTTCCCTAAGCTTTTTCCTGCTGATTTCTTTATTTACTCTCCCCACAAAGCACCAGAATCGGCCCATAAGTACCCGATCACATTTGCCGCCCATCATGCATGAAATTTTCAAATTTATATCTTTTCGTCGAAATTCGGTTGCGTGAGTCGCGGTCTTCAAAAAGGTCGCAAATGAGTTCAAACCATAATTGGTTTGCCCTTACTATTTATCGTGCTTTTTGCCTTAAAATAGATAAAAAGTAATAAAAATGATAGAAGTAACAAAAATCAATAGAAGTAGAATAATAAGGAAAGAATGAAAGCGTGATTTACCAAAGGTTATATATTGCGTAATTCATTTCAATAAGGCCGTAAATCGACAAGTCAATCTGCTATATTTGTTTGAGTTTGGGCAGCTTGTAAAGAGTTTAGCACCTGGGGGCATGGGCGTAGGAGGCGGGGGAGCAGGGGGGAGGGGTGCTTTACGATCATGGGAAATAAGTTACTTAATTTTCTGCAAGTTGCCAATGTATGGTTAAACCTGACATTCATTTATTACTGTTTTTATTATTTACTTATATAATAGGAAGTTACTACTGGACATATAAGTAATTCTTTTTCCTAGTTTTTGTACATTTTCCACTATTGCTAATTTGTTTCTTGCATAATTAATTATCCACTAATTATGTTTTAGCTATAAGATAAATATTTGTAATTTACTGGTACAAATATTATTTCTCACAGGTACAGATGTGTTTAACCATTAAACCATGTGACTCTATGTAACTAGACTATATCACCTCAGTCATTCAGTTAGAGTATTGTACACAACTACACTTACTTCAACATAAATGTCAATAAATATACGTATATGCTCATATTCATTCATGCTTTATTGACTATATTTGTAAATATGCTAGACTAAAATTCCCTTATTCATTTTTAGGTTTCGGGCATGAAGAAGTCCAGAAAGAGGCTGTACAGGAGCAAAGTTAAATGCTCAAAATGCAGCAAGGAAGCTGATGGCGATTATAAACGTGAACGCTCGAAAAGAGCTCAGAAAATGATCAACAAGTAAAGTTCCATCCCGTTATTGATCTAAAACAAAGGAAACTATCATTTGCAGTGTTAACTAGTACAAATACCAGTGAAAAGGGAGCAAACAGAAGCTGCTTCATCTGCAGCTGAATCCACTTATGTTCAAGATATTCATGTTGGTATTGAATATAAACACGATGAGATCCAAGTCCCAGCACCTGCTGGGCCAGATGTGGAGACACCTGCCCGGGAAGCACAGGAGAGAGAAGCTCCTGTCCATGAAACTGAAGAATGCTCAGAGGAAAAATTTGCAGTGAGCGATACTGAAATATTTGATGGTTCAAATCAACCTATTATGATTGAATATCACAGGAAACAACTTCCTAATGAAAAGATAACACGAAACTTTAACCCAGACCTCTTCAAGAAATACCCCTTGACCAGCTTCTACAAGTCAACAAAATCAATTGTGTGCTTCCCCTGTGAGAAGTTTTTCTGTGACCATTCCTTCACATTCAGCAACTGGAAAAAGTCTAAAAGGCTGGCAAGACATGCTCAGAGCAACAGTCACAGTGTAGCCATGTCAAAATGGATCGCATTAAAGATAAAAAAAAGACGAGAAACATCAGTTTTGGTCCAACTTGATGGTGTTCACAGATACATGGTCCAAAAGAACAGAGCCTATCTCAAAGTAATTCCAGAGTCCATCCTTTACACTGCACAACAAAACATTGCCCAAAGAGAGCATTCAGGAAACAGGTCCAACATTAGACAGCAATCAGATGAAAATCGCGGAAACTTGATAGAGCTTCTGCATCTTCGATGTAGAGACATCCCATGGCTTACCGAGAGATTAACTTCACAGATGGCAGCACATCACCAGTCGCTGTTACTAGAAATTCAGAATGAGATTCTGAACATTGCATCTGACCTTGTGTTGAAGGACATATCTAAAGCTGTGCAAGAAGCTGGGACGTTCAGCATCATAGTGGATGAAACAGAAGATGTCAGCAACATGGAGCAAGTGTCTGTGTGTTTGCACTATATACACAATGGTCAGCCAACAGAAACCTTCGTTGGCTTCCATGAATTAAAGTCTGCAAAGGGAGAGGTACTCTTCAAACTAATACTTGATGTACTTCACAACATGAAGTAACAAGGAAGGAAAGTAAGTACCCTAGGAGACCTTACGGTCCATTCAAAGAGGGTATCTTTGAACTAGCAATCGAACAGGCACATGGATGCTCAATTGTTTTGCGTCCCTGAACGGCCGCTTTTCAAGACTTTGTCTAGTCTTGACTTAAACTGGTCAACAGATTCACTGTTGACAACTTCCAATGAAAGTGCGTTCCCCTTACCGCAGATACTGTACGTGAAAAAGTTTCCACACAGATTGCGGTTGTAACGCTTCAGTTCAAGTTTGAATCCGTGATTGCGCGTTCTGTTCTCACTCAGTGTGAAAATATCCCGGTAGTCAACATTCTCGAAGTATTTTGAAAACTTCAATGAGCTGACCACGCAGTCTACAGGTTTCCAGCGAGAACAGATTTAATTCCCTTAGTCTATCCTCATAACTTTTATGCCGGATAGAGGGAATCAGTTTGGTTGCCCTGGCTTGTACGCGTTTCAACCTTGTGATATCCTTTCGAAACGAAGTACTCCAAAATTGTACGGCATACTCCAGGTGCGGCCAAACCAGGGAGTTGTACAAACAAAGTACTATCTCCTTGTTACGGTATCCAAACTAGCGCTTTATGTAGCCTAACATCCTTTGGGCTTTCTTCTCTGCCTCAATGCACTGTTTCGAGAACTTGAGGTCGCTAGTGATAGTTATACCCAAGTCCTTCTCAGTGTCACTCGATTCAAGAGCAGTGCCCTTAAGGATATACTGAGATTAGGGGTTTCTGTGGCCGATATGCATTACTTTGCATTTCTTCACGTTAAAAGGCATTTGCCACGTGTCCGACCACTCCCCAATCTTCCCAAGATCTTCCTGCAGGCGGGCAGTATTTCCATCCTTTGCAACGTTCATACCAAGCTTGGTATCGTCGGCAAATTTGGAAATCTTGGCAACCATGTCACTGTCCATATCGTTGACGTAGATGATGAATAGTAGTGGTCCCAGGACAGAACCTTGAGTCACCCCGCTAGTAACGGGCACCCACTTAGAAGCCTGTCCATTCACCACTACCCGTTGCCGTCTGCCACTTAGCCAGTTCTCGATCCAGCCGGCTACTTTTCCGCATATTGACTCGGCACTGTACAGTCCATACATCAAGTTAAAGTTTCTGAGGGAGACACGCTGGGCCTGCAAATGGGAGGTTGTGAAAGCCATGAAGCAACAGCCTGAGAAAATTCTACTTGCTCTAATAGAGCTGTCCAAGGATAAATACGCCAAAACTTCTGTGGGTGCTAAGGGTCTTTTCAAAGTTATGCTTGAATTGCACACTTTAAAAGTTATCTTCTTCAACACAAATGCTTTGTCTAGCTACCTGCAGGGTCATGAGGTTGATGTAATGGCTGCAAAGGTCACTGGTGATGCTACAATGGAAACACATTGTAGCATGTGCTACTGACATCATTGAAATTGCACCAGAAATTGAGGAGGTGGAAACTACAAAATGCCAAAAGAAACCACCCAAAAGGCTGCAAGCACTCTCAAGAGAGACTCCTGAGGAATCTATTTCTTTTGCAGACCATCAGAGAGCCAGGATTGTATACTATGATGCTCTAGACAGAGTTCTCACTGAAATGGGGGAGATTTGCAAGCAGGGATACACATATCCTGATATCCCTGGCAGATGTATTAGGAAAAGCAGCAGCGAATAGTTTCAAGGCGCTGTCTGAATTCTACAATGTGGATCAAGACATCCTAATGGCTGAAACGGCATGGAAAACTGCAAATAAAGTGGTAAACTATCTCCAGTAAAATTCTCTGTGTGAAACTTCGCCACACTTCAGTGAGGTGGCAAAAACCCTGGCAACTATACCTGCAACATCTTGTTCGGCAGAGAGGTCATTCTCGTACTTGAGAAGACTCAAAACCTACCTTAGACCTACTATGGGCCAGGATAAGCTCTCAGCATTAGGACTACTCTTCATTGAAAGAGGCCATGCCAGCAGGGTAGACATTAACACTCTTGTGAAGGTATTTAGCAGACGAAAGGAAAGGGACAAAATGTTCTTCTAATTTATCCTCAAATATGATATAACATGTACCAGTGAAATAAAGATTTGCATCTGTATTTGTATATATTTTCTACATGTAGTTGGTGATCTGTTATTCATGCCATATATCATGAAAAATAAAGTAAATATAATCTGTGTTAAAACTATGTTCCATTATAAGTTGTGTAAGCTTTTAAAAGTTGCCCCTGCATTTTATTGTATTTGAGAGAGTTTTGTTACCTTTAAAATACGTGTTTTTTCTAAACTTCTTTAAATTCGTAACTACTGTACATAATTTAACAGTTGTTTGGTGTTTATTACACAAATATATAGCAATTTGAAAAAAACTGGGGGTTTCTGAAATTCGGGCAAATATGGTGTCCCCCCTCCAAAATAAACCCCACCTCCTACGCCTATGCCTGGGGGCAATGCCCACCTACGCCCTATGGGATTAAAAATGTGAACAGTCGATAAAATTAAACCTGTAGATTTATTGCTAAGTCAATATTAAACGAGGATTAATCAACACAAACTTGTGAAGACTATAAACAGGGTGTGTGAAAAGTTTGGAACTAAAAGAAATCAACATAAGCATGACACTTTTATTGATAATTTACGTGTTTTATGTGATCACCCTGTACCCGCTCGCATAATTCCATCCGTCTTTACCATTAGAGTGATTCTGTTCTTCAACATCAGTGGATCCATAGCACCACAGGTCTTATTCTCTATTCTCTGCTTAAGGTGTTTGAGAAGGTCAAGTGTCCTGCGCGCAGTGACGGTGATGCGCTCAGTACAGCAATAAGTACTCACCTTCACCCTCCTTGGGGCACGCCTAGTGGGCACGCTTTTCATCCACGGCAACCAAGTGACAGATAGATTTGTCTATTGGATACAGTCATTTTCTTGGTGTGGATGAAAAGCGTGAAGGTGGGTTGTCATTATTGTACTAACCGCATACCATACTAGTGGTCGCATGTGTGATTATTACGGTGTCAGTAAACTTGGTCTCATGTGCGGTTATTATAGCAATGACTAGCCACGTTCACAGTGCATCGGACACGACTGGAGGACGCCCCTCAACCAAGGCAGGTTTAAGGAACAGCGGAGACCCCACCCGTATATATATATATATATATATATATATATATATATATATATATATATATATATATATATATATATATATATATATATATATGTAGGTTAAAGCCAGAACCAATATTCGGAACATATATAATTTGGAACGTTTCGAACATTAGCTATGTTCATCTTCAGCCTATAATGGAATAAAACAATATGAAAGCAAGCAAGCTTAGAATACATAAAGAGATATATGTATTAATGACTGACAATAAGTTTAAAGTTCGTTGAATTTGAAAGAAAATAATGCGGAAATGTAATAATGAATAAATTTAAAGTTTAGTTAAACTTTCAAGAAAACAATGCAAAAATTACCAAGAGAGGATAATGTGAACTTACAAAGAAAACACTGCAAAATTATAAAACAAACTGAGAAAACAAAGCAAAAAATTAAAAATAAAAATGAAATAAATAAATAAACACTTACCAACTTGAGAGAAGGACAGGAATCGAATGATTTAATATGTGGGAAATTTGAACTGAGCTAAACATGGTAGTTGTTTAAAATAACTGAAATATGTTTAACCAACTAATAGAACATTATAATTATCGGGTCATTGAGTGAGTTGTTATAACATTTTAGGTAAAAATGAATTGTAAAACAAACTAAAATTAAGATATTTAAATTAATAGATGTAAAGTGGTGTGGACGACTGACTCGAATGTAATTTTGGATTAAGCATTTGAATAAATAGAGATTCCAAAATGTTGAAGTCTACGGATTTATCCGCAGAACCCAAAACTTATTGTTGTCCCCCTCAAATTTCAAAGTTTTGGGTTCTGCGGATAAATCCGTAGATCTCAACATTTTGGAATCTCTATTTATTCAAATGTATAAATGAAACTGCTTAAGCTAACCTGAGAAACTACTGTTGAAGTCTTCGGAATAAGCACCAATCAGCTTTTGACAGCACTGAGAATACCGTTCAATGGTGGTAGAGGATGAATTGACATTATATGGCACATCACTTAGATGAGAAAATCTCTGGTATTTCTTTGTATATCTCTCCTTTTCTTTTCATCTCAATTGCAAGTTTGTTAACAATTGTGTACCAGGGGTGATCAGAGAGACCATGACTGATGGGAGGGAGGGGAGCGCGGGGCATCGAGTGTTGTCTGTTGTGACGTGTTTGAACTTGTCGCCAATTGGCTGGGTTACATTTTCTCGTTGCTCTCTGCGATTTCGTCATTGTTGGTTTCACCCTTTAACAAGAAACATGGATTTTTCGAAAGAAGGTTGCAGGTTATACACGTTCACTAGGTGGTAACTCGGTGAAAAAAGCAACGGAGATCAGAGGGGAATTATTGCAAGTTTTTCCCGGGTCTACTTCATTACTGGAAACTGTTTCCCGCTGGATTCGAGCTTTTGCAGCTGAAAGATGATTATCAGTCTAGACATCCCCAGACATCCGTGACTGAAGCAACAACGGTCCGTGCCCGGGTTATCATTGACGAAGATCTAATTTTTAGTCTTCGATTCTTATCTTTGGAGCTTGGTGTCGGTTATTGGAGTGCACATGACATCGTTCACCAACACCTAGGACTGTTGCAGAAGTGTTCCCGATGCTAACAGAAGAACGAACGGGTGCGGATTTTTAGTTTCTGGCTGGCTGAATTCGAACCAAATGGTCCCAAACGGTTTTCAGGTGTTGCTACCGGGGATGAGTGTTGGATTTCTTTCTTAACCACCAGAGACAAACAGTCTACATGGTATGGTTGAGTGATGAAGAGCCTCGACTTCACACTTTGAAGGAAGGATTTCGCAGCAGGAAGCACCTTTTCACCACCTTCTTCAATTCTCAAGGACCAATGTGTGTGGATGTGGTGCCTCAATAGTCTACTATCACAACGAACTATTACCGTTACCAAGTCCTTCATCAAGTCCTTGAACATCAGGCCAAGTCCGCACCAACCTGTCGCCGATCGCGTCTTTTGCTGCACCACGACAATGATGCACCCCACAAAGCGCGCTTTACTGTGCAATTCTTGGAGCAGCAGGGGATCACACTTCTTGTCCACCCATCCTAGTCACCTTACCTTGTTCCTTGTGTTTTTTGGTGATTTGGTGGGGAGGTAGGGGCGATTGCAGGGAAGCAATTTCATCGTATACGAGACCTGGCACGAACAGTCAATTCAGTGCTACGCGGTATACCAACTTCTGAGTTCCGTGACTGCTTCATGAACTGGCGAAGGAGGATGGAACCCTGCATAGAAGCAGGAAGAGAGTACATTGAAGGAATAAAGACTACTGTTTTGACCAAAATATACGGTCTCACTGTCATTACTTTCAGATCACCACTTAAAAGTTAAGCATACAAAATTTATCTCTGGCATTCATATATACTTCTGGTGTATCTCCGCCACTGGGTACCTTCTTTCTGATACGTTTGCGAGTTGTAGCTGCCTTGTAATCAACATCTGGCAACGTTTCCTTTGCATCTTTTTCATATTTTTCAAATTCATCTCGTGAAGTGCACAGTTGGTCAGCTAATGATATATAAAGATCTGCACATGTTTTTTTTAAGTTCACATGCTCATTTTGTAGAACTTTGCTTACTCTGTGAAATTTCTGCAAAATCTTATTCCCAATATTCAACATAACAAGAGGGAAAGTCCCTACAATGACCTGCGGCGTTTTGTGATAAGATGATAAATGGTTATTGAATTGATGGTTTCGCATTGTTCAAATCACTTACATGTGCCTTTGAATAGCTGAATGGCTAAATGAGGCGGCTTCTGACACTGGCTGGCGCCAAATACGATGGCATATTTGAAATCCCCAGGGGGGAAAACCACGGGCCATAGGGGTCATTTCATATGGCTCTTAATGGGTACAACTGAACTTTACTCCTTTTGACAAAATGTCGACGCCTAGACCTGGCTCTTCGCTGCGGGTAAAAACAAATTCTAGCTCTTGCATCTTGTCTGCAATATTATTTGCTTCTCTTTACGCGTCTCCATTTTGTGACAGGTCTTCTGCTATGTATTCTAATGCTTCTAAAATTTCAAGGAAAGATTTGAAAATTGCTGTTTTTGTCATAGCATGTGACTCCCATCTTGTATCAGAGAGGGATTTCAATACACTTGCATTTTTACTACGATCTTTAAGAATTTTGCAGGGGCTGGTTGAGGCGGAAAAAGGCTATAGAGTAGTTTTACTGTAGAGAAGAAATTAACAGCCTCTTAACAGCATTCAACAGCACTTCGTCCAACCAGAGTTAGTGAATGAGCTGCACAGGATACACATATAGCAAACTTATTTGTTCCTAAAAAATTTTGCTGCACTTCATTATAACGCCCAGACATGATAGCAGCATTGTCATAAGACTGACCCATACATTAGAAAATATTAGCCTACAAGCTTCACATAAGTACTGCAACACCTGGTTTGCCATTTTCTTGCCGGTGTGACTTTCTATTGCCGGAAAGGTTAAAAAGCGTTTAATATACTGTCCATCTCCTAAGTACCTTAGTGCACCACTTAACTAATTTCTACGTGATAAATCTTGTGTTGAATCAACGGACAAACAAAAATAACTAGAAGATTTAACCTCGTCAGCAATGAACGTATGAACCTTTTGTGCCATTAGTTGAATAAGTTCCTAGTAGGTGGTTTTTGACAGGTAAGAAGAATTTTCTTTGTCGGAATTTCCATATTTCGTAATGTGGCCTGCTAAAAATATATCAAACTAGCTTATCAGTTCAAGCAGTTAAAGAAATTCCCATTTTTGCAACGATCTAGACCTTTATTATGTTCCTCGAAAAGCCAAGCCACGTTCAGCTAACTTAGAAATAACTGCTATGACACGTCTCAAGATATCTTCTCAGTAATCCCACTCCTCTTGACTTTGTTTCTTCAAGTGTGACTTCAACCCCGCACCTTGTCAGCAAGTTAAATATGTTAGCAATAGTATTTTGCCAGTCACTGAATCCTTCTGTTGTAACAAAGTTTGAGAATTTTTTAGGAACAAACAGTTTACAAACAAAACAATAAACTGATCCTGTTGATGGTGAATACAGTAACCACTCGCTCTTGTATTTCTCACCATTGGCTTTTGTCCCAATAAAAAGTTTCTGTACGCAATACCTTACTGGTTTGACACTGCTAAAATGCTGGTAAGACTTTCCAAATGGCCCATTGTAGTGTTGACAGTTACTGGGTGCACAAGCGATCCAATAGGCCACATCATCAGCAGAGAAATCAAGCCACAACCCTGGATCTTTTGCTAAATTGTGATTTTCTTCATGTTTTACAGACAGAATAATTTCACCGTCATCGCCATAATCCACTAAACTTCTATTTTGAGCAATTTCTTTAACCTCAGAATGTATTGTAAGGTACCTCGAATCAATATTTGCAGTATAGTTATCCGTATCAAGAGAATTTACAGGCAAAGTGAGATCAGTTGTGAGACATGTGCTAGATGAACCTGCTTGTGACACTTCATATTTTGATTCGAAAGTGATCAAAAAGGAATTTGCCTTATTTGTGTCCACTGCTGATCACAGAGGTTGGTTTTGACTCATAATCTGTATATCATGTTGTGGAACTTGTGTGAAGAAATGAGTCAACTTTGCAGTCTTGCGCTCTAATT
Organism: Ceratothoa steindachneri; assembly: GCA_963969495.1. Lineage (NCBI taxonomy): Eukaryota > Metazoa > Arthropoda > Malacostraca > Isopoda > Cymothoidae > Ceratothoa > Ceratothoa steindachneri. Next base: position 33,672,682 of record OZ018318.1, read on the forward strand.
CTAAAATATTCTCGTGTGTCTTGTTTAGCTCGGTTCTTGAGGTGTGTCAAATACAGAAATAAAAAGATTATTTTGTTTGAATTATTAGGCGGCAATCAACACAGCTACTCATATCATAAGCAGAACTAGACGGACAATTTTATTCTCAGCTTAATAATGAATTTTGAGCTTTAATTAATAAAGATAGATGTTGTTTCAGAATCGTCTTTTCAAGTTCTACAAACTTTATAGAGAAAAGAAAGATATCACTTATAGATTTGAAAAAAAAACATCAAACACAAAAAGTGATTTTTTTGTCATTTTTTCATAAAATTAAAAAATAACGCTATAAAATCAAAACTATATATGATATCTTAATAAAAATTGTAGAGTTTGTAGAAATTAAAAAGTAACGTCAAATGCACTTTGAATCATTGCCCTACGTCGAAATATGTTGGAGCCGTAGCAATTTAAAAATATCCCTTAAAGTCAGGGGGGAGGTCGTATTATTTCGAGATATCTCGTTTTATATCACGAACTCGGAAAAATTCAACAGAACAAAATCGCTTTTCTTTTAATTCTCTTTAAGTGTACCAAATATCAGCACTCTAGCTTTAAAATAAAGTTACAAAGATAGGGGAAGTTCCTTAATGCTGGAGTACACATTGCCAGTTACCAAAAATAGGCTCTCCTGATTTTTTTTTTCAAAATTTCGGTATATTTAAGTCGCTAAGAATCCGGAAGTATTGGAATTTTTTTTTAAATTTAAAAAGTAGCCATAAAATAATAACCTTTACGAATTTTGTATAAACCTACGAAAAAAATTTAGTTTCTAGTCTTGTGTATATAATCTAACTTGCAGAGAAAAAAAATATGAGAAAACCCGATCATTAGCGATTTTAAAATCCCCCCTAAAATGCCGTGTTTTTTGTGTTTTTTTTTTAAATATCTTGGTTTCTCTCGGGAAATCGGAAAAGTAATACAGGAAGAACTTCGATCGTATTTCAATTCTCTATAATGTGTAAGAATTTTTATCTCTCTAGCTATAATAACAAGAAAGTCAGCATTTTTACCGAAACCATCCCATTACAAAAATAGATTAAACAGCAAGAGCTAAAGAGTGGGCCATTGGAATAGTCATTAATCAACTTAAAACAATAATGGGGTAATAAATGCACATGCAACACCGGTTACTGTTGGCAACTAAACTAAGAACTTACCAGCTACTACCCATCACTTGCGCTGTTTCAAACGCGTAAGAGACTTGTTCAAAACATGTATGTCGTGGTATAACATCATATTATATCAATACCATATTATATCTATGTAGAAAGGACCAATAACTTAAAGGCGAACCGACAAAGGGACGGCACACCACGAGTTTGAACGGGCTGAATAGCGAGAAAGAGTGCAACGAGTTCAGGTAAAATTTGGGCAATGGCAAAGCTCAAGGTTATTTAAAGAGGCCTGTACAAAAATATAATTTTATTCACATAAAAGTGAGAGGATTGATGGGCAAAATTACACCAGAAAATTAATGGGCAAAATTACATCGGTAAACGAGGGGGGGAAATTGTAGTTATACATCAGACTATGAAGTTAAAATTTAATGTATTACAGGAGGACACTATTCAAATGGGGGAAATTAACTCAGGTGGGTTACTGAAGGGCATGAGGGGTTGGCTTACGGAGGATTCCGGGTGAGACGACGGGGTAAGGCTTCACGGATGTCTTCTGCACGTGAGGCGAGGGCGCTCAGAGCTTCTGAGTGGGAACTTAAAGTGATGACGGTTCTTCAAAAATGAAGGGGGGCCAGTAAAGTCCGGTCCAGGGAAGAGTATTTTGGCTACCCGAAAACGAAGGGCGAACGAGGAGGTCTTCGACAGAAGTTGATGAGTGAAGTCGGAAAAGTCACTCGGTAGTGATCGTTAAATGGAATTACCTCACTGGCTGGGGCTAATTCCGACACACAAATAGTTCGGCCGTCACTTTGCTTCGTTGTTAGCACCTGACTTGGAACTAGGGAAATCTTTTTGGGTCCGGGCGAGACTTCTCAACTCTGTGTCTGCCTCATGGGAGACGAGCATTATATATGTCCGAGGCTCTCCATGGGGGGGGGGGGGAAACAGCTCTACTCTCGAATGGCCTCGAATCTTCTTGTCGAGGCGATTCTAACCCGTGTAAAGGTGGACCGTGGTGGACGTGGTTCGAGGCTACCGCTTGTGGAAGTGGGGGGTGGAGGTTAGTCTTACCAATTTAAGCCTAACATAACCTTCTCCAGCGCATGGAACTTCCGTGCTGGAAAAGAAATTCCACTTCGAATTTCCCCACATATCTCCCAACCGAAAGATGATGCTTTACAGAGCAGTTGCGTAGGAAAGGATCATCCCACCCGTCAAACTAGAATTATCAAGGGTCTAGGGAAATTCTGACCTGCTACGACAGGTGTACACACACAAAAAAACGTTAATCTGAGCTCAGCGAGGAATTTATAGACATAAGCCTTAAACAGGTCAATTCTAGAGAATTTAACTAGTACAATTTTAAACAAAAATAAATCACAGGGGAACATTGGCGACCTTTTAGTGGAACCAAAAACAAACGATACAATTAAATGGAGGCATAAATATGGGACTAAAGACTAAACAATTTAGTGGACCAAAAAAAATCATAATTAAGAACATTAATGAGATAATATATACAATTCACGTGGAAAACCTTCGCTCCCGCCGGAGTATGGATGAGGTAATCCACGGGTCCTCTAGCCTTGAGGACGGGTTAGGGTCCCTTTCACTGGTTAAGGATTTTGTTGCTTCCCGTGGGAAGTAGCATCAGCACCTTCGCGCCAGGCTTGAATTTTCGTTCTCGTGACTTAAGGTCAAAGTAGGTCTTATACCTTTCAATAAGTCCTTCTTAACGAGATACGACACTTTTTTGTTACCTCAGGTGGACTCACGCTCGAGAGCTTTAGTTTTTTTCCCAAAAAGGGGGGGCGGGAGTTGCCCACTCTTTCTAGGCGCGGGAAAACTTGTCGCTCCGGAGGGCTTGGAACTCCGGGTCGATAGGGATTTCCAGGGGAACGGGTGCGCGGGATTCCAGGCCTGCCTGTGTATGGGTAATCACGGGCTGGGCCACAGGATGGTCGTGGATTACGGGGTTCTGACCGAACAAAACGGAGCAAAACTGGATTGGGGCTGCTACCACTTCGGCATAACCAGACATATAGTCACACTCGATGTGACGACGAATTACTGGGAAACGACTGGCCCGGCCAAGGTAGTCATGGACCACCGCAAATTTCTTGTGGTCGGGGCCAAGAGCGGGAAGTAGGTCCTCAGACTATATAATACAGCTACACCCGGTGTCACGGACGAGGGTGGATACTCGACGACCATTCACAGTTCCGTTCTCGAACTTCAATCCACCAGGGTTGTTCTCATTAAATAGAAAGTTTACCTCATGGACCGGGTCTTTGGCGGGTGAGGGGGGATCGGGGGTCTCCTGAGGCGAAGGAGGGGGATCAGGGGCGGTCCAGATTTGGTGCACTTGGTGGGACTGAGAGTTTGCGAATCGGGAGTTTTGAGGACAGTTCGTGTGGTAATGGCCGGGAACTCCGCAGGTGTAGCAGACGATCGGGTTCTTTTGGTACGTCACAACCGGGGGAGAAGAAACTAGTGATTTAACGTCTCGGTGTTCAGACGGATGGAAGTTTCTTGGCTTCGAGGGACTAGGAACTTTGGTAAATCTTGGAACCAATTTAGGGGGGGTCTTAGGACCATAAAATTTAGTTTTGGGGGCGATTGGGGAGCCTTTTTAACATCCTTAGGGTATAAATCGTGACTACTTGCGTAACACATCGGCCTCTTCCAAGCACTCCTTGAAAGTGGCACAACGTTTATCCTTAATGAAGGCGTGAATTTCGGGAGCCACGGCAGCTAAAAGCTGATCCCTAAGGAAGAAGTCCAGAAGGCACTCGTAGACCTGGGGAATCTTGCACACATCCAACTAACACTTAAGGTGTCTTTGAAGGATGTACCTGTGTTGCCGAAATGTTTGCCTAGGACGGATCCTTTCCTGGTGGAATCGGGAGCGGTAGAATTCGCTATTCATATGAACAGCGGCTAGCAATTCGGACTTTAACGTGGAATAGTTCAAAGTTGCTTCCGGGGAAAGGGATACGAATATATCCCTTAACTTGGCATTTAGGAGGGGGAGTAAGCGAGAGACGCCATCATTTTCGAGATCTCATCTATTGATCTGAAAGATTCTCTCAAAATGGGTCAAAAATGACCCAAAGTCCTCTCCATCATTAAAAGCGGGAAGATGGACTGAAGGAGTTGGGGAATTCCAGCCCGAGAACCGATGGACTGAGAATCCATTTGATTTCGGCTCATTTCAAGCTCATGCGGCCTAATTTGTTCACGTTCTTCCATCTGCATTTTGTTCTTCTCCATCTCCATCTTCAGTTTGTTCATCATCTCCGTTTTCAGTTTGTTCTCATCCATTTTTCTTAGTTCCTCTTCCCTTCGCTCTGCCCGTTCGTTCCTCTCTTCTTCCTGTACGTAATTTAGCAGGTCTTTGCCCGAAAGACCTAACATTTCACCCTGACTCTTGAATTTTTTGAAGGATAACATTTTTACGCAGTTAACTAAGGGAACACTGATACGCGAACGAGCTAGGACACTACCCACACGAAACGAATACTTGAATATTCGTGAAGGCCTTGATCACACAAAAAAATTAAGATACAGCTACCTATCTCTGCTGTTTCTAAGCGGAAAAAAATTTAAATGTTCCTACTGGAATTAGGACACCAAAGACCTTAACTCCTTTGGATTAATAACCAGGATTAATAACACAATAAAAAAATTAATTACCTGGGGTTCAATCACCAAATCTAAATAGATTACGTTCCACTGCTCTTCAATTAACTTGAACTTGCCTTCTGCATGTACAATACAAAAATTAAAATAAAAGGGGTAGACGTGAATAACAAGAGAACTTCTAATGTCGGAATTAAAATGACACGGGTTCGTAAAAACCCCAAACACACTTGACACCAAAATTATATAATATATATATTAATAAATATATATCTCGTGGTATGACATTATATTATATCGATATCATATTATATCTATGGGGAAAGGACCAATAACTTAAAGGCGAACCGACAAAGGGACAGCACACCACGAGTTTCGACGGGCTGAATAGGAAGAAAGAGTTCAACGCGTTCAGGTAAAATTTGGGCATTGGCAAAGCTCAAGGTTATTTAAAGAGGCCTGTACAAAAATATAATTTTATTTGCATAAAAGTGAGAGGATTGATGGGCAAAATTACATCAGAGAATTAATGGGCAAAATTACATCGGTAAACGAGGGGGGGAAATTGTAGTTATACATCAGACTATGAAGTTAAAATTTAATGTATTACAGGAGGACACTATTCAAATGGGGGGAATTAACTCAGATGGGTTACTGAAGGGGGAGAGGGGTTGGCTTACGGAGGATTTCGGGTGAGACGACGGGGTAAGGTTTCACGGATGTCTTCTGCACGTGAGGCGAGGGTTCTCAGAGCTTCTGAGCGGGAACTTAAAGGGATGACGGTTCTTCAAAAAGGGAAAGGGGGCGGTAACGTCCGGTCCAGGGAAGAGTATTTTTGCTACCCGAAAACGAGGGGCGAACGAGGAGGACTTTGACAGAAGTTGATGAGTGAATTTGGAAAAGTCACTCGGTAGCGATCGTTAAATGGAATTACCTCACTGGTTGGGGCTAATTCCGACACATAAATAGTTCAGCCGTCACTTTTTTTCGTTGTTAGCACCTGACTTGGAACTAGGGAAATCTTTTTGGGTCCGGGCGAGACTTCTCAACTCTGTGTCTGACACATGGGAGACGAGCATTATATATGTCTGAGGCTCTCCATGAAGGGGGGGGGGTAGTGGGGAAACAGCTCTACTCTCGAATGGCCTCGAATCTTCTTGCCGAGGCGATTCTAACCGTGTAAAGGTGGGCCGTGGTGGACGCGGTTCGAGGCTACCGCTCGTGGAAGTGGGGGGTGGGGGTTACGCTTACCAATTTAAGCCTAACAGAACCTTCTCCAGTGCATGGAACTTCCGTGCTGGAAAAGAAATTCCACGTGGGATTCCCCCACAATGTATAACTTCCAAAGCACAGTGTACTTTATTTTGCAGGATAAACATGACACAGGAGAGAACGCTTTATAAACACAAATTCATTTTTCATTAAATTTTGAAAATGCTTATATATTTAAATAATTTAATATTTTAAATGGTAAATTCGGCAATGAAAAAATTCTGAGGTGCTCCTCCTTCCCTTGATGCCGGAAGCACGTGCTTATTCTTCTTATACGGTTAATCCACTACTGGCGCTGAGCTTGCGTAATGCAGTGAGCGACCATCATTTAGGAACGAATCAGGTTTTGCTGCAGTTAAATCAAATGGGGGTACTAATTTATAACTCAACATTGGAAAATAATTCTTTCTCTCCGGCCACTATGATCTCAAAAAAGAAATGGCCAATAACACGGTTCCCATTAAACACACTAAAACACAATTCGTTTGGTACTTTGTTCTTTGTTACTATCAAATCAATTTGGGGTTTTCTGTCACTAATTCCTGCAGAAAATTCCCATTTTATTGAAGTTTATGCAAAAAACACACAAACATCTGAAGGCTACGGTCAAGATCATATCTGTCAGGTGATGGAGGATTTGATTTTATAGCGATGATATTTCTTCTTTTTTAAATGTCACGTGTGGTGCATTTAGGCACTCCTAATTCTAAATTGCTCTGTCTGTATATTTATTGGGGTTCTTATCAATTTTGGCAAGGAATCCAGCACGAGTATCTTCTCTTAAATTTCCCTACTTCAGTGTAGGGCATGGATGCCGTTCTGGATTGGGCCCCCATGGTAGCTCATGGCCCCAAACTTCTCATCATTAAACCAGCCAGTCGCTTGTCTTATGCGTTCTAGACGATGTTCAGTATCTTGTCTCATGTGTTCAATACGATGTTCGGTAATTCGTCTCATGTGCTGAATACGATGTTCAGTAACTCGTCCCATGTGTTCAATCAGATGTTCAATAGCTCGTCTCATGTGTTCAATAAGATGTTCGGTAACTCGTTTTATGTGTTCAATACGATGTTCAGTAACTCATCTCATGTAGTCAATACGATGTTCAGTAACTCATCCCATGTGGTTAGTACGATGTTCAGTAACTCATCTCATGTGGTCAATACAATGTTCGATAATTTGTCTTAGGTGGTCAATACGATGTTCAGCAGCTCGTCTCAAGTGTTCAATGCGATGTTCAGTAGCTCGTCTCATGTGGTCAATAGGAGGTTCAGCAGCTATTCTCAAGTGTTCAATACATTGTTCGATAACTCGTCTGATGTGTTCAATACGATGTTCATTAACTCATCTTCTGTGGTGAATACGATGTTCAGTAACTCATCTCATGTGGCCAATAGGATGTTCAGTAACTCATCTCGATGTGGTCACTACGATGTTTGATAACTAGTCTCATATGATGAATACGATGTTCTGCAGCTCCTTTCAAGTGTTCAATAGGATGTTCAGTAGCTCGTCTCATGTGTTCAATAAGATGTTCAGCAGTTCGTCTCATGTGTTCAATACAATGTTCAGTATCTCGTCCCATGCATTCAATACGATATTCAGTAGCTCATCTCATGTGGTCAATACTATGTTCAGTAACTCATCTCATGTGGTCAATACGACGTTCAGTAGCTCCTCTTATGTGTTCAATACCATGTTCAGTAACTCATCTCATGTGATCAATAAGATGTTCAGTAGCTCGTCCCACGTGTTCAATACGATGTTCAGTAACTCGACCCGACATGGTTACTAGTGGTGTTAGCTAACTTGGTCTCCAGCGCAGTACCGCCGACCTGCTCGTTCAGGCGCGCACCTGCAGTTCTTTAGTAAGGTGTTTACTAAATTCGGTCTCGCTAGATTGAATTCCTGCTCTGTAGGCACTTCTCGCAATGGGGCACCATGTGTAGCTGGGGCAGTAGTAATAAACACACTACCTAACCTTACCTACCCTTAGGTAGTGTGTATGAGGATCGGTTATAGGTAGTCATGTAACACCTAGGTTAGATTACCTTAGGGAGGGCACACATTACTACTATGGGCAACCATGCTACATCTGACATCTGCAGGATTTGATTCCTTCCCGGCTCCAACGCACCTCTTTCTTTACAGATCTCTCCTAACTTTCTCCATGATGCGGCGTCGTTTTTATTGCCCTTTAAATTCATGGAAAAAGATCTTGCCCTCCTCTATTACACCTTTTATACATTTTCACCTCCCCTAACTCCACCACTTTATTTCCCGACCTCTTTTTAAAATAAATGTTAGTCGGAATTCCTTAGTTGGCATAGTGATATGCCATCTTTTTGTGCCAAAGTTAAGCTACATTTAGTATGGTTCGTAATCGAGTGTGAGTATTGATTCAGGCTTTTCATAGCAACCTGTGGTTTGGACCCACATTTAAAGTGAGTCGCCAATGAGAGGTGTAGCGTGCCGATAAGTGGAAACGAGCGGTTTAAACGATTCGCTTGGAGACTTAGGATGACGCAATCGATATGCCGCTCTTTAACGGTGATCCGGCCACGCAGGAAGCCGTTCGCTATATTCGTTCTTTATTTTGTCATCGCCCTTTTTCCTACACCCCTCTATCTACAGAGGCACACCAATAGTTAGATATGAATCCAATTGTAAAGAGATAGCACAACTCTCTTTTTTATACTAAAACAAAGCGCGATGAAGAATAGAGAATAAAATAAATTAATATAACGAATAGTGGTAGTGAAATGGGAGTGAAAATGGCAATTGTACAAAATGACACCGATTATATGTGGAAATCACCACCCAATAAGTGGACCTCAGATTTCGAACCCGGTTCTCTTGGGGAAGTTCAAATTAATTTTTTGTCATAATCCGCCTTGAGTTTCTTTATACTCACCATCTATTTCCAATCTCTATACCCACAACCAAGTGCTCTTCTCCCGCCATCGAGCATAAAGACTGAACAACTAAGTGGAAGATCCAAGGTGGTGAGATCGAAAATGCCCACTTGAAAAACTTCAGAAACAAGTTTCTACATCAGAACATTTTAGGAGTTGGCCGGTCATCCGGCAAACTTTTCAAACAACTTTTACCATTTTCTTTTCGAAGTCTACTTATCTCACGATCACTATACACAATACACGAGCTATCTTACCATTGCAACGAAAGAAATAACATTGTATTCCAACATAATGAATCCCGTTATTTGTAGATAAATCACCAAATAGTTATAGGAAAGAAATAATTTGGTAGGGGATTTATTATCGATCTTCTGCACCCATTTAGGATATGTTTTTTTATTTGTTTAATTTGTGATCTGAACCATGGGTATCTAGAACGGGTATCCATGGGTATCCAGACTTACTTCACCTTGGTGTGGATTAATTCCCCTGCAATAGTTAGTGGGGTTTCCACTCGTCTAAGCGCCCAATGACTGTAGGAATAACTAAAACAATTAAAATATTATTTCATTAATGTTATTAATAGGAATAAATATGCAGTACATGAATATATAACTAAAGACTAACAACTTTTGATTAATTTTATCATATATACTCTCACCTAAATTACATCTGATTATTCATTTTATTACTCTCATCGTAATTCCATCATTGTGATATTTTGATTTCAGTCTGAATTGATGGGAGAAATTGGAGTAGTTAAGTTTTAATAGGAAATTGACCTTCATCGTTAATTTGCTTATTCGAGACACTAAAAAAAATGATTTTATTCGGATGGCTATAAACATCTGGCGGTGTTATATAACTAAAATAGCGATTATATGTAATAAAAATAACAGCTAGAATATAATAACTAGAGGTGAATAAAATGCTTCAAAATGATAATTATCTATATGCAAGAGTATGGCATTTATAATGACATAAAATAGCTTTACCTTGAAATACTACGAGAAACAAACGGATTTTTAAATATATATATATTTATTATTGGCAAATGATACATTTTAACGTTTATTTCATACGCCTTTTGCAAAGTAATAATAAATTACGAGGCAGTATTACTGAAAAAACCCTCTTGATATCTTGTTCTCGATAACGACATGTATTTCTTTACATAAATTCTAAAGACGAATGAGATTTGATATTCACTCCAAGGGAGATTATTATTAAGGTCCTAGATTCACCCTCTCTCCATCAATTTTAGGGTTACAAAGCGATAAAAGATAATGGCAGCTCCAAGGAAAAACTAATTGCTATGGGATTCGAAAAAGAGTACGATTATACTTTCAAATTTAGAGAATGCGTTCAAAAGAACGAACTTTAATAATGGAGGTCGTCCTTGAATAGTGAGTCACCACCATGGGTATGACAAGATGAAAAGGGGGGAAGGGAACAACAGATCAATTGTGAGAGTTCTCAACTGTTATTTAATCAACTTTATTTCACTTAATTACTTCGTTTACATTTTAAGTCAACATCTGATGTTAAAAAAAGAACCAAATTCTTTAATTAAAATTTGACAATTATTGAATGTATTACGAAAACTACGAAACAAGAATTCAAACTGGCAAATATTTGAATACTTTGATTTTTCGCTTCCTAATAATAGTTTTGATGTTTATCTTTCCAAATTATTCGCCTCGGAGATAATTCGACTTTCATGGGTAACCTTAGCTACCCTGAAGAAACGATATCTCTTTAAGTATTTGTAAAGAAAACCACCTCAGAATGTACATAGTATCCTTTGCTAAACTTGATTTATGATCATTTGATGAACGCCTTACTTAAGGGAGAATGGTGAACTATATTGTTTAGATTGTATAATGCTGCCAGCACGATCTGTTTTTTTTTTTATTCTCTACGCTCATTTGGGGTATTTTTGAAAGATTCTCATATGTGAGGAGATACAGAGGATATTTCAATAGGCCCATGCTTTTGTCCAAATCTCCCAACCCATCGTGGAATTCACAAATGTGGAAATCCAATTTAAATTAATGTTGAGAAAGATTCAAAGCCGTCTTCGGCAAAATGACTAGAACAATAAGGAAGGATTCATTTGGCGGCTCCTAATAGGAATTGAATAACATTGCACTTTCCAAAAGGCGAAATCTCCGCAAAAGGAGATGCATTTAACTTGACTGTTCCAGAAAAGAATTTGACATCGTGTTTGATTTCGGTTTATGACGTGACCTTAGACACGTATGTAAAAAAAGGCAGCCAGAATTGAATAAATTTAATAACTACCTATCACTTTCACATGAAATGGAATCGGAATTTTGGGTGTAAATAAATATGGGGCCAAATTAGGGTCATCTTCACAAAGCTTATTGCTTGTCCATCATTCGAAAAAAAGTTATATTAATATAGTGAGTGCTTTAGATGAAAAACGTGATTTCCACCTTACTTTAAGAATGGCTTTTTATTTACCATTGCTTTTTAACCAGCCCGGGCATAAGCAACTATTTTTTTGAATGACCGGGTTTGAAGAGGGGAATGAAACATTCTGATAATATTCATCTAAATTTTCACCAAGATGCAATAATGAACAGGTCACATTATTTTGCATTCTTGAAGGGTGATACTCTTAGGTAGTTGTCCATGGAAACACTTGATAAATGTCGTGTGAAAAACTAAAACTCTCCGCTTTTCCTCCTATTCAATGTTGGGAAATGGTATCTTCGTGATGGAGATTTTATCACCAGGATCTTGAGATCATGCTTTATCTGAAGTCGAAGATAAGGGATAGTAAACAGAGGTGAATATTAGTCAAGATGGAAAACCATCGATGAAGGTTAATACCAACAGTACAACTAAGATTCAAAGACCGTCTGAATTGCCAGTTTAAGGGATAAATAGTCACGTTAATGGTATTGACATTGATAGGAATTGCTGTTCGTCGTTGGGCTTCGGTGGTAAAGAATGTTTGGTGAAAATATTGCTTTGGTAATAAACTGGGAATAAACTTAGATGAGGGTGTCCTCCTCGTCCTTTTCAGTGAAGGTGACCGTGAATTTATCCACTACGAACCTCTTGGTGCCCTCTGGCAAACTCGCACCTGAAATAATGATAGCCGTTGGCTCATTCGCTGAGGCCCCTTCTTTATCACCATTCCTTGGTTCTCGAGAATGGCCTCTTCCACTTTCGATGTCCACAGACGATTTTATTTTTGCTTCTGTCACCGACTCTTGCTGGCGGTAGTATGCCCCCGAAAGCCCTACATGAGGAAGTCTGTACTGGTCACTGGAAGAAATCCTATGGCTTGGAATGGCTCTTGGACCGGCGACGCCTGTCTTTCTAGGTGGTACTCTCGCCCCCTTGCCTACCGCCGTCCCTTGATCTCGAGGGTAGCTTTGAAGATGAGTACCCTCCTCTCCTTCGGCCCAAGAATGCCTGAAGTTGGGGCCTCGGTCATAAAATTGGGCTTCTCTGGAGCTGACCTGGGCGCTACTTGAAGACCGCATTCCGCTGTATGGAAGATGCTCCCCCGGGGAACCTCCAGAATGAAACCGGCTCTCCGTCTGTCCTCTGTCATATTGTTTCTGACGAAAAGTGGACTCATGTTCAACCACAGTTACCTGGTTACTCTCAGACATCTCTCGACGGAACTGCTGCGTTTGAATGATGGAAATGGTAGCCTGAGTAGGTGCCCCGTGAGAATACCGGACATAATCGTCTGTGGCCTCGCGTCTATGGTACAGGTCACTCTGTATGGAAGTCTGGTGACCATGACTCGCTTGGGAGGGGAGACTGCGGTATATGTAGCTGGAGGAAGTTACCTTCTCTTGCGGTACTAGTGGCCGACGTTTACGATTGGCGCTGCTCTGCTGCAAAGTAACAACTAACATGAGTCCAAACACGTTTAAGACGTTAAATTAATAAATCCAATAATCTATATAAACACTAATAATTTAGAATTTTGATCATTGAATAACAAGATGTGAATGAATGAAGAGTAGAGTAAACCAGTACAGTGAGGTAACACCCAGTTATATTATACAAAACCAGTCTCTGTAGAAGACCGGTTTCTCAACCTCCCACTGTGGGTATCCCCTTACCTTGGAGGCCTGAGTGCTCCCTAGTTCAAGTTTTTGATAGCTCTTGGTTTCAGTGACGGGCGCCTCAACCTTCGGTTGATTTGTTGGGTAGTGCGGGGTAGGTACCGGTCGCTGGTAGTACCCGGATCGGACCTTCGGAAAGAAGGTTATAGTTATGCTCCTATTATCAATAACGACCTCGTTACAGGTCAAAGTTTTCTTCAAGGAACTTAACAAGGGGCAAGGAGAAACGCTCATTGATTCAAACAAATGTAATAATAAAACTAATAATGACAATAGTAATAATAAGTATTAGTAGAAGATGATCAGAAAATAGAAAATTATTAGAGGCCAGACCAAAATTAAACCACCACAATTAACAGAAACGAAAGTATGATTTATGTTGTTGCTGTATTGTTTCCCAGGAGCAGATGAAATCTCTGCTCCCTTCGACCGCTTGGGAGAGTAAGGGGAAAAAACTTTGACCCTACAACCTGTGCTGTAGGCCCCATCAACGTTACCAGAATTAAGGGAGGGGAGCCTTCTGTGAATGTACTGAGAAACTAGGTTAGAGTGAATGGAGGCTGTTGCTTGGCGAGTTTTAGAGCACCCATCCTCCTCCTGTGCTAGCAGTTCATGAGGGATCTAGGTAGGAGGTAAAAGTTCAATTGCAACTTAACCTCACGCTAATTTCATCAAAGTGGGGTGGTCCCACATTCAAGTTGGGGTGGTAATATCATATCCAATTGAAAAATAACTGACCACTCTACAACTCTCTTTGTTTTGGCCCTACAGGATGGCTAGAATTAAAAAAATACTACTTTTCCTGCTGGGCGGTTATTATTTATGTATTCATATAAAGAGATAAGTAACTAAAAGCTTTTTAAAGGAGATTTAGGATGAATGTGACGAAGGAAGAGGGAGTGATAGTGTCTTCAAAGATCAGAGCCCAGAGTAGACTACTTGGTGTCCAACTCTCCTCAACTTGTCACCATTCCGCTGTAACCATGACATCTTTAGGATGATATTTTTAATTATAACGATCTAATTTGACAAAAGCCAACAAGGGCGCCACAGAGTTAAGAACCCACCTGGAGCTCTAGGCGCTCGAGGTCCTTGAAAGCGGTGTCAAAGGTATCCCGGTACCCGGAGATGTTCGAAGTCTCCATGAAGCTGGTCTCGCTTGCACCATCTACATCAGTTACGTCGGAAGAGGGGAGAGAACTGCAAGAGAAAAGAGTAGTGGATGAGTTGAAAATGCCAGGTCTAGCAAAAACCTGTAGTAGAAAGTGAGTATACAATGCCAGACCTGGCAACAACCTCGAGTATAATGTAGGTAGAAAATGCCCCCTTGTCGCCCCCCCTTGTTGCGGGAAGAGAGCTCGTGTGTACCTTTGACTTTTCGAGCTATGTCGTCGGGGGTATCTTTTCTGGGTACCCCTGGTAGGGCTTACCTTGTCGATTTGGTCGGAAACCAGGTTCCAGACTAAGTCCGTCATTCATTCCTTTTTCTAATCTATCCTTCTCCTTTTTAACTTTTATCCTATATCTCCCACTTATACAAAAAGAAAAAAACAAAAAAAGCCTACTCCTATCATGTCACTTTTTCCCTTTTTTTCCTCTATCTACATATAAGGACCTGGCAGCTACCTCACGCGTCAGAAGAGAGGCTTTGGAACCTCTATAAAAGCCGCCAATCTACGTTCACTGGTTGCGAGAGACTAGGACTAGAGGTGTCCTAGGCGTTGGGGCATGATAAATAGGATTAGGGTAGGGCCCCGTTAACCCCTTCCCTGGCGCGTAATTATTGACCGTTCCCAGTGCCCGTTGACGGGTGCCTCTGGTAGCATCGGTCCGAGGTGACGGCCCTTTGTTCCCAGGTTGGTTGCCAGGCCAATAAAAAGACTTGGGTTGAGTCTCTTGGTGGGGCAGGATATCCATTGAACGCTGCTCCGAGATCCTGGCCGTTGTGAAGGGAACTAGTAGGAGTTTAGTAAGGGGCGTGCTTCGTTGTTGTTCACCTGGTGACAAATCGATGGCCCCTTCGGGGACCGTCTGTGCTGCTTGGTTGGGAGCCAAGGCACGCCGAGGCTTGACGACTCGGTCGGACGAACAGCAGCACATGGAGCGTGCCTTCTGAAAGATCCGAAACGTCTCCGATCGATAGGCGGGAGCGACTCACGGGGGAAGAACTCACCAACCCCCTTTTTTTATATTGATTGGTAACAAAGTTTTGAAAAAGAGAAAGTGTTCAAAATGACAGGAAAAAAAGGTTCAGCTGCACTCAAATATACATGTGCGATATGCCAGAAGGATAAGTGGTGCGTGGACTTCCCGGAAGGATGTTTTTCGAATTTCCACACGGGAAGTATATGCACCGACCGCATCCTTAAAGGAGAGGTCCGAGAGGCAGTGGCATACTGCAATTAACTCAAAGATCTCTTCACAGCCTCTGAAGAAAAATCTAGGGTGCTGAAAAGTAAAGTACAGACCCTAGAAACGCAGCACGCGCTTCAGATTCGGCGTCTCGAGGAAAAAATCCTAGAGCTAGCCTCTAAACTAGAGGCCCAGTCAGCTCAAGCTCGAGACGAAAGTCCCACTGACTTGGGTGGTTCCGCGGATGTGACTCCAGCCCAAGGAGCTGAAACTGCATTGGCAGCCCCACTTCTGCCATGCGGAGCCAATGAGAAGAAGAAAAAGGACCTTAATGCTGCTCACCCCAGTGTAGAGGATTCGAGCGTTACTGGTGCGCAAGGGAAAGTGGAAAGAGAAGAAGAGAAAAGAGAAACGGAAGAAGAGAAAACAAATGAAGACAAGAAAAATAAGATGAAGAAGAAAAAAAAGAAAAATGTAGAGATACAAGAGGGAAGCGGCAAGTCGCTTCCGAGGAGAAAGAATAAGTCGCCTGCTGACAAATGTGTAAGAGTCACCCTTATTTGTGATTCTCATGCATGGGGCCTGCAGTCCCTGCTAGCGGCCCGCCTTCGCACTAGTGTGAAGATAAGCTGCCTGACAGGATGTGGAAACCACCACATCAGAGTAGAGGCTGAGAAATCACAGAATTCTGAGAGCTTAGTCGTTGCTCTGATGGTCAGTGGAAACGACCTCTACCTGAGAGGAGGTAGGGTAGGCCCTACAGATAAAATCCTCCACACGGTCATGGGTGCCATGGACGACTGTGGGCTGAAAACCCGCAAGCGTGTGGTAGTCGGGATGCTCCCGAGGAGAAGTCCAACACGGACCGCTCACTCGATGAATGTGTCTTTAAACCAGCGCCTGGCAAATTTGTGTACGGCAGAGGGGGTCTTTTTTGTGGACCCGTACCGCACCTTTTATGGCACAAATGATCTCTACCAAAGGTATGGGGTACATCTTTCCTTTAAAGGAAAGGTCTTTCTGTCGAACATGATCCAGGATGTTGTAGAGAGGACCGAAAAGAGTATCCGGCCCAGAGTGAGGGCGGACGTACGCCAGTACGCCCGTGTCACTCCAGGAAAGACCTTCTCAGAGGTCGCAAAAAGGGGTGCCTCGCCAACAAACAAGCCAGGAAACGGAAAAGCGTAGGGAGTCCTACAGTCGGGGACTCCCTGAAAGTTCTTCTGTTTAATGCGAGGTCAATCAGGAATAAGTTTCCTGAGCTCCGTGGCCTCGTAGCGACGGAAGAACCCGAAATACTAGCCATAACAGAATTGTGGATAAAAACCTCAAACCGAGACTTTGAAGGCGAATTCACGGTTCCTGGCTACCAACTCTTCCACAAAGATAGGCCAGACAGAGAGGGTGGCGGTGTAATGTTGTATGTCAAGGATACAATTAAATCTACGAACTATAACATTATATCCGATCACGATCTCCTAGGCGTTGACCTAGAGATAGGTCCTGTCAGATACAGGACCCTGGTGCTTTACAGACTCCCCTCCCAACCCGTTGAGAAGGACAGGGAACTGTACCAGCTGCTGGGTAAGCTTGTTCAAGGCAGAGTGTGCATCGTTATGGGCGACTTCAACAGACAAGTTGACTGGTAAACCAGAGCAGCCTGTGGCGAGAGCGCGCTACTCCTGGAGTTCGCCAACAACGAGTTCCTCACTCAATGGGTCGGTCAGAGAACCGACGAGAGGAGACAATATCCTTGACTTGGTCTTCACCTCTGAGAATGATATCGTTGAGGATGTCTCTGTAGGCGAAGAGCTCGGTGGCAGTGATCACCAGCTAGTTAGATTTACCGTCAAGATTCCGAAGGTAAGGTCTGTTGCCAGTCAATCAAGGAAACTTGACTTGAGAAGAGCAGACTTTGCAAGCCTTCGTGCTGGGCTGACTGATGTAAGGCTAGCGGTATGCGAAGAGGTTGAGGATTCGTGGAACAATTTCAAAAATAAATTCATGAGTCTTCAATCAAGTTGCATCCCTCTGAAATGCCTTCGTCGGTCTTCTGTTCAACCCAAGTGGTTTAATCGAGAAATCGGCCAACTGTTTAGGGAGAAGAGAAATGCGTACCAGCGATCGAAGATCTCGGGTGCTTTTGACGAGTACCGGAGGCTAGCCAGGAGAGTGAAGTCCAGCATAAGGGCGGCTAAGCGTACTGAGGAACTCAGAGTGGCGAGACTCTGCAAGGAGAATCCCAAGGAGTTCTTCGGCTATGTAAATAGCCGTAAACCAATCCATCGTAGGATTAGGCCCTTAGTGGACGAGGAGGGTGCATTAACTCAGTCAGATGCAGAAAATGCTAACCTTCTCAATGACTACTTCTCCTCAGTGTTTACTAAAGAGTGTGGTCCCATCCCTCAGCCCACGGATTCCTACTCGGGGGAAAAGCTAGAGGCAATGGACTTCACCGAAGGAGAAATAAAGAAAAAGATCGCTGACCTAAAGACGAATAACCCCCCTGGACCGGACGGGTTTCTACCCAAGGTGTTGAAGGAAGTGTACGATGAAGTATCACGACATCTGTGCGCTATCTTTAACATGTCAATCCGGACCGGATGCGTTCCTAGAGACTGTCGTGAGGCGGAGGTGACTCCGATCTTCAAGAAAGGAGACCCCAGCCATCCGTCAAACTACCGACCTATCAGTCTGACTTCGATAGTCGGTAAACTCATGGAAAGCATGATGTTGGACAAAATAACGTCGTATTTAGAGTCAAACCTGCTACTGAGGAGTTTCCAGCACGGCTTCCGAAGGCAACGGTCATGCCTGACGAACCTTGTGGAATTCTTCCACTTCGTGTTCAGTGAGCACAATCGGGACAAGGCGGTAGATGTGGTTTACTTAGACTTTCAGGAAGCCTTTAATAAGGGACCACACCGCCGCCTTCTCTGGAAAGTGCGAGCGCTGGGCATAGATGGAAAAGTAGCCGGCTGGATCGAGAACTGGCTAAGTGGCAGACGGCAACGGGTGGTGGTGAATGGACAGGCTTCTGAGTGGGTGCCCGTTACTAGCGGGGTGCCTCAAGGTTCTGTCCTGGGACCACCACTATTCATCATCTACGTCAACGACATGGACGGTGACATGGTTGCCAAGATTTCCAAATTTGCCAACGATACCAAGCTTGGTATGAACGTTGCAAAGGATGGAAATACTGCCCGCCTGCATGAAGATCTTGTGAAGATTGTGGAGTGGTCGGACACGTGGCAAATGCCTTTTAACGTGAAGAAATGCAAAGTAATGCATATCGGCCATAGAAACCCCCAATCTCATTATATCCTTAAGGGCACTGCTCTTGAATCGAGTGACACTGAGAAGGACTTGGGTGTAACTATCACTAGCGACCTCAAGATCTCGAAACAGTGCATCGAGGCAGAGAAGAAAGCCCAAAGGATGTTAGGCTACATAAAGCGCCAGTTTGGATACCGTAACAAGAAGATAGTACTTTGTCTGTACAACTCCTTCGTTCGGCCGCACCTGGAGTATGCCGTACAATTTTGGAGTCCTTCGTTTCGAAAGGACATCGCAAGGTTGGAACGCGTACAAGCTAGAACAACCAAACTGATTCCCTCTATCCGGCATAAAAGTTATGAGGATAGACTAAGGGAATTAGATCTGTTTTCGCTGGAAACCCGTAGACTGCGTGGTCAGCTCATCGAAGTTTTCAAAATACTTCGAGGGTTTGACAATGTTGACTACCGGGATATTTTCACACTGAGTGAGAACAGAACGCGCAATCACGGCTTCAAACTTTAACTGAAGCGTTACAACCGCAATCTATGTGGAAATTCTTTCCCTTACAGTATCTGCGGTATGTGGAACGCACTTCCAGTGGAAGTTGTCAACAGTGAATCTGTTGACCAGTTCAAGTAAAGACTAGACAAAGTCTTGAAAAGTGGCCGTTTAGGGACGCAAAACAATTGAGCAGCCATGTGCCCGCTCAATTGCTAGTCCAAAGGTACTCTCCTTGAATGGACCGTAAGGTCTCCTAGGGTACTTATTTTCCTTGTTACTCCTTGTTACAACGTGGAGTAGAAGGTGATTAAAAAATGTCAGACCTGGCAACAACCTGGAGTAGAAAGTGATTATAAAATGCTATACCTGGCAACAGCCTGGAGTAGAAGGTGGTTAAAAATGCCAGCCCTGCCAAAAACCTGAAATAGCAGGTGATTATGAAATTCCCGACCGGGCACAACCTGCAGTAGAGTGTGGGTCGAAAAAGGCAGAACTGCACCTCTTGAAGTAAAAAGTGGGTAGAAAATGCAAGATCTGGCAACAACCTCACGGTAGAAGGTGACGAGAAAAAGCCAAACCTGGCAACACCCTCGAGTAGAAGGTGGGTAGAAAATGTTAGACCTGGCAATAACCTGGACCTAAAGGTGATTATAAAATGGCACATCTGGCAACAACCTGGAGTAGAAGGGGATTAGAAAATGCCAGACCAGGAAACAACCTGGAGTATAAGGTGTGTAGAAAATTACAGGCCTAGTAACTACCTGGAGTAGAAGGTGATTAGAAAATGCCAGAAGTGGCAACAACCTGGAGTAGAAGGTAATTAGAAAGGGCAAGGCAGATCTGGCAAAAACCTGTAGTAAAAGTTGATTAGAAAAATTCTAGACCTGGCAACAACCATGAGAATAAGGCGATTAGAAAAAGCAACACGTGGCAACAACCTGGAGTAGAAGGTGATTTAAAAATGCATGGCAGATCTAGCAACAACCTAGAGTAGAAGGTGATTAGAAAATACAAGACTTGATAACAACCTGGAGTAAATTGTGGGTCGAAACTGCCAGTACTGGCAACAATCTAGAGTAGAAAATGGCTAGAAAATGTCCGAATTGGCAAGAAAAAGTAGCAGAAGGTGATATGAAAATGCCAGACCTGGCAATAACCTGGAGTAGAAGGTGATTAAAAAATGACAGACCTGGCAACAACCTTGAGTAGAAGGTGATTAGAAAACTGAAGGCCTAGCAACAGCCTGGAGTAGAAGGTGATTAGAAAATGCAAGGCAGATCTAACAAAAACCTCTAGTAGAAGGTAACTAGAAAAATTCTAGACCTAGCAACAACCTTGAGAATAAAGTGATAAGAAAAAGCAACACCTGACAACCTGGAGTAGAAGGTGATTAGAAAATACAAGAACTGGCAACAACCTGGAGTAGAAGGTGAATAGAAAATGCCATATCTCTGAAAACAACTTGAAGCAGAAGGTAATTATAAAATGCCAGACCTTTCAACAACCTGGAGTAGAATGTGGGTAGAAAATGCCATTCTTAGCAACAACCTGGAGTAGGTAGGTGATTAGAAAATTCCATATCTGACAACAACCTGGAGTAGAAGGTAATTAGAAAATGACAGACCTGGCAACAACATGGAGTAGAAAATGCCTGAATTGGCAACAACGTAGAGTAGAAGGTGATTAGAAAATGCCAGATCTGGCAACAACCTGGAGTATAAAGTGATTAGAAAATACAAGACCCGGCAACGACCTGAAGTAAATTGTGGCTCGAAATTGCCAGACCTGGCAACAACCTTGAGTAGAAAATAAGTAGAAAATATCTTACTTGGCAACGAACGGGAACAGAAGGTGATTTGAAAATGCCAGACCTCGTAATAACCTGGAGTAGATGGTGATTAGAAAATGACAGACCTGGCAACACCCTCGATTAGAAGGTGGGTAGAAAATACTAGACCTGGCAATAACCTGGAGCTAAAGGTGATTATAAAATGGCACATCTGGCAACAACCTGGAGTAGAAGCGGATTAGAAAATGCCAGACCAGGCAACAACCTGGAGTATAAGGTGAGTAGAAAATTACAGGCCTAGTAACTACCTGAACTATAAGGTGATTAGAAAATGCCAGAAGTGGCAACAACCTGGAGTAGAAGGTAATTAGAAAGGGCAAGGCAGATCTGGCAAAAACCTGTAGTAAAAGTTGATTAGAAAAATTCTAGACCTGGCAACAACCATGAGAATAAGGCGATTAGAAAAAGCAACACGTGGCAACAACCTGGAGTAGAAGGTGATTTAAAAATGCATGGCAGATCTAGCAACAACCTAGAGTAGAAGGTGATTAGAAAATACAAGACTTGATAACAACCTGGAGTAAATTGTGGGTCGAAACTGCCAGTACTGGCAACAATCTAGAGTAGAAAATGGCTAGAAAATGTCCGAATTGGCAAGAAAAAGTAGCAGAAGGTGATATGAAAATGCCAGACCTGGCAATAACCTGGAGTAGAAGGTGATTAAAAAATGACAGACCTGGCAACAACCTTGAGTAGAAGGTGATTAGAAAACTGAAGGCCTAGCAACAGCCTGGAGTAGAAGGTGATTAGAAAATGCAAGGCAGATCTAACAAAAACCTCTAGTAGAAGGTAACT
The DNA here is from genome assembly GCA_963969495.1 of Ceratothoa steindachneri. Lineage (NCBI taxonomy): Eukaryota > Metazoa > Arthropoda > Malacostraca > Isopoda > Cymothoidae > Ceratothoa > Ceratothoa steindachneri. Next base: position 33,694,568 of record OZ018318.1, read on the forward strand.
AGAAAAATTCTAGACCTAGCAACAACCTTGAGAATAAAGTGATAAGAAAAAGCAACACCTGACAACCTGGAGTAGAAGGTGATTAGAAAATACAAGAACTGGCAACAACCTGGAGTAGAAGGTGAATAGAAAATGCCATATCTCTGAAAACAACTTGAAGCAGAAGGTAATTATAAAATGCCAGACCTTTCAACAACCTGGAGTAGAATGTGGGTAGAAAATGCCATTCTTAGCAACAACCTGGAGTAGGTAGGTGATTAGAAAATTCCATATCTGACAACAACCTGGAGTAGAAGGTAATTAGAAAATGACAGACCTGGCAACAACATGGAGTAGAAAATGCCTGAATTGGCAACAACGTAGAGTAGAAGGTGATTAGAAAATGCCAGATCTGGCAACAACCTGGAGTATAAAGTGATTAGAAAATACAAGACCCGGCAACGACCTGAAGTAAATTGTGGCTCGAAATTGCCAGACCTGGCAACAACCTTGAGTAGAAAATAAGTAGAAAATATCTTACTTGGCAACGAACGGGAACAGAAGGTGATTTGAAAATGCCAGACCTCGTAATAACCTGGAGTAGATGGTGATTAGAAAATGACAGACCTGGCAACACCCTCGATTAGAAGGTGGGTAGAAAATACTAGACCTGGCAATAACCTGGAGCTAAAGGTGATTATAAAATGGCACATCTGGCAACAACCTGGAGTAGAAGCGGATTAGAAAATGCCAGACCAGGCAACAACCTGGAGTATAAGGTGAGTAGAAAATTACAGGCCTAGTAACTACCTGAACTATAAGGTGATTAGAAAATGCCAGAAGTGGCAACAACCTGGAGTAGAAGGTAATTAGAAAGGGCAAGGCAGATCTGGCAAAAACCTGTAGTAAAAGTTGATTAGAAAAATTCTAGACCTGGCAACAACCATGAGAATAAGGCGATTAGAAAAAGCAACACGTGGCAACAACCTGGAGTAGAAGGTGATTTAAAAATGCATGGCAGATCTAGCAACAACCTAGAGTAGAAGGTGATTAGAAAATACAAGACTTGATAACAACCTGGAGTAAATTGTGGGTCGAAACTGCCAGTACTGGCAACAATCTAGAGTAGAAAATGGCTAGAAAATGTCCGAATTGGCAAGAAAAAGTAGCAGAAGGTGATATGAAAATGCCAGACCTGGCAATAACCTGGAGTAGAAGGTGATTAAAAAATGACAGACCTGGCAACAACCTTGAGTAGAAGGTGATTAGAAAACTGAAGGCCTAGCAACAGCCTGGAGTAGAAGGTGATTAGAAAATGCAAGGCAGATCTAACAAAAACCTCTAGTAGAAGGTAACTAGAAAAATTCTAGACCTAGCAACAACCTTGAGAATAAAGTGATAAGAAAAAGCAACACCTGACAACCTGGAGTAGAAGGTGATTAGAAAATACAAGAACTGGCAACAACCTGGAGTAGAAGGTGAATAGAAAATGCCATATCTCTGAAAACAACTTGAAGCAGAAGGTAATTATAAAATGCCAGACCTTTCAACAACCTGGAGTAGAATGTGGGTAGAAAATGCCATTCTTAGCAACAACCTGGAGTAGGTAGGTGATTAGAAAATTCCATATCTGACAACAACCTGGAGTAGAAGGTAATTAGAAAATGACAGACCTGGCAACAACATGGAGTAGAAAATGCCTGAATTGGCAACAACGTAGAGTAGAAGGTGATTAGAAAATGCCAGATCTGGCAACAACCTGGAGTATAAAGTGATTAGAAAATACAAGACCCGGCAACGACCTGAAGTAAATTGTGGCTCGAAATTGCCAGACCTGGCAACAACCTTGAGTAGAAAATAAGTAGAAAATATCTTACTTGGCAACGAACGGGAACAGAAGGTGATTTGAAAATGCCAGACCTCGTAATAACCTGGAGTAGATGGTGATTAGAAAATGACAGACCTGGCAACACCCTCGATTAGAAGGTGGGTAGAAAATACTAGACCTGGCAATAACCTGGAGCTAAAGGTGATTATAAAATGGCACATCTGGCAACAACCTGGAGTAGAAGCGGATTAGAAAATGCCAGACCAGGCAACAACCTGGAGTATAAGGTGAGTAGAAAATTACAGGCCTAGTAACTACCTGAACTATAAGGTGATTAGAAAATGCCAGAAGTGGCAACAACCTGGAGTAGAAGGTAATTAGAAAGGGCAAGGCAGATCTGGCAAAAACCTGTAGTAAAAGTTGATTAGAAAAATTCTAGACCTGGCAACAACCATGAGAATAAGGCGATTAGAAAAAGCAACACGTGGCAACAACCTGGAGTAGAAGGTGATTTAAAAATGCATGGCAGATCTAGCAACAACCTAGAGTAGAAGGTGATTAGAAAATACAAGACTTGATAACAACCTGGAGTAAATTGTGGGTCGAAACTGCCAGTACTGGCAACAATCTAGAGTAGAAAATGGCTAGAAAATGTCCGAATTGGCAAGAAAAAGTAGCAGAAGGTGATATGAAAATGCCAGACCTGGCAATAACCTGGAGTAGAAGGTGATTAAAAAATGACAGACCTGGCAACAACCTTGAGTAGAAGGTGATTAGAAAACTGAAGGCCTAGCAACAGCCTGGAGTAGAAGGTGATTAGAAAATGCAAGGCAGATCTAACAAAAACCTCTAGTAGAAGGTAACTAGAAAAATTCTAGACCTAGCAACAACCTTGAGAATAAAGTGATAAGAAAAAGCAACACCTGACAACCTGGAGTAGAAGGTGATTAGAAAATACAAGAACTGGCAACAACCTGGAGTAGAAGGTGAATAGAAAATGCCATATCTCTGAAAACAACTTGAAGCAGAAGGTAATTATAAAATGCCAGACCTTTCAACAACCTGGAGTAGAATGTGGGTAGAAAATGCCATTCTTAGCAACAACCTGGAGTAGGTAGGTGATTAGAAAATTCCATATCTGACAACAACCTGGAGTAGAAGGTAATTAGAAAATGACAGACCTGGCAACAACATGGAGTAGAAAATGCCTGAATTGGCAACAACGTAGAGTAGAAGGTGATTAGAAAATGCCAGATCTGGCAACAACCTGGAGTATAAAGTGATTAGAAAATACAAGACCCGGCAACGACCTGAAGTAAATTGTGGCTCGAAATTGCCAGACCTGGCAACAACCTTGAGTAGAAAATAAGTAGAAAATATCTTACTTGGCAACGAACGGGAACAGAAGGTGATTTGAAAATGCCAGACCTCGTAATAACCTGGAGTAGATGGTGATTAGAAAATGACAGACCTGGCAACACCCTCGATTAGAAGGTGGGTAGAAAATACTAGACCTGGCAATAACCTGGAGCTAAAGGTGATTATAAAATGGCACATCTGGCAACAACCTGGAGTAGAAGCGGATTAGAAAATGCCAGACCAGGCAACAACCTGGAGTATAAGGTGAGTAGAAAATTACAGGCCTAGTAACTACCTGAACTATAAGGTGATTAGAAAATGCCAGAAGTGGCAACAACCTGGAGTAGAAGGTAATTAGAAAGGGCAAGGCAGATCTGGCAAAAACCTGTAGTAAAGGTTGATTAGAAAAATTCTAGACCTGGCAACAACCATGAGAATAAGGCGATTAGAAAAAGCAACACGTGGCAACAACCTGGAGTAGAAGGTGATTTAAAAATGCATGGCAGATCTAGCAACAACCTAGAGTAGAAGGTGATTAGAAAATACAAGACTTGATAACAACCTGGAGTAAATTGTGGGTCGAAACTGCCAGTACTGGCAACAATCTAGAGTAGAAAATGGCTAGAAAATGTCCGAATTGGCAAGAAAAAGTAGCAGAAGGTGATATGAAAATGCCAGACCTGGCAATAACCTGGAGTAGAAGGTGATTAAAAAATGACAGACCTGGCAACAACCTTGAGTAGAAGGTGATTAGAAAACTGAAGGCCTAGCAACAGCCTGGAGTAGAAGGTGATTAGAAAATGCAAGGCAGATCTAACAAAAACCTCTAGTAGAAGGTAACTAGAAAAATTCTAGACCTAGCAACAACCTTGAGAATAAAGTGATAAGAAAAAGCAACACCTGACAACCTGGAGTAGAAGGTGATTAGAAAATACAAGAACTGGCAACAACCTGGAGTAGAAGGTGAATAGAAAATGCCATATCTCTGAAAACAACTTGAAGCAGAAGGTAATTATAAAATGCCAGACCTTTCAACAACCTGGAGTAGAATGTGGGTAGAAAATGCCATTCTTAGCAACAACCTGGAGTAGGTAGGTGATTAGAAAATTCCATATCTGACAACAACCTGGAGTAGAAGGTAATTAGAAAATGACAGACCTGGCAACAACATGGAGTAGAAAATGCCTGAATTGGCAACAACGTAGAGTAGAAGGTGATTAGAAAATGCCAGATCTGGCAACAACCTGGAGTATAAAGTGATTAGAAAATACAAGACCCGGCAACGACCTGAAGTAAATTGTGGCTCGAAATTGCCAGACCTGGCAACAACCTTGAGTAGAAAATAAGTAGAAAATATCTTACTTGGCAACGAACGGGAACAGAAGGTGATTTGAAAATGCCAGACCTCGTAATAACCTGGAGTAGATGGTGATTAGAAAATGACAGACCTGGCAACACCCTCGATTAGAAGGTGGGTAGAAAATACTAGACCTGGCAATAACCTGGAGCTAAAGGTGATTATAAAATGGCACATCTGGCAACAACCTGGAGTAGAAGCGGATTAGAAAATGCCAGACCAGGCAACAACCTGGAGTATAAGGTGAGTAGAAAATTACAGGCCTAGTAACTACCTGAACTATAAGGTGATTAGAAAATGCCAGAAGTGGCAACAACCTGGAGTAGAAGGTAATTAGAAAGGGCAAGGCAGATCTGGCAAAAACCTGTAGTAAAAGTTGATTAGAAAAATTCTAGACCTGGCAACAACCATGAGAATAAGGCGATTAGAAAAAGCAACACGTGGCAACAACCTGGAGTAGAAGGTGATTTAAAAATGCATGGCAGATCTAGCAACAACCTAGAGTAGAAGGTGATTAGAAAATACAAGACTTGATAACAACCTGGAGTAAATTGTGGGTCGAAACTGCCAGTACTGGCAACAATCTAGAGTAGAAAATGGCTAGAAAATGTCCGAATTGGCAAGAAAAAGTAGCAGAAGGTGATATGAAAATGCCAGACCTGGCAATAACCTGGAGTAGAAGGTGATTAAAAAATGACAGACCTGGCAACAACCTTGAGTAGAAGGTGATTAGAAAACTGAAGGCCTAGCAACAGCCTGGAGTAGAAGGTGATTAGAAAATGCAAGGCAGATCTAACAAAAACCTCTAGTAGAAGGTAACTAGAAAAATTCTAGACCTAGCAACAACCTTGAGAATAAAGTGATAAGAAAAAGCAACACCTGACAACCTGGAGTAGAAGGTGATTAGAAAATACAAGAACTGGCAACAACCTGGAGTAGAAGGTGAATAGAAAATGCCATATCTCTGAAAACAACTTGAAGCAGAAGGTAATTATAAAATGCCAGACCTTTCAACAACCTGGAGTAGAATGTGGGTAGAAAATGCCATTCTTAGCAACAACCTGGAGTAGGTAGGTGATTAGAAAATTCCATATCTGACAACAACCTGGAGTAGAAGGTAATTAGAAAATGACAGACCTGGCAACAACATGGAGTAGAAAATGCCTGAATTGGCAACAACGTAGAGTAGAAGGTGATTAGAAAATGCCAGATCTGGCAACAACCTGGAGTATAAAGTGATTAGAAAATACAAGACCCGGCAACGACCTGAAGTAAATTGTGGCTCGAAATTGCCAGACCTGGCAACAACCTTGAGTAGAAAATAAGTAGAAAATATCTTACTTGGCAACGAACGGGAACAGAAGGTGATTTGAAAATGCCAGACCTCGTAATAACCTGGAGTAGATGGTGATTAGAAAATGACAGACCTGGCAACACCCTCGATTAGAAGGTGGGTAGAAAATACTAGACCTGGCAATAACCTGGAGCTAAAGGTGATTATAAAATGGCACATCTGGCAACAACCTGGAGTAGAAGCGGATTAGAAAATGCCAGACCAGGCAACAACCTGGAGTATAAGGTGAGTAGAAAATTACAGGCCTAGTAACTACCTGAACTATAAGGTGATTAGAAAATGCCAGAAGTGGCAACAACCTGGAGTAGAAGGTAATTAGAAAGGGCAAGGCAGATCTGGCAAAAACCTGTAGTAAAGGTTGATTAGAAAAATTCTAGACCTGGCAACAACCATGAGAATAAGGCGATTAGAAAAAGCAACACGTGGCAACAACCTGGAGTAGAAGGTGATTTAAAAATGCATGGCAGATCTAGCAACAACCTAGAGTAGAAGGTGATTAGAAAATACAAGACTTGATAACAACCTGGAGTAAATTGTGGGTCGAAACTGCCAGTACTGGCAACAATCTAGAGTAGAAAATGGCTAGAAAATGTCCGAATTGGCAAGAAAAAGTAGCAGAAGGTGATATGAAAATGCCAGACCTGGCAATAACCTGGAGTAGAAGGTGATTAAAAAATGACAGACCTGGCAACAACCTTGAGTAGAAGGTGATTAGAAAACTGAAGGCCTAGCAACAGCCTGGAGTAGAAGGTGATTAGAAAATGCAAGGCAGATCTAACAAAAACCTCTAGTAGAAGGTAACTAGAAAAATTCTAGACCTAGCAACAACCTTGAGAATAAAGTGATAAGAAAAAGCAACACCTGACAACCTGGAGTAGAAGGTGATTAGAAAATACAAGAACTGGCAACAACCTGGAGTAGAAGGTGAATAGAAAATGCCATATCTCTGAAAACAACTTGAAGCAGAAGGTAATTATAAAATGCCAGACCTTTCAACAACCTGGAGTAGAATGTGGGTAGAAAATGCCATTCTTAGCAACAACCTGGAGTAGGTAGGTGATTAGAAAATTCCATATCTGACAACAACCTGGAGTAGAAGGTAATTAGAAAATGACAGACCTGGCAACAACATGGAGTAGAAAATGCCTGAATTGGCAACAACGTAGAGTAGAAGGTGATTAGAAAATGCCAGATCTGGCAACAACCTGGAGTATAAAGTGATTAGAAAATACAAGACCCGGCAACGACCTGAAGTAAATTGTGGCTCGAAATTGCCAGACCTGGCAACAACCTTGAGTAGAAAATAAGTAGAAAATATCTTACTTGGCAACGAACGGGAACAGAAGGTGATTTGAAAATGCCAGACCTCGTAATAACCTGGAGTAGATGGTGATTAGAAAATGACAGACCTGGCAACACCCTCGATTAGAAGGTGGGTAGAAAATACTAGACCTGGCAATAACCTGGAGCTAAAGGTGATTATAAAATGGCACATCTGGCAACAACCTGGAGTAGAAGCGGATTAGAAAATGCCAGACCAGGCAACAACCTGGAGTATAAGGTGAGTAGAAAATTACAGGCCTAGTAACTACCTGAACTATAAGGTGATTAGAAAATGCCAGAAGTGGCAACAACCTGGAGTAGAAGGTAATTAGAAAGGGCAAGGCAGATCTGGCAAAAACCTGTAGTAAAAGTTGATTAGAAAAATTCTAGACCTGGCAACAACCATGAGAATAAGGCGATTAGAAAAAGCAACACGTGGCAACAACCTGGAGTAGAAGGTGATTTAAAAATGCATGGCAGATCTAGCAACAACCTAGAGTAGAAGGTGATTAGAAAATACAAGACTTGATAACAACCTGGAGTAAATTGTGGGTCGAAACTGCCAGTACTGGCAACAATCTAGAGTAGAAAATGGCTAGAAAATGTCCGAATTGGCAAGAAAAAGTAGCAGAAGGTGATATGAAAATGCCAGACCTGGCAATAACCTGGAGTAGAAGGTGATTAAAAAATGACAGACCTGGCAACAACCTTGAGTAGAAGGTGATTAGAAAACTGAAGGCCTAGCAACAGCCTGGAGTAGAAGGTGATTAGAAAATGCAAGGCAGATCTAACAAAAACCTCTAGTAGAAGGTAACTAGAAAAATTCTAGACCTAGCAACAACCTTGAGAATAAAGTGATAAGAAAAAGCAACACCTGACAACCTGGAGTAGAAGGTGATTAGAAAATACAAGAACTGGCAACAACCTGGAGTAGAAGGTGAATAGAAAATGCCATATCTCTGAAAACAACTTGAAGCAGAAGGTAATTATAAAATGCCAGACCTTTCAACAACCTGGAGTAGAATGTGGGTAGAAAATGCCATTCTTAGCAACAACCTGGAGTAGGTAGGTGATTAGAAAATTCCATATCTGACAACAACCTGGAGTAGAAGGTAATTAGAAAATGACAGACCTGGCAACAACATGGAGTAGAAAATGCCTGAATTGGCAACAACGTAGAGTAGAAGGTGATTAGAAAATGCCAGATCTGGCAACAACCTGGAGTATAAAGTGATTAGAAAATACAAGACCCGGCAACGACCTGAAGTAAATTGTGGCTCGAAATTGCCAGACCTGGCAACAACCTTGAGTAGAAAATAAGTAGAAAATATCTTACTTGGCAACGAACGGGAACAGAAGGTGATTTGAAAATGCCAGACCTCGTAATAACCTGGAGTAGATGGTGATTAGAAAATGACAGACCTGGCAACACCCTCGATTAGAAGGTGGGTAGAAAATACTAGACCTGGCAATAACCTGGAGCTAAAGGTGATTATAAAATGGCACATCTGGCAACAACCTGGAGTAGAAGCGGATTAGAAAATGCCAGACCAGGCAACAACCTGGAGTATAAGGTGAGTAGAAAATTACAGGCCTAGTAACTACCTGAACTATAAGGTGATTAGAAAATGCCAGAAGTGGCAACAACCTGGAGTAGAATGTGATTAGAAAATGCAAGGCAGATCTGGAAAAAACCTGAAGTAGAAGGTGATTAGAAAATTCTAGACCTGGGAACAACCTTGAGAATAAGGTGATTAGAAAAAGCAACACCTAGCAACAACCTGGAGTAGAAGGTGATTATAAAATTCAAGGCATATCTGGCAACAACCTAGAGTTGAAGGTGATTATAAAATACAAGACCTGCAAACAACCTCGAGTAAATTGTTGTAAACTGCCAGACCAGGCAACAACTTAGAGTAGAAAGTGGCTAGAAAATGTCCAACTTGGCAACAACCTGGAGTGGAAGGTGTTTTGAAAATTCCAGACCTGGCAATAACCTGGAGTAGGTGATAAGAAAATGCCATATCTGGCAACAACCTGGAGTAGGAAGTGATTAGAAAATGCCAGAAATGGCAACAACCTGGAGTAGAAGATGGGTAAAAAGCGCCAGGAATGGCAAGAACCTGGAGTAGAAGATGGATAGAAAATTCCAGTCCTGGCAACAACCTACGCTAGAAAATGGATAAAAAAATGTCCGAATTGGCAACAAACTGTAGCGGAAGGTGATTTGAAAATGCCCGACGTGGCAATAACATTGAGTAGAAGGTGATTAGAAAATGACAGACCTGGAAAACAACCTGGAGTAGAAGGTGGGTAGAAAATGCTATTCTTAGCAACAACCTAGAGTAGGTAGGTGATTAGAAAATTCCATATCTGACAACAATCTCGAGTAGAAAGTGGCTAGAAAATGCTAGACCTGGAAATAACCCGGAGCTGAAGGTGATTATAAAATGGCCGACCTAGCAACAACCTGGAGTAAAAGGGGATTAGAAATGCCAGAGCTGGCAACAACCTGGAGTAGGAGGTGGGTAGAAAATGCCAGACCTGGCAAATTCCTGGAGTAGAAAGTGATTAGAAAATTCCAGACCTAACAACAACCTGGAGTAGAGGGTGATTATAAAATGCAAAGCATATCTGGCAAAAACTTGTAGTAGAAGGTGATTAGAAAAATTATAGACCTGGCAATAACTTTGAGAATAAGGTGATTAGAAAAAGCAACACCTGGCAACAAACTGGAGTAGAAGGTGATTAGAAAATGCAAGGCAGATCTACCAACAACCTAGAGTAGAAGGTGATTAGAAAATACAAGACCTGGTAACAACCTGGAGTAAATTGTGGGTAGAAACTGCCAGACCTGGCAACAATCTGGAGTAGAAAGTGGGTAGAAAATGTCCGACTTGGTAACAACCTGGAGTGGAAGGTGATTTAAAAATGCCAGACCTTGCAATAACCTGGAGTATAAGGTGATTAGAAAATGCTATATTTGACAAAAACCTGGAACAGAAGGTAATTAGAAAATGCCAGACCTGGCAACAACCTAGAATAGAAGGTGGTAGAAAATGCTATTCTTAGCAACAACCTAGAGTAGGTAGGTGATTAGAAAATTCCGTATCTGAAAACAACCTGGAGTAGAAGGTAATTAGAAAATGCCAGACCTGGCAACAACATGGAGTAGAAGGTGGGTATAAAATGCCATACCTAGCAACCACCTGGAGTAGGGACCTGGCAACAAGTTGGATTATACGATGAGTAGAAAATGCCAGAATTGACAACAACGTGGAGTAGAAGGTGATTAGAAAATACAAGACCTGGCAACTACCTGGAGTAAATTGTTGGTCGAAATTGCCAGAACTGGCAACAACCTGGAGTAGAAAATGGGTAGAAAATGTCTTACTTGGCAACAAACGGAAACAGAAGGTGATTTGGTAATGACAGACCTAGCAACAACCTGGACTAGAAGGTGATTACAAAAGGCCAGACCTAGCAACAACTTGGAGTAGAAGGTGAGTACAAAAGGCAAGACCTAGCAACAACCTGGAGTAGAATGTGAGTAGAAAATCCCATACCTGCCAACAGAATAGAATAGCGGGTAAGTCGAAAATGACCGACTCTGTAACAGTTTCGATATTCGTATGTTAATACCAATTTAGTGATATCTCTTTATGAGAATTATAAAAGAAGTTGTCCATTTTAGTTATTTATTATATAACAAATATTGATCAAATTAATATAGAATTGTGTGCGTATACAATAAATGTTTCCGCTTTAGTATATGTTCTATAAACATTATTCTTGTTCATTGTGTGATGTACATTTTAAAACTTTCAAAAAATAAATAATTCAATCCTTAAGATGGGTGTGACTGGATTTCATTATGGAAATATAGTTACGATGGTTGTGACAAAAAATCATTTTGGTCACAAGCAAATATAATACTATGAAATTACTATGAAAAGTGCAGGACACACTAAATGAACACTAAACTAGAGATCATCTATCGATGGAACTTTAAGTCTGCGATAGTACATGGTGTGATGGGTAATTTGTCCCCTAATTTCAACATAGAAAAAATAAACAGAGCTCATTTATATATATTCATATGCCTATACAAGCTTGCTCCAATACAAGCGTGAATGAGAGCAGAAGAGGTAAGAAAACTAAACGAATACGATGAAAATAGAAACTAAAAATCAATAGAGAAAAGTTCAAAATAGTTGCATTTGGTAGGAATTTAAAGGCTGGTATAGGAGTGGAAGGAAATCGATACTCCTATTCACAGGAGTGGAAATAAAGTGGGAATGAAAATTACAAATACATACATGATTTACGAAACATGCTAAAGATAGAATGCGGAGAACGACATGTGAACTGAAACAACTGTAGAAATTTCGAGATATGAAAAAAGAAGAAAATCTGTACATCACTGATACAGTTAGTCTTGCTACATGAGGTGAATCAGTGAGCAAGCGAAAGGCTTCGGAAATGGGCACAGCCATTCAAGAATTTTGTGAAATTTATTTATGAGTTTTAATTATTATAGTAATTATACAAATAATAATAAAAATTACATAAAAAAAAGAAATTAAAGTTGTTTGTCAAACCAGTATTAAAAGTTAAAATTTATTAGTGTTCTAATAATCGTTTAATATTCAGTAACATGGGCTTTACGCTGTCCATAGCAGTTTTCTGTAGTATTTTCTTCTAAATAATGTAGTGAACAATTGCAATTTTCATTATATTCATCACTAATGAAATGATGTCCAGGCTCCGAGGGCGTCTGCTGTCTGATCTCGTTGGTGTGTGGCCCATGGCTCTCCCTTCGAGCCACCAATAAAGCCAAGCTTTCATGTATAACATTTTTAGACTCAACTTTCACCCATTTGCTGCGTAAAGTTGCCACTTAGGTAAAGGAGGTAAATCTGGCAATAACAGAGAAATAAATGCATTCACTGGATTGATGGGAGATTCCTCCTGTGTTCAGTGGACAGATTAGCCACCCTAAAGGGAGAACTTTCCATATTTGCCCCCCTAATTTCCCTTTAATCTTACGCACTTTTTCGCACACTAAAAAAAAGTAAGATAACTCGACCACCACTGCGCTCAGAACTACTCGAAAGAAGCGAGTAGTAAATCTCAAATGAAAGCTGCATCAGAGGGCACAAAGAAGGGGGTCCTTAGAACCCCGAGCCTCAAAATTTTATGGAGCAGCTTAAAAGTAGTAGGACTAATTAGGTAGGGTAGTTGAGGAGTGCTACAATAATAGGAAGGTAAGCAAGGGACCCATAGGTCATTCGAAGGAGTAGGACACGTCTATCTGTCTTTATTTTCAAGATACAGTTGAAGAGTGAGCAGTAAGAAATAACCAAGAGAGAGCACATGAAAAGAAAAGAGTGCCCTGAGCGCTCAATAAAGTGATGGCGGGGACACAACCCGTAAATGGGAAGGGAGATATGCTAGAATAACTCAGAGTACCACTAAAGAATATCGAGCAAGGATCATCATGACCGGAAAAGAGGAAATTATGCGAAGCAACCTACTGACAACGGAAGCTTGTTCACACAAGAATCATAGATGTGAAAAATGCATACGCCGTGATCTGTGACGCAAAGAGTGACGTAGCTAAGCTAGTCTCGGTCGAAGGAGTAGAATCGCTACAAAAGATCGGACTAGCACCAAGAATCACACCTCATATAACAAAGAACAGAAGTATAGAAAACAAGGAGATCGACGTATAGGTAGGCTTCTATACGAAAGGAGAAATCAAAGCAGAAATCGAGAAAAACTACACATGAATAAAAATAACAGAGATCATTAAATATGGAAGCTCCACGTATGTCTTCAAGTGTTTGCAACGACTAAAATGACTGATAAAATATCACAAAACGGACTCTTATTGTTTAACATGAGAATCCCCCCCAGAACTCATGGAACGGGAGAAGCACATCAATATCCAGATATGCTTCGAGTGTTAGCAAATGGAAAATCACACAACAAAGCAATGCCAAAAGAAAGAAAAAATGTGCTCGGAATGCGTACTGCCTCCTCTTTTCCTTACCGCCCTATTTTGGAAATCTCTCGCCTAGATGACTTCGAGTAGGAAGGACACTTACTGAGGTGGGCTGGATGATGGTGCAGTGAACGGAGTAGCCTTGGCACTCTTGTTCTCCTCGGGGATGAGTGGGACGTAAAGCTGGCGGATGGCGGAGTCCTCAACAGCAGTCGAGGCGGGCGTGGACACGGGGGCAACCTGGGACGGCTCTACGTCGATGTGCGAAATGTTCTTCTGGGATTGACTCTCAGGCAGCACCCCAGGAGTAAGCGTCACCTGGCCAATTGTTGAATCAAATGCATTTTTAGTATCAATCGAAATATGATCAATGAAAAGATATTATAGTTACTCTGAACTAATAACTCATTGTACTTTTAATTTCATTTTTTACTCGTTTTTGGTACGCAGGTCACAAAGGGTCGCCCAGCTGACCTACGTGAACCCGGGCACGTACCTCGGTGTGGCCGTATCTGCTTTTACGAATCCTGAAGGTCTTCCTGCTTGGCGCCATGTGACGCTGGAGTCGATGCTTACTGGTTGCGCCCTCATCCGCACCAGCCATCGAAGCCCTGTCCACATTGATGGAGGGATCTCCACTCGCTGGACTGGTAGGAGTGGTCGCGCTGATCGCTCCCTCGCCTTCGATACCAGCGCCGAGGTATACCGTCGCGAAAATAAGAGGTGAAAAGTAGAGGGAGAGAGAGAGAGAGAAACATCAGCTGGGAGATGCGGGTGGGGGAAATAATCGCAAGAGAAGGAAAAAATAACCGAACTTAAATAAATATATAAAACACTCGATAGCTAAACCACCGCTAACGAGCCTAGGCAGATAGCTTCTATTGAGAGGAAATGAGTACATTAAGGAGAAACTTTAAAAAATACAAATTAGACACTGTAAAAGTGATATAATGATAACAAAAACTATGAATAAAACCTTTCCATCCCAACTCTTGGGTGTTGATTGAACCTAAAGGCGCGAAACCACTAGAATTTGACATGCAGAAGAAGAAATGAAGATAAATAACGGGGAAAATTTAATAATGGAATCGAGTATAGGAGGAGATAAATCAAACAGAGCCGACTCAACCACAAATACAACCACCTCGAGAAAGTCCACATAAAATAAGGTCAATTAAAAACGGCTGAAAACGGCCCATCAAAATACCAACAAATGTGATCTTGCGTAAATGAAAATTGCATTCATGTGCGCTATATCAAAATATATCACTTAGAACTATATTAATCGGTGAGACGAACCAACCATGAGTATATTAATACACGATCATGTGTGCGTACGAGATTGACTGGGTGACTGTTTGTGCTCCCAATAAGAGTTCCAGCAAGAGTGCCCCCCGTCCTTCCGACCCCAACATTTAGAGTTGAGGTTTGCATTGTCAACCGTTTTCATCAGTTCTTTGTTGTTTAATTTTCTTCTTCTGTCTGATATTTCCCTTCTTTCATTCCCTTTGAGGTGATTGAACCAGCTACGATGAGAGGGCTGTACACTAACGAGTGCATTTTCATTTAATGGAGAAAGAGGAGAGGGACAGACTGAATGAAAAGCGACAATGCAAAGGATTAAGGATAACAAAGACACCAATGATTGACCTTCCCAACCCTAAATGCGAGGACCAAAGGGAGTACTACTATAGACCTCCAGGAACAAGCACGTACAAAGATCACAAGGACAAAAGTACAATTTTGCACTTCCTCTTCCTTGGGATAGTACAAAGACTAAAAAAATAAATATACATCTCTTCCTACCTTCGGCAATACAAAGACTACAAAGCAGTGGTATTATTTGATGTTCATCTGGTTCCTGCATGCATGCGATTACAAGTGATGACGTAAATTACACGCAAGTGCTGCGGGTAATTTACACCTTTGGTCTCACTCACACTATCATTGTCAACTTTTTACCATTTGTGTATGTGTGTGTGAGTAAAGTGCATTTTTGAAAATAATTCGGACTTACGAAATAATTTTCTCGCTAAAAGACGCCGAACTAGGAAAGGAATAAACATTTATCACCACAAAATAAAAAAAATAAAATAAATGAATTTCACCTATACGATTTGTTGATATTATTGGAGTAGTGGTGGTACTCACCTACCAGCTTTAATTGTATATATTTTAAATCTAATTTTGTCTTTAATGACTTTATCTATTCGAGAGGGGGTTAGAGCAGGCCCAGGCAACCCTTGGCACGCGTGCCAAACGTGGCACACTAACGGCTTCTTACCGGCACGCGAAGCCAAATGCTTAACTTAAGAAAACTAAGTAAATGTGTCTCTAACTTCTTTTATGTAGCAACCGCATGGTGTACAATCTCTTATAAATCATCTGTTATCATTGATGCAGAAGCAGAAGTCTCATTGATGGTAAATAAATAAAAACTCCACATTTTTTCTTTCTCTAGTTTGGATTTTGTTCTTTTCCTCTTAAAATCGTAAAGATTCAATTCTGTTTAATATAATATGTAATTTTTTTTTCCTTGTAATCTTTAGGCATCATGCGTGTTTAAGAATGAATAAAAAGAATATCTTTAATTTTATGTCCTTTTATTGTGTTTTGGTCAATTATTGGCAAGAGGGAACATTTTGTATCAAAGATTTGGCCAATTTTGGCCCCCCTCCCCTTAAAAACGTTGCCCACCCCTGGGTTAGAGTGAACATTCGATCTTTTAAAATGTTTTTAGGGTAAGAAAAATGTTTTGGGGAAAATTATCACAATAGACCATCTCCACGAACGCATTCTCTAGGTCTTTGTTACCTTCTCACACTGATTTATTACATTTTATCGTGAAAATTAGGTTATGGTAGTTTAGATTAGGTTGGGTTAGTTTAGTTTTGGTTATGTAAGTCAGGTCAGGCTTAGGTTAAACTAGGTTTAAGTTTGGACGAGTTTTGTTAACTTAATTTTGGTTCGGTTTAATTAAGGGTTACGTTAATAGGTTTTTCAGTCATTTTGCATCCGTTACGTTGAAATCGTTTGTATAGTTTCTTTAATAACAGTTAAATGGTAGTAAGGAAAATAATAACTATAACCTTGTTATACTGCCGAAATGAACCTCAGATTTTTTTTTCATAACACGAAAATCACAGGAAAACAAAAACCGTGAAAATAAAATCGCAGGCAAACCAAATCTGCAAATTTGTCATTAAATTTGCTAAATTTAACAAGTAAAAACCGTAAAATTTTGGTAATATTAAAAGATTTGAAATCTAGACGCAATTTTCATGGACTAGCTAAAATATATAAAACTTAATGGGTTAAGAAAGAACAGAACTTCAAGTACATACCGAAAGGCTCTAAACTGATTCCAAGTTACGCACAGGATAGCCTATTGAGAGCCCGCCAACCCACCCTCCCCACACGAACAACAAATAACATACTATTAATAATTGTTGTTTTCCTTACAGAAAGCAAATCAAAAATTTCTTTTCAGAAAGCGAAAGGTGGGAAAAATGCTGGAAAGTGGCCTATCTTTATTAGCCGAGACGTCTTTCAATCCTTTCAAAAGTCATCTTCTTGGCAAACGATGAAAAGATTTACAAAAATGGGTTTTATTTATGGATTATTATCTTAACATAAGGATATATTTTAGGACCAATCATAAGTTACAAGCATTATAAAGCTAGAATATGAATCAATGATGGAAAAAGATTGGTGAAAATGTAGGATAGTGGTAGAAAAAAAGTGTGTGAAGATAAACAATGTAGTGTGCCCTGGTGTCGAGGGCATCTCTTTTAAGCTCGTAACCTTGTTGCTTTTTTTACTCACTTTCTTATTAGAATGACTTCTTGCTTTTTGATAGAAATTTGTAATATATATTCATATTTATTTTTACCTTTTTTTATTTTTATTATTTTATTTTTTAAATTACTATTTATTTATTTATTATCATTTTTTATTGATTTATTTTTATTTTTATTATTATTATTATTATTTAAAAAAAAAACTAGTTCTATCTATGATCATTAATTGGCCTAATCTATTACTATTATTTTGGAAATAACAAATGAAAAATGACATCTATTAGCTAAAGAATAACCTAACTATATAAAGAAAATACAATATAACTAGTCCTAACTATTATCATTGATACTCCTACTCTATTATTATTAGTATTATTGGTCCTAATCTATTAGCTCAAGCCTTTATTTTGCTGTTTTGCTGAACTTGTTTTAGTTTATATTTGAAATTTGAATTATGGATATAATTGAAGATAGCTGAAAATACTTGCAAATGAAAATAACAAAAGAAAACTAACATATGCTAGTCTAAATTTCTAGCAATATAAAACATACAAAAGTAATAATTCACTACAAAATAAAAACAAAAGACGTGTCACTTGTATATTTTTGGCATTGCCCTTGCGGCAGTTAGTCTGCCACTTGGAAATTTAGTCCGTCTTGAAACTTTTCTTTTTAGTCTCATCAAGTCGATGTACAAGTTGTGATCTAGTCCTGGTAGAATTTCTGTTTCTATTTTGTCCCAGGTCTTTTTTGCGTGTGTTTGTAACAGTGTGTTTATAGGTTGTATTTGTGCTTGGTTGTGTACTCTTTGTTGTGATATGCGATCCCATATTCTTGTATGGTTTATGATCAAAGAGGCTTTGTTTTGAATCCTCTACATTAACCTCAAAACCTTGATTCCGGCGATCTGGGTTACCACTGCCGGATATATTAGTTTGGACCTCACGGAGCAAAAGTAGATCTTTTCTAGGGTACTGCTGCTTAGGTTGCGGAATTTGAACAGTTTTCCAAGCTCTACCCTTGCTTAACGGATCCTGTTCTCGATGTGCTGTTTATACCCGCCGTTAGTCAGCTTGAGCCCGAGTGCCTTGCCTTCCAGAGAGTAGTGGTGGCGTTGATCGCCAACATAAATGTCGTCTTGTAGATAGCGGTTCATAGGGATAATGAGGATAATCCGGCCCCTTGTGTCCCTCTATCTGTATCTGCGCTCTTCTTTCCATCACGCAGTCGCAGAGGATCTTTTCGATGACGGGGTTCAGCCGAGGGTTTACAATCTTGTATTGCAGTCCCCTGAGCAAAACATTGTCAAAGGACTTTTTTTACGTCTCTGAGGACTACGTCGACGTGCTTTCACTCCGCCCTGTATTTGTCTAAATTTTTGGAGAGGAGAGCATGTGTGGTGGCGGTTCCTCTTCCTCTACGGAAACTGTTTTGTTGGAAGTTGTGCGCTTTGCTCTCGGCTAGCTAGCTTTGCAGCCTGTTGGCAATGATCTTCTCGATAGACCTGTATTGTAGGAGCTTGTCGGAAGGTCTATTCCCTTTCGGGATGAATATAACCTTTGCAAGTTTAAACACATCAAGGAAGTAGCCGGTGTTGAGGGCTGCGTTAAATATGTTTGTTATTCTCTGGTGATTTTGCGGTGGTGCTTTGGTTATATGTATTTTTGTTATTCCCAACCATCATTGAGCCTTTTGATTGAAGGTTTTGATAGCATCATCGAGCTCTTGTGTGGTTATTGCCCTACCGTGTCCCGTCATCTCCCTTTCCTTGGAGACATACGCTCAATGACCTAATTCAGCTCGTCATTGACTTCACCTTCAAAGTCTAAATCGAAGTTCTCATTGTCCTCTGGTGTTGTGGAGAAGACTTCTTTCCAGTGCTCACTGAATCGTACTTCGAATTCTTCTAGTTCCTCAAAGTGCGATTCGTCCTCCTTGGTACGCATCTTTTACTGTGTGTTTATTGCCCTAAGTTTTGCATTTGTCTCCAGAACTTAGCTGGATTGTCTTAAACCTCGAACTTTTGTATTAGTCCGTCCCATATTTCGGTCTATTGGTCTCTAATCCTGTTTGTCAGTTCAGCTTCGAGTCGACACACCCTGGCAACTTTATCTCTGCTCATTCCTTATCCTCTCAACCGATTATATAGCTCCCTATGCACATCTGCTATCTGCCTGATCTCGACGGACCATCTAGGCTGGGGGAGCGTTCTGTAGGATGGTGTTGTGACTCTCTCTCTGTCTGCCCTGATGATCAAGTTCATTAGGATTTCCAGCTCTTCGTCTATCCCTTCGAAATACACCTCACTCAGGTCCACTGGTCGATATTCGTTTAGCATTTCCCGGTACATATCCCAGTTAGCCTGGGTAAAACATTTCCGTGGCGGTATCAGTATCTGCATGGGCGCGAGGGAGGTAGTTGTGAGTATAGGGATGTGGTCGCTCGGGACATGAGACCCCGGTGAACTATGATGGTTGAATGGCAAGTCGCAGCTAGTCAAGATTATGTCAGTCCTCATAGCTACTCGTGATGTCACGTATGTGGAGAAGCCTGGTACAACTGTTACTAACTTGTTTCGGTTCATTGAGAATTCCAAGTTTCTTTCCCTAACGTTGGTCCTAGAGTAGACCGCTGCGCCCAGGTTTGCATTAAGGGCACCAGCCAAGAAGACTTTACTTCGGTGGCCAAAAAGCACGTTGAAACTGTGTAGGAACAGGTACCCCCTCTTTGGAGGTTGATAATCTTCCGCCATTACAAAATCTCCGACCAAAGTCAGGATTGCAATCGCCAAAAAGAAATCCTCAAGCTCTTGTAGTAGTTTGAACTTGAGTTATCGCTTTATCGCAATCGGCACCCCGAGTATGTTGTTTCTTGTTTCCTTGCTTTCTTCCTCGCTTCGAGTTCCCTTCACTTCTTGGCCTCGATGCCAGGGTCTGGTCTTTTTTTGTTGGTCGTTGGTTTGTGTCTTCAGCATCCGACTTCTTCTTCTTTGGCTTTTCTTCCGTTTTTGTTGCCTGGTTCTCTTTGGATGCGAACCAACCTCATTTGCAAGGTGTCCTCTGATGAGTTTTTTTTCGGGAAAACCATTGGGCCATTCCAGTTTGCTTCTAGCATGGCCTTGAGTTCATCTGGAAAAGTCCACGATTTCATCAGGTTCCTTGTGTGGGTATACATGATGCAAATTTGTGTTTTCCCCGGCCTCTCTCCGTCCACATTGAGATAAATCTTCTTTGCCTCATATTCTGCTATTGTTGTCTTGGCAACTTTAGCGTAAGTTGTGTTTCTTTTATTTTCTTCCGCTTCCCTTTGGTCTTTTGTTTTTAGCAGATGATTTCCTTTTTTAGTGGACAGACTATCGCCATGGCTCTATGTGCCATTTTGCAATTTGTGCACCTCTCCTGGGAGCTTGTACAAGCCCTACAATTGTGCCCGAGTTGTCCACAACGGGAACACGTCTCTTGTTCATGCTTGTAGTCTTTTGTTATGTTCTCTTCCATTTTGAAACATCTGAAGCACATATGTATGGAGATGAAGTCCTCCCTCTCTATTTGTTCGCTGCAAACTCTCACGTTGAAGAGTAGCAGTCCGACTTCTTTTTTTTCGCCATGGTAGTCTCGGCAAAGATAAATTTAAATACATGCGTGTATTCAGAGTTATCCCACGCTTTTTTTTAACTTTATGATTTCTGCTACCTTGGCCCAGCTGTGTTTTCGGGCGATCTCCGCTGCAATCTCCTCTTCGCTGTGTTTCCTGATCAAAAAAGAAAATCTATTTGATCTTGCCATAAGAATATTTGTTTTGACCAATCAAATATGAGAGATTTTATAGGAATTAAACAATGTTTAGATCGGCGAAATAAAACCGTATACAAAAATTAAATGATCAGCAAAGGAAGTAAGGTAAATGGAAGGCGGACTATGATGTAATGTGGCTGGTATTAATACCTCGAGTGGTGGGCAAACTGGTTTCTGGCTGGAGCTGGATGTTTATTTGTGGTTATCGTTTACATATAGTGACGGCTTCAGCCATGCGCATTCGTCGTCGATAACTCCCGAAGAATGATGGCTGTATTTCTATTTAACATTTCTCGGGTGAGGATCGTCCGATACTTTGCAGTGTCTCGTTTGGTGGCTCCGTCTTGGAGATGCGCTGCTAGTGGTCGAGACAGGGTAGTAGAGGTCATCCCAATGTACGAGGAAGTGCGATGCTCACAGTCACCGACGTTGCATTTATATTAGTACAAGAGATTATGCTTCTGAAAGTGGCCCGTTGAGGGAAGGCAGCTATTTTTTATGACCAGGGCGCGCGTTTTCTTTGGTCTGTAATAAATTACTAATTTAATTTGGCTTGTTTGAACTGTAGGGATAACATTCCGGTATATATCTTTGGGGACTTTATCGTCCTGCTTATATCCTGTGTTCATGAATGCTTGGTAATTAAGGTATATTCTACTTGGTTTTTCATTTTTCTGCCTTTGGTTGTGGTATGAATCCATCATCTGCTTTATGACATTATCAATTGACGTTTGTGGGCAGCTTTTGTTGACAAGAAGCTTAGTTAGTTACTCTATTTCTCTATCAACAGCTGTCCATTTTGATGAATGAGAGAAGGCTCTAATGATGAGGGCCTTTATTACGGAGTTTTTGTATCGGTCAGGACATTCGGACGATCCGCTCATGCACAAGCGCAGATTTGTTGATTTGACATAAACTTCAGTCGTAAAATGTGTTTGTTGAGACTGGACGAGGACGTCGAGAAATGGTAATGTGGAGTTGTTTTCTGATTCATGAGTGAAATTGAGGGATGAATTTTCCTTGAAAGTTTGAATAAGGGTAAGGACCCGGCTAGGGTTATCTGTATTGATGAATATATCATCAATATATCGGGGGGAGATCGGTGGTTTCAAGGAAGGATTGTTCTTGAAAATAGCATCCCCCACTGTTCCCATGTAGAAGTTGGCGAATAGAACACCCAATGAAGATTCCATCGCCATCCTGTTGACTTGCACATACATACGACCATCAGAGCCATAGAAAGGCGTCTCTTTGGTACAAGGCTTAATGAGTTTTCGTAGAATCTCTTCAGAGATCGGGAGGGGCGGTATTATCCTCAGTGTGGTGGATTTTCTGTCATTTTTGATTGTTCCTAAAACATATCCTCATGTTAAGATAATAATGCATATATAAAACCCATTTTTGTAAACCTTTTTATTGCTTGCCCAAAAGATGACCTTTGAAAGGGTTGAAAGACATCTCGGCTAATGAAGATATGCCACTTGCTAGCATTTTTTCCCACCATTCGCTCTCTGAAAAGAAAGTCTTTGAAAAGGTTAAAAAGCTGCAGCGCAAGCTTAACCAGCGGCCATCGCTGTCTATTTTAACAAATCTTGTATACAACATGGCCTCCTACCACGATATATATATATATATATATATATATATATATATATATATATATATATATATGGGGGGGGGTTATTTTTAATGCCCACTGAAATAAAAACTGGTAACACAACCCGGAAAAGTGCTAAGGAAATGATTACATGTACCATTTAAGCTTAAGAAAAGAAAATGGAACATTTCTTCCATTTTCTTTTTTAAGCTTCAATGGTACACGTAATCATTTCCTTAGCGCTTTTCCGGGTTGTGTTACCAGTTTTCATTTCCTTGGGCCTTAAAAATACATCTATTATATATCACGGTGTCGTGTGATTTTCGATTTTATATATATATATATATATATATATATATATATATATATATATATATATATATATATATATATATATATATATATATATATATATATATATATATATATATATATATATATACTGCAAATTTAAAGTTTTAGAAAAACGAAAATGGACAACAAATTTGAAGGGCATCTAAAGTAAAACGAGTTTAGACCGTAACTTCTCACCTCTTATTCCAATTTGCAGACTAGCAGAAGAAGGTCTTTTTCGGATAAGGAAGGTTTTCCTGTACAGTCGAGGCTCAGAAGAGTTTGAAGAGGAAGGGGGTGCACCTTCTGTAGGTGCAGATATATGATGCATGCCCATTCTTTGTGCTTTTATTTTCAAAGTTGATTCAACCATAAAACTATGAAGTCCATTCGATTACTTTTCTTATTACTCGTAGGTGGTTGCATGTGTGAATATGTGTGTTTGTGTACATGCAAAAGTTGATAGAGTGGATACAGATCACAAATAAATCTCTAAATAAAAGTCAGTGAAGTGCATAATAATTGTTGAAAAGTTCACGAATTTTAATCATTCAATCGAGTAGTCAGTGATTTACATTATTTAAATTTACTTTTGATAGTTACAAAATAAGATAATAAAGTCAATGTATCGAATTATATACTGTTACAATTAACTAATTGGACTTTATAGTTTAAAATAGTTAAATATTAACTTGGAAAAGTAGGATAAGCGTTCTAATTGGTTAAAGACGAAATGGAACTTAATTTGGATGCAATAAATTTTTAATTAATATCCAAAATAGATTTTTATGGGAGGTAAATATAGGATGGGGAATAAATAAGAGACTAGCGACACCCTCTCCCTAAATTTTGCTGAGGTCCATTAGGAAGCTAGATGATCTCTCCTGGTAGTAGAGAATAAAGTTTACAATTGTCAAAAGATCAAATTACCTCAGTTCGATTTTAAGGGTATGAAGGTGGACATCTTAACCAATTAAAGGCTCTTCCTTCCAAGATAAAGAATGTTCAATCATTTAAATGCGAAGTCTTCCTCGAGACAACAAAATTAACTTCAGATTGGAGAAGAAATGAAATTTAACTGATTAAGTTTAGGTTAAGTTTGCACGGAAACAATGATCATTCGTCTAATTAACTTTGATTTTACTTCATGGAATTAAATTTAATCATTTGGTGGGAATAAATTTAAAAGGTACACTTACAAGATATAAAGCATTTGAAACATAAAATGACTTTCCATACAAGGGCAAATATGATGTTGGTCGATAAGTTAATTAATCTATCTTAAATTTAGGTAAATCTTTTATATTTTTTAGTATTTTTAGCCAATTATTTGTATTCTGGTTTTTTTTTCTTTGAAAATCTGCTTCAAAGTCAATCAAAAGCTATTTCATTCCAAATTTATACTAAAATATTTCGTCCCAAGCGAATGCCTGTGACAAACGCGCCAATTCATATTTCTTGTTTGGAATATATCTTAACTATGAACTATATTCTTCAAATATTTTTAAAGCACAGTACAAAATACCTACTTTACTACTACTAAAATGCCAAATGCTTTCAAATTGAGATATCAATATGTGTCTGTGCAGTCACTAATAGCAAGAATTGGTTAAAGGTTTGCAAACATCTAGTGAAAAATACGAACAATGTAATAGATACTAGTCTTAAGGATTGCATACTAGGTGATTTTCAACAGGTGAAGAAAAGGCTCATCAACTCTTCTAAATACCGACTGGAAAGCATGTATCAAAGTTACTAGTTATATTGTCTACCAAAACTCGGTACCTAGTACCGTTGTCAAGGCATTACCCCGTCCCCCCTGATGTATGGTGGACTAATCACTCCTCTACCAAGGGTAGAGAACCTATGTTAGAATAATCACCCATATACCAGGGGTGAACGGAGTGATTTCATAAATTATCACGTGAAGAACACACTAAAATTATAAATTATCACGTAGGGAGCGCATTGGAATTATAAATTCTCACTTGGAAAGCGCAGTGAAATCATAAATGATTACATGGGGAGCGCAGTGAAATCATAAATTATCGCATTTGGCAATGCAGTTTAATCATAAATTATCACGTGGGGAACACAGTGAAATCATAAATTATCACGTGGAAAGCGGGGTAATGTCATAAATTAATACATTGGGAATGCAGTGAAATTATAAATTATCGCGTGCTGAACGCAGTGAAATCATAAATTTTCGCGTGCTGAACGCAGTGAAATCATAAATTATCACTTGGAGAACGCAGTACAATCATAAAGTATCACGTGGGGAACGCAGTGAAATCATAAATTATCACTTGGAGAACGCAGTACAATCATAAAGTATCACGTGGGGAACGCAGTGAAATAATAAAATATTACGTGGGAGTGTGGTGAAATCCTAAGGCATCACGTTGAGAACGCAAAGAAATCTCACGTGGGGAACGCAGTAAAATCATAAATTATCACGTGTGACGGTGAACTCATAAACTATCACGTCAAGAGTGCATTGAAATAATAAATTATTACATAAAAGCGCAGTGAAGTAAAATTATTACGTGATAAGTGCAGTGAATTCATAAATTATCACGTAGGTAACGCAGTTAAATACTACATTATGGCGTGGCGAGTGCAGTGAAATAATAAATTATCACTTTGGAAGCGCTTTAAAATCAGAAGTGATAAAGTATTACGTGATGAGTCCAGTGAAATCATAAATTCTTACATGGGCAACGAAGAGAAATCATAAATTTTCATGGGGGAGCGCAGTGAAATCATAATTGATCACGGGAAAGAGCAGTGAGGTCATAAATTATTACCTGGGGGCGCAGTGAAATCATAAATTATCGCGTAGGGAAAACAGTGAGATAGTAAATTATCAGGTAGGGAACGCGGTGAAATCATAAATTATGACGTAGAGAGCAGAGTGAAATCATAAATTATCGTGTTGAAAGCGCAGTGAAGTCACAAATTATTACGCGGAGAGTCAATGAAATTATAAATTATCACGTAGGGAAGGCAGTGAAATCATAAATTATGACGTAGAGAGCAGAGTGAAATCATAAATTATTGTGTTGAAGTGCAGTGAAGTCACAAATTATTACGCGGGGAGTCAATGAAATTATAAATTATCACGTAGGGAACGCAGAGAAATCATGAATTATCACGTGGAGACCGTAGAGAACTCATAAATTATGACGTGGGAAGCGCAGTGAAGTCATTAATTATTACGGGGGCAGCGCAGTAAAATGATAAAATAACGTGTGGAGAATGCAATAAAATCATAAATTATCACGTGGGGAACGCAGTGAAATCATAAATTATCAAATGTGAACGTTGAAATCATAAATTATAACTTGGAAAGCGCAGTGAAATCATAAATTAACACGTAGAAAACTTAGTGGTCAGAAATTTTTACGAAGGGAGTTCAGTGAAATCATAAATTATCGCGCTGGGAACGCAGTGAAATGATAAATTATCAGGTAGGGAACGAGGTGAAGTCCTAAATTATCACGTGGGGAGCACAGTGTAGTCATAAATTAACCCTTAAGGATCGCAGTGAAATCATAAATTATCACGTGAAGAAGGCAGTGAAATCATAAATTATCACGTGGAAAGCGCAGTGAAGGCATTAATTATTACGTAAGGAGTGCAGTGAACTCAGAAATTATCACGTGCGACGGTGAAATCATAAACTATCACGTCAAGAGTGCATTAACATCATAAATTATCACATAAGATCGCAGTAAAGTCATAAATTATCACGTGAAGAGCGCGGTGAAATCATAAATTATCACGTATAAAGCGCAGTGAAGTCATAAATTATTACTTGTGGAGTGCAGTGAAATCCTAAATTTTCGTATGAGGAATGCAGTTAAATCATAAATTATCACGTGGGCAACCAGTGAAATCATAAATTATTACGTAGGGAGCGCAGTGAAATAAATTATCGCGTGGGGAACACAATGAAATCATAAATTATCACGTGGGTAGCGTTTCGAAATCATGAATTATCGCGTGGAAAGCGCCGCTGTCATAAATTATTACCTAGGAAGTTTAGTGAAATCATAAATTATCGCGTGGCGAACGTAGTGAAATCATAAATTATAATTTGGAGAGCGCCGTTAAATCATACATTATCAGGTAGGAACGCAGCGAAATCATAAAATATCACGTAGGGAAAGCATTGAAAGCATAAATCATCACCGAGAGCGCAGTGAACTTATAAATTATTACTTGTGGAGTGCAGTGAAATCCTAAATTTTCGTATGAGGAATGCAGTTAAATCATAAATTATCACGTGGGCAACCAGTGAAATCATAAATTATTACGTAGGGAGCGCAGTGAAATAAATTATCGCGTGGGGAACACAATTAAATCATAAATTATCACGTGGGTAGCGTTTTGAAATCATGAATTATCGCGTGGAAAGCGCCGCTGTCATAAATTATTACCTAGGGAGTTTAGTGAAATCATAAATTATCGCGTGGCGAACGTAGTGAAATCATAAATTATCATTTGGAGAGCGCCGTTAAATCATAAAATATCACGTAGGGAAAGCATTGAAAGCATAAATCATCACCGAAAGCGCAGTGAACTCATAAATTATTATGTGGGGAGTGCAGTGAAATCATAAATGTTTGCGTGGGGAACGCAGTGAAATCACAAATTATCACGTAGAGAGCCCCTTGAAGTCAGAAAATATTACTTGGGGAGTGCAGTGAAATCATAAATTATCGCGTCGAGAATGCAGTGAAATCATAAATTATCGCGTGATGAACGCAGTTAAATCATAAATTATCACATGGGGAACGTAGTGTCTTCATAAATTATCACGTGGGGAGGGGTGAAATCATAAATTTTTACGTGGCGGAGAGCCGTGACATCATAAATTATCATGTGAGGAGTGCAGTGAAATCATAAATTATCACGTTACGAGCGCAGTGAAATCTTAAATGATCACGTGTGGAGCGCAGTGAAATCCTAAATTATAACGTGGGGAGCGCAGTGAAATCTTAATTTATCACGTAGAGAGCTCATTGAAATCACAAATTAGCACGAGGAGAGAGTACTCAATGTCATAAAATATACTTTCCGACATACAGACCATAATATAAAGTCATTTACTATTAATTACTTGAAATTAGTGGTTTATTTTAGCACCTCGTCTTTTGTGATGTTTGCCCAATCGAATTTTTTAGTTATGTAGATTATGTCGCGGAAAACTTTCCTTAGATTCTTTTTCTTCGCTTGAATTCAACACTTGTGGTTCATTGTAACATCGCTCTGGATGTACGGATTTTCTGCTTTTATCGGAATTGTTCCCTACTCATATTCTTTTGACATCAATATTGATTGGCGGTGTAGCAAGTAATGAAGCTGTAAATATACCAAATATCCTTCAGGTGTAAGTATTGTACATACCTTAAAGAGTGTAATCACAATCTTTAATTTTCAACCCTGTAACTCTGCTTAAAATAGCTTTAAAATACTAATTTGCTCCCTTGCTGGATAGAATAAGTAGCAAAATACTCTCAGATAAATTTATTTAGAGGGAAATCGTAAATTAACACTTGGGGAGCACAGCTAATCGCAAATTAGCACAAGAAGAGTGCAATGAAATCGCCAATTAACACGAGAAGAGAGCTGTGAAATCGCAAATTCACACGTGGAGAGCGTAGTGAAATCGCAAATCCACACGTGGAGAGCGGAGGGAAATCGCAAATCCACCAGTGGAGAGCGGAGGGAAATCGCAAATCTACACGTGGAGAGTGCAGTGATATCGCAAATTCACACGTGGCGAGCGCAGTTATATCGCAAATTAGCAGATGGAGAGTGCAGCGATATCGCAAATTCACGCGTAGAGAGCGCAGTGATATTCGCAAATCAGCACGAGGGAGCGCAGTGAAATCACAAACTAACGCGCAGGAAATCGTAAATTAACACGTGGAGGGCGCAGGAAATCGCAAATTAGCACGTAGATAGCGTAATGAAATCGCAAATTAGCACGAGAAGAATCATAAAACAACAACCAACAAATCCAAACAAAGTGACCTAACCTACTTAACACAGGAAAGTACTATTAACCTTTAAAAAAAAAAAAAAAAACCTTAACAACTTGCCCTGACTACTTAGTGCAGGAAACAACTCGTAACCTTCAGCGTGATTTAAATTCAAGCCATCATTTTGACTTTTTCGTAATTTAAAAGATATTCCTGCCTTGAAAAGAATCTACGCAGAGTATAAAACAGGCTAGTCTACTTTAACACCGAGTATATTCTGGGCAGGAGGTATATCTTGGCCTGCTACACCGGGTATCTTGTCGTAGTCTGGCAGGGAGTATATTTTGCCTTGTTATACTGGGCATCCTGCCCTTTTTTGATAATTCACATTTTTCGGAAACGTCTTCAATATACAATACTTATAAATGCTCAATTGAGTTCTCAGACACATGAGTTCAAATCAGATCTTAGACAAGTTTGTTTAAACATCAACCCGCGTTTGACGTCAAGGGTAGCGTTGAATCTATTGTTGAAATGACGCCAAGACTAACCCAATAATATGGAATTATGAACGCATGAGGTTAAAAGTTTATTAATTCTAGGTATTCACGCATAGTTTCTATATTGTATTGGATTAACATGCGTATTATTATTGGAAGATTTCAACTGCACAGTGAAAAGTCTCGGTATGTAAAATCCTGAAATCCGAGTCATAAATAAGTTGACATTACAATTTTCAAAGATTTGCCAATTTTGAAAATGGACCTAGTGTAAGCTTATATTTCATACCTCTTATACACAAAAGCTCCACTCACATCCACTTCTGTAACAAGTAAATCCACAGTCACGCCTGTCACCAGAACCCACCACCAATGAACCTTTATTACGAGACAGAGAACAAGAAATGCAAATTTAAGCATACTGTTTAGTATTAGAAAGAGAAACGCCTTTAATGAGAAGACCCTTACAAATGTCACTAAAGAGCTCCCGAGTATGACCTTGATTGAAAAATAATATTTCAAATTTCCCTTCAAATTCAATATGATTCATTTGATCAAATTCTTTTTCGGCAGCTGGGCTTTCGCAATAAGCGTTTCTCTTTTGTCATAGCTATATATGTCATCTTAAGGGTATACCCAGAGTTGCCTACTGGGGATGATGTTAACTTACTTACAAATGTGACGGAATCTCTTTAAGGCTTTCACATGTCACGTCAAAATTAAAAGATCATTAGCTAGTCATGTTATATAATGATTGAGGGAAATGGAAGAGAAGAATGTTTACCTAACGTTATCACATTGCCGTAAACATATATTAAATTAAAATAATTGAGAAGAAAAGAGAATAAAGAAAAAATGAAAAAATAAAAAATACCAAGGGTAGAATACAGAAGTACCTCTAACTCAGATGACCATCTTTAGAGGTTTCTGGGAGTCCGGCGTTTCTTCCTAGGTCCAAGATATTTATTGAGTGGGGCGTTAAGGAGGAAGTTCAAGTAGGGTGGAAAACTCATTAAACCTCGAAATTACCTTTGCTTCTGTGTGAAGGAGACCCTCCACCTCGATTACACGTGGAGGTCTTGGCCCGGCCGAGGATATGGGACATCTCCGACTGTATCTCGAGGCTCGGTGGTCTCAAGGTATCCCCTGTAGAGAATTTTGCCATTGACGTAAGGGCCGAATTAAGAGCTGAGATAAGACAACGAAAGTCCATGCGTTCAAAGAACGAAAGAAGACTTATACAAGAAAAGGAAAGATACTGAAAAATGGATATACTGAGATAATTAAAAAAACAATTTTTCAAAAACTGGAAAATTTGACTTTTCAAAATCGGGCTACGAGGTAGTCAAGTAGAAATGACTCTTCCGCCACGAGTGAAGTTAAGCTATATTGGGTATGTTTAGTCTTCGGATGGGAGGGTGATCATTTAAAGTTTATGGTGACTTCCACGTTGAAGCGACCTGAGGTTCAGAATCCATTTTGAGATGAAGTACTTAAGGTTCGAAGAGGCATTTTCTTTAAATGTAGGAAATGGACACGTTCTAGAGAGTTGTGCGCTCTCCAGGCTCAGAGTGCCACAAGCAGTCTACTCTTTCGAATGCTCGGGCGATTTATCTTCCCCACATTTTTACTTCTCCCATTTTCACCGATATCCTTACACACATTTTGGCAAAGATGAATTCGGTGGTTTTCTCTACGTAGTTTAATAAATAATAATAGAAAAATAATAATAACGATAATAACAATAATAATAATAAATAGAATATTATATAATAATTAAAATAATAATATTTTAATATTAATAATAATGGAAGAATAATTATAATTCTAATAATAATAAAATAATTATTATAATTATTATCCCGAACATTTAAAGACCGATCATTATTATTTATTTGGGCCCAAAAAGCAGTGGGTGAATTCCGCTACAAAGTTTTATTTAGGTTTGTAAGCAAAATGGTAAAAGATGGGGCGATAAAATCCGCGAAAGGGCCAGATCCAGAGTAGTGAAAAGAGGAAACTACTTGGTATGTTAGAGGCAGGGCAAGCACGCAACTCCCATGATCCTGGAGGAGGAGCATCCGCGCAATCAGCCCGTCGTCGAGACGTACCTGTTCCTTTATCGGACACGAGCTCCTCCCGCAGCACCTTCAGGTAGTGGCCGAGGGTCCTCAGGAGGATGCCTTTGCACATGGGCGCCGGCATCGAAATCCCGCTGAGGCGGTCCCGGATGAGGCCCTTGTATCGCATCACTGCTTCGCTGCCCCCGGGGCGATTCAACTGACGGAGAAGGGAGAGGAGGGTTCACCTGGGGGTCTCCGTTAGCCAGAGGGACCACAGGGAACAGAACAAACAATATTTTTTAGAAAGGTAATTTGGGTAATCCAACGAAGGTACTTTGACTCGGTGACAAAAGAATGATTGGGACTCGCCGGTTCTCACTTCGCGTCAAGCTTCAACCACAACCACTTTCCCACAAAGTGGGGTTGACGCGCGTCAACCCCACTTAAAAAAAATCCCACACCATTAAACTCAGATTAAGCCACCACTTTCCCCATGCCAAATTGACACTTCATAGGGATGGGGGAGAGGGGGGGGGGCTATGTAGTGATGCATTTCTTCAGGTTAGGATTCGTCCTTGTGCAGAAGCCCCCTCATAAGCCCCCTCCATTCAGACACATCATATACAATATCATCCACTCCCTCCTCGTTCATCCATTTCTCTTAAACACTCATTCACACAATCAATCCGCCTTTTACGATGTCTTTCACCCCTTGTCACCCCCTAACACTGGTATAGTCTCTTTGCAAGTCTATTTCCCTTCATTCTCCTGCCATACCACCACAGAACACTTTCGGTCACCACTTCATTCACACACTTTGCACCTAAACACCCGGTCAATCAACCCATTGCGATCCTGAGAATGAATAAGAGGAGGTGGAAAGCTCTAGAAAAGCAAACTATAACTGTAGAACCAAATTAGCTACCTTACAATTAGCCCATCAGGATTTCGATACCTTTAACTGTAATGTTAAGTTGAGAACTGCTGATGTGCACTTATCTACATGTGTACCAAAGAATAAAATCATGCTTGTGCCTTTAATGTATTTTGGAATGCACATAAGTGTACGGCTGTACACTTATGATTCATGGAGATTCAATCTATTGGAAAATCAAGGTAAATGCACTTCATTAAATACACATTCACAACATATGCAAGATCTTACCCTTCCCGCAGACCATTGTCTGGTACTGAAAGAATGCAGTGAGAAGAAAGTGCATTGACACATTCGTTTTCAGGAAATTAATCGCAAGCACAATGTTTTTTTCCTTCACCTTCTTGCTCGCAGTATATGTTCATACTTGTGCTTTCTAATTTTTAATAGTTACACTCGATCAAATACTCGTCAAGTCTATTTTTAAACATAATAACTAACATGCTTTCTCCTACTTATCAATTGAAGTTCTCATTTGTACTTTTCACCTCTGGGCAAAGTAGAAAATTGTATGTTTGTTTGATTTTTTTTTTTAAATTTGACCTTTCTCCGAGTTGAAGCATTTGTTTACCAATTTAGAACCATTTTGATTAGTGTTTGCTCTATCATACATCTCAAGCGATAGTTTGTAATTATTATTGCGGAATCCTTTTGGGATTTAAACATTTCTATCATTTGTCAATATAATCACCTTGGTACGGGTGATATGAGATCTAAGGATCGAAGTCTTATTCGTAAGCTCGGAAATTAGTTTAGTTGCCCGAAGTTGCATTCGTTTTAACAGCGACGCGTCTGAATTCAGGAAGAGAGACCAAAATTGCCTAGGGTATTAGAGATGAGGAAGAGTGAGTCTATATATTTATCGAATTAAACGTGAACTTCTGGTCACTGTATCTTAGCATTCCATTAAGTTTTTAATGGCTTCGGCACTTTGAGGCCATCCGAAATTTAAATCCCTAGGCCCTTTTCTAAGGAAAACGAGTATAGAATTTGGCCGTCCATTTGGTAATTTACTTTTAAATTTCGAGTTTTACCACTCATATACGTATGTTAAAATTCATTTGTTATTTATTCGCTCACTAGACCGTTTTATCTAGGTACTGTTCTAATTCGCCCAAACAATATGTAAAAAGACTTTTCCAGCTTCGTGTCATCCTCGAATTTAGAAATTTTACTAATTAAACGGCAGCTAAAATCCTATGAAAAAATTCCAGTAGATTAGTTAAACACGAGCGTCCTCGCATTACATGTCTTTAATTATATTGACTTGAGATAACCAACTCTCTTATCTCTAATCAATATTTACTGATTATAAGAGGTTACTAATAAATAAAATTGAAGTAATATTAATAAAATTACTTTGATCTGTTCTCTCTCATTTTTTAAATATTGGCATGATGCCATATATATATATATATATATATATATATATATATATATATATATATATGAAGAAGAAAAGGAAGAATAATCAGAGAATGTATGAGAGATAGCACACAGGTTGTTATGTTGACGACCTGATGTGATGATCTCTGCGATAGTTCTCACCTTTTGGAGGATGAATGGACGCATCTGAAGGCAGAGTGGACTGCGGTAGGAGACGGCGAAGTCCAAGAAGTCCCACATAGCGATGCCTCCTTCACCTCGCGCGTCCATATCCCGCAGGCAGTGGAGAATCCTGTGCCAATCCTGCGACAACTGCTTATCGAAACACACCACCATCACCTTCAACCCTACAATACAGGAGTTTAGGCATCTCAAGACTTCCACTCGTTTTGGCTACCTCATTAATATAACTCGCACATTTTCACTACTACTAACTTCAGCACTTTATTTAGCAACCATTTCGAAAAATCACTGTTATAAATACCTCTGTTCAGTTTCGCTAATAATAATAATACTAATAAGAATAATAATAATACTAATAGGAATAATAATAATAATAATACTAATAAGAAGAATAAGAATAATACTAGTAAGAAAAATAAGGAGAATAATAATAATTATAATAATAATATAAGAAGAAGAAGAAGAAGAAGAAGAAGAAGAAGAAGAAGAAGAAGAAGAAGAAGAAGAAGAAGAAGAAGAAGAAGAAGAAGAAGAAGAAGAAGTTCGTCCTCACCTAAGAAGGCGATCTTGAGCAGAGCCGGCTTCACTTTGGGCACCGTCCTTTGGTCCAGGTAATAATGCGACCAGGACTGGGATCTGGGGTCAGACACCTGGGCGGACCTGGATGGTTGCGTGGTCCTGGCTGGTTGGCTCAATTTGGCCTGGGGATTGGGGTGCGCGAGAGTAACCTTGGCGAGAGGGGGGTTCATGGCGTGAAGGACGACCGTGACGGCGAAGCTGATATCTAATTGGCGCATTCTTGGCGAGTCTGCAATGAACACCGTTTGTAATATTAATTTGTTGCTTTGAGTTAGGTTAGGTTAGGTTAGGTTAGGTTTAGTTTAGGATTAGTTTAAGTTAACTTGTGTTAGATTCAGGTTCAATTTAGTTTAGATTAGGACTCGTAGTTTAAGTTAGATTTGAGTTCGATTTAGTTTAGCTTGATAGGTTTAGGCTAGGTGAGGTCAGGTTAGGTTTATATTTGGTTATTAGACTATGTTTAGGTTACATTTTGGTTTCGATTATGTTAGGTTTGTTTTACGTTAGATTTAGATTAAGTTAAGCTCAGGTTTAGTTCGTGTTTGAGTAAATTCGATGCCAAAAAGCTACCTTGTTTTTCTATTTTGGGTTAGGTTAGGTTAGGTTAGTACGATGCCAAAAAGTTATCTTGTTTTTCTATTCCAACTTTTTAAAGAAATCGGCCTTTTTTACCAGTAACATTTGGCTACCTCCAGAGAGGAAACAACCAGCAAAAGAGCTTTACCTTAGGCCTTTTTTTAAAAAGAAAAGGAACAATCAAAACAACAACAACAACAAAAACAACAATAAAAACAAAAACAAAATTCAACAACTGGCAGAAAAAATAAGAGGCACACTCAGGTGCTCTTGGGGGAGGCCTGCCTTCTTCTGGGACCCAAACACGTAAACAAGAATGTAAAATTTAAATATTTAGTTTAGGTGCCCCCCCCCTCCGCACCCCTTGCTCCCCAAACTCCACCATACTACAATCCGGTGTACAGAGCCTAGTTCAAAAGGTCGCGTAGGTTATGGAGTACCAACTAGTCGTCTTAGGGCATTGCTCCATCAAATTTCGACGCGTCCCACAAGTGTATCTGATTTGGAGACGACAAAAAAAAGACTTGATACGTCAAGACATTGGGAATAGATACAAGGGAAGTGCCAGGAGTCAATGTCACCAACCTTTAAATTCACGTCAACCGTCTCCCATCTTCTTAGCCATGCAGCCAGAAGGGCTGATTTGATCCCTGCAATATGATCACCATGGGAAAGAGCGAAATATTGGTCTGGTTGCTCAGTCTGTGCAGACAGCCCGGCCTACAAATCAGGGCACTTGTTTCCAGCAGCCCCAACATGTCTAGAAACCGAGCAGAAGACAATCTCAAAGTCCTCCCAACTCCGACTTGCAGCAGCCACGGCGTCATGGATACTGCGACCAAGGGCAATGTGGAGATTTTACTGCCTCAAAGGACTTAGTGTGCTTTGTGAGTCATTAGAATTACAAAAGTATCTGAATAGGGTAAGAAGCATAATCTTCATATAAAGCAGTATATTGGAAATATATTGGACGTTAAAACACGCAGCACCCTGAAAACCTCTGCCGACTTCAAATAAATGTGCAGAGGTATGGAAGCAACCCCGTTTCGGAATTGGAGTCATCTGTCTACATCGGAACGATGATCGTTGAGGTTGGCTGCGAACAAAATGATAGTGGTAAGCTACTGGGGGAGACACTGAACTTGCGCATACAAGCGCATCATACACTGTACTGTACTCGAAGTAAAGCGAATGGCATCTCCTTCACGTCTACAAGAAGGCACTCTATTGGCATCGTGCGGAATGCACCAGTAGCAAACCGGGAAGCAGCGTGGTGGACCGCATCTACCATCTGCAATAGACGACGTTTGGGTGCAAAAGAGTAAATCTTACATCCGTAGTCAATTTTCGGGAAAACAAAAAAACTATATCGTAGCCCTAAAAGGAACCTATGTGCTGAGCGCCCCAGAGAAGAGAACCTCCATGGCCGGGTACAAGAGGCCCTCGATCTGTGATTGTGCGCCTTTCTGCGAAAGGGTCTGTCGCATATAAGACCAAATATTCGGTACAACTCCACTATGTCTAGGCACGCCCATTTGGGAGCAGGTCGAGGGCGCGGTGATGCCCGCGACGACGGCCATAAAAAAAACGAAACCCGCATATTTAGCAAACCTGGGCACTAAACCTTTAATCCGTTAATCGTTAATTAACGAAGTTAACATTTTCGTTAACGATTTAACTTTTACGTTAACTTTGGAAATCATTATCGGACTAATTAACTTCTGTTACATTTAACTTCCGTTAACTCAAGTCCACTAACCCCCAAAATTCATAAAAACCGGTAAATGTTTAAAAGTTTCTATTATTTTCAGATTTTAAATACAGATGTAGAGTCTTAGCATATTTAATAATGTATGCGTCATTCTTTCAACCCCGATATAACGCCACTTATTATTATAAATAACTTTTCTATCAAACTTCGAATTGTGAGTTCAAAATGGTATTTTATGTATTCGATATTTAAGCAATTATTTTCTATTAATAGATCATATAAAGTTTCTTTAATAAACAAATAAGTTATTGAGCCATAGCACGCAACGCAGCGCTATATATCAAAGGTATTATTGATAAAGTGGCTGAAAGAAATAAAAATTTTAAAAGGAAAAACACGATATATACATAATTTAATTTTTCCTCTTCTTCTCGTTCTCTATTTTGTTCATTAGATTCATATTGCCCTTCATGAAAAAAGCATGTCAAAGTTTTCATCAACAAAGAGGCTGATTTTATAGTTTTGGCACTTTTAAAAGGTGTTTTTGGATGGTTTTAGAGCAAAAACTGATTTTTTGTTTTTTTCTATAATAAAAATTAAAGTTGACGATTTATCGATAACTTCCGTTACATTTTTAAAGAATTAACTGATTAACGATTATCGAAGTTAATTTTGGGGTTAACGGATTTACGGTTAACGAAGTTAATTTTTTGATTAATGGTGCCCACCTGTGGTATGTAGGTGTAACGAGAAACGGTTTAGAGCCTGAAATGCGTCAAATGAGATCGAAAAGTTACCTACGTAGAGACTGGATAGATTTATAGATAATGATGCTTGGTAGGACTAAACTTGGTAATGGTAACAGGAGATGTTCCGTATAAACTATTAATTAACCTTTTGCAGAACATTTTCTTATATTATTACGCCGTTGATTTTCGTGAAAAAATGTGTGACACTGACGACATTTTCCAGTGTGAAATCCTCCTCTTGCTCTACAGGTTTGGAGAGGGTTACATTGAACTGCACGTGTAATCAACGATCTCATAAGAGCTCAGACAGGAAAGATTGGGGCGAATTACGCCATTGGTGCTGTCGGGTTAAAGGTTTTATCGTATGATGTTAAGCTCTACACGCAAACCTGACCTATCTCCTGCTTCGATTCCTTAGGCTAGAGGGGTGCATTTAAGATAGACCCCTTCGTTTTATGGACAAGGACAACCACTCATAAAGCTTCAACCAGCTTTTAGCATGAGCGAGGGAGCCTAAGCTTCATCATACCTGGGTAACACGAGTTATGAAGGTATGACCATCCTGGTGGTTCAAGGGACTCGCTGTAAGAGCGTGGCCGTTTTATGTTCCGCGAAACAGTCACAGAAAGATGTGATCAGTCACGATTCACACAAATTGTTGAGCACGTAACAGATTCATCATGAACAGCCTTAGTTTCACGTCAACACGAAATGCTTTTCTAGCCAAAGCGGTGGCAGTTGCAACGCCTCCGCGGTAACTGCACTAATCCTTTTACATAGTAACGATTCTAGTCCTCACGAACCGACTCAGAGAGATTGTGTAGGTCAAACGTGATGATAAGCATCGCGGTGGGTCTAGACATACCTCCTATTTCCTCGGCACACGCTAGCACACGTGTACCAGCTCTTCATAAATTTCCTAACCGAATTAGTCTAGCAGTTCCCTAGAAAGGACTACCGCTTTTACAAAGTTCAAGGTAGAGTGTGGAGTCACCCACACTGGTGTGCCATTGAGTATCTGAAATTCACTCATTTCGTCACTTTGGGCGAGATTAGCTATATTAACCAGAAGGGTCTCATACAAAAGACGAGAAACCATCTGTTCCCTACCAAGAAACGAAGCTAAGCTCTGACACTGATGGAACAGCGTCCTTCAAACAACCTTTATCCTGTCGGTTGGGTAGATAACTTGGAAAGGTTTGAAGCCTCCGGGTTCAAAGACTCTAGGTAGCCTTTCAATGACGATACCTGACTTTATTGAGTCTACATTCTCTTCTTGGTCTTCTTTTAAGGGGAGGATAGTGATCACTACTTTTTCTCTCCCTCCCGAAATGCCAAAGAGCCTTCCCTTACCGATACCTACCCCCCCCCCACACTATCGAAGGATGAGAGCTTTATTTTTTTCTCCTTTTTATTTCTTTTTAGAGCGACATAGTCCCCTTGGAATAGACCTGCACCGGAGTGGGATCAGGCTTGGGAGTCTGTCCCTCCAAGCCAAGATGCCCCTTTCTCCCTGTGGAAGAAACTGACTCGGCGGGGAGATAACCACAGTCCCATTTTTAAGACTGTGATCACATCGACAGAGGGGGGCTTCTTCCAGATACCCCCCTTCGAGGCGTG
This sequence comes from Ceratothoa steindachneri, assembly GCA_963969495.1. Taxonomy (NCBI): domain Eukaryota; kingdom Metazoa; phylum Arthropoda; class Malacostraca; order Isopoda; family Cymothoidae; genus Ceratothoa; species Ceratothoa steindachneri. Next base: position 33,733,593 of record OZ018318.1, read on the forward strand.
GGAATCCAAACTGGAACTTATTGGGATACATACTCGTAGTTGTAGGGCAAAGAAGTTTAGGTTTGTACGCCGCTCTGCAAAGCTGGAGGTGGGCTAGACGCACCGAAGGGGCGAGACCAGGAAACCAGCCTCTATGATACTTAACAGCAAAGGTAAAGGGATGGGGACATGCTCTAGAGGGGGTTGTCAACCATTTAAGGAGATCTCCGCCTTCCAGCTGACTTCGAGAGCGGAGGGGCCCTCTCTTACCATTCCTGGTCTTATGTAGGGGCCCCTGAGAAATGCTACTGTTCAGAAACTCCCGTTTTTATTGTTTATTACCTTTTGTTTATTTATTTTAGTGTTTATTTCATTTTTTATTGTTTATTTCCTTTACTGTTTATTTCCTTTTACTGTTCATTTCTGTATTGCTTATTTTCTTATAGTTTTATTTCATTTTATTATTTATTTTTATTGCTTATTTCCTTTTTGAGTTTTTTTAATTTATTGTTTATTTTCTTTTGTTGCTTATTTCCTTTTAGGGTTTATTTCCCTTTATTGTTTATTTCATTTATAGTTTTCCTTTTTTATTTCTTATATTATTTCCATTTATTGTTTATTTCCTCTTTATACTTTATTTCTTCTTTATCGTTTATTTCCTTTTATTGTTTATTTCATTTCTATTATTTACTTTATCTTTATTATTTATTTCATTTATTGTTGATTTCTTTTATTGTTTATTTCCTTTTAGTGTTTATTTCCTCTTATTGTTTATTTACTTTTATTTTTGTTTTCTTTTATTGTTTATATCTTCTCTATTGTTTATTTCCCATATTGTTATTTTCTCTTTATTATTTATTTCCTTTTATAAACGAGTTATTGTTAATTTTCTCTTTTTTTTATTGTTTATTTCTTTCGTCTTATTGTTTATTTCCTTTATTGTTTGTTTTCCTTAGTTGTTTATTTCCTTTTTTGTCTATTTCCTTTCTAAGGTTTATTTCCTCTCTATTGTTTCTTTCATCTTATTGTTTATTTTCTTTTATTGTTTGTTTTCCTTTGTAGTTTTGTTCCTTTATTGTTTATTTCTTCTTAATTGTTTATTTCCCATATTTTATACTTTTTCTTTATTGTTTATTTTCTCTTTTTGTTTATTTCTTATTTATTGTTTATTCCCCTTTTGTTTCTTTCCTCTTATTGTTTATTTCCTTTTATTGTTTGTTCTTCTTTGTTGTTTGTTCCTTTTATTATTTATTTCTTCTTTATTGTTTATTTTCTCTTTTTTGTTTATTTCTTCTTTATTGTTTATTATCTTTTATTGTTTCTTTCCTCTTATCGTTTATTTACTTTATTGTTTGTTTCCTTAGTTGTTTTGTTCCTTTTATTCTTTATTTCTTCTTTATTGTTTATTCCCCATATTGTATATTTTCTCTTTATTGTTTATTTTCTCTATTTTGTTTATTTATTCTTCATCGTTTATTATCTGTATTTGTTTCTTTCCTCTTATTATTTATTTCCTTTTAGTGTTTGTTTTCCTTTGTTGTTTTGTTCCTTTTATTCTTTATTTCTTCTTTATTGTTTATTCCCTATATTTTATATTTTCTCTTTATTGTTTATTTTCTCTATTTTGTTTATTTCTTCTTTATTGTTTATTATCTTTTATTTTTTCTTCCCTCTTATTGTTTACTTCCTTTTATTTTTTGTTTTGCTTTGTTCTTTTGTTCCTTTTATTCTTTATTTCTTCTTTAATGTTTATTCCTCATGTTGTATATTTTATCTTTATTGTTTATTTCTTCTCTAGTGTTTATTTTCTTTTATTGTTCCTTTCCTTTTTATTGCCATAATTGCGTCTCATAATTTAGTTCAGGATCCCCGCTCGACCCTGATGCATGATCCGGCAGAGTAGGTGGAATGTCACAATTTTCCCATGGTAGATAAAAGGTTGTCCTGGCATTAGATCTTAATCTAAATTTTACTCTATTCTAACTTGTCAATAGACATATATTTACGTAACGTCTCCAATGCGCCAGAAATCGTCTATCAACACAAATTTACATCGACATATTCTTTCTAACCTCAGGAAAAAAAAATTCGAATCGCCAATTGGTACAACTTCAGAACCTAAATTTTACATTCTCCTTAGCTACAATCCGACATCTTTCAAGTAGAATATGATGGTCGCTGCATTCACACCCTTATTGTGACAATTATTCGTTCACACTAAAACTTAGTTCTTGAGAAAATGGGTTGGAAAAGAAATGAATAAATATGTGTATGGATGCTATTCTTAAATATGAAATAAATAGTAAATATAGAGTAAAACATATAATTTCAGAAAATAATAAATTAAAATATCTGTTAAATATAAAAATGTTAAAAAAAAAGATGATTTGAATATTAATTTGGAGTGAAAGCATGAAATGTATAATCAGGATATTTACAAACGGGAAATATTTCAACTTGTTTAAAAAAAAGTTACCAATCTTACCTCTGGAAGCGCAGCCCACTCTTAAACACATCGGCAGTAGAAGATTAATGATCAAATTCTCAGTTTTCTCAGAGTTAGGAAACAAGGAAGATCCTCCGCATATTTGTTCCAGAGAATATGTGACCTATAAAAACACTACAAATTCCAGTAGCTAATCGAAATGTTCCTTAGCAGCTAATAAAACCAATTTGTAACCCCCGTATTCGAAAATAAAACAAATTATCTACTTAATCGGGACTATTAAAATGCATTAAGAATAAAAATTGATGAATGTATAACATAGGGGGTGTAAAATAGTTGCGAGTTGTAGTTTACGAGAAAACCTGCAAATAATTATAGGGAATGGAAGATAAATTACGCACAATAATAAGGAAAGAAAACGTACATGTATTCTCTACCATAATAAGGCAGTGAATCAAGGAGATTTTAAACTAGCTTAACAACAGCCTACGCATGCCAATATAGTTTGAGATAAAATATACCACGCATGAACAATTCAATACTACATAAAGTATAGGAAAAATACACAGTTATAGGGGAACAATTCATTTTACGGAATAACCTAAAGTTTTATAATGAAATTTAGTGGAATGTCGCAAGGTTTTTAAGCAATAAAGTGAATTATTGGAAAGATTTAGGCTTTCCCAGGCTTAGCCTTCCTATAGCGCATGTTTTATCAACAAATTCCCTTTCTGAAAATGTTGTTATGCTCCAATAATTAAATATGAATGTTAAAAAGATATTTTTAAGTGAATCATCTTTATATCTGTTGTAAATATAGGCACACGATTACCAATGGAAGTTCATGCAAATTCAAGGAGCAATAAAATGATCGAAAAGACTTTAAAAAATCGAATTTCTTGTCAACTTATTTCGAATTATTCTATAAAAGTCAAATGGACGAGTGCATAATAAGGGCATGAAAGCTGAGGATGCAAAAGAAGCTGGAGGAAAATAATTCATTCTTTGATATAATGAAGAAAATTGTATAGATGGAACCGTTATATTTATATTACATTTCCATCATGCCATATATGTAATATTATAGATCATCCGTTTTTGTAGGCGATTTATCGAATTTGTTTCGGAAAAGAGGACGACATTTTTGAATCGTGGACACACTTGTTATGAAGTGATTTCAGCATCTAAGTTAGATGTTCGGGGCAAATACCGAAAAGAATTAGGCAAACTAACGCTTTATATAACCAAGTTCAATTATTCTCATTAAGTAAAGAAAGTACCTGTAGTATAAATATTAGCGTTCCTAAGCAAATTAATCCCAAATTATTTTAAAAGTGTTTCTTTAAATACTGGGGAAGTGGTGATTAAAATTAGAAGTCGGGCAACTATCGACTGAATGCAGGCAAGAGGTAATTTTGAAATAAAAATACCAAGAAATAGAAATACCAACGCTATAGGGTGGTAGTGGTGATAGAAATCGATGGCAAAGACTAGTCTTACCTAGGCTTGCAATATCAAGTAAACGTCTTAAAGCAGGACTTGTCTGTCAACAAGCCCTAAACAAACACTTAAAAGCCAATAAAGAATAAAGAAATCCATTTTTTTACTTTGATCTCGGAGGCAATAAAGCTATTCATCAGTTTTATAATTACAATATCCATTTGAAAGTCGTATGTTCCAAGAAATACTTGAATCAATACCGGGAGACAAATGAAGGTAAAAAATGAAGGCATCCAAAAAATCTGACAAGTGGAAAAGATTCAACGTGAACATTCTTGCTATCATCCTTTCGTAACTTTATAGGACGAAAAGTGTACTAGCACAAGGGTACTTGTAAACGAGTATGACCAAACTTAAGTTTTACAATGATCGTCATCAGAAAAAAAAATGAAATAGAAAAGGCAGCAGAAAATATGAACAATGAAAAGTTTTAATTCAACTCCTGAACCATCGAACGCAGCAAAGACTTTCTTCAGAAGGTGTCTGAAGAAAGATGAAAGTTCACGGCCAAATTCACTATTAGTCTGTAGGTGTCTAAATAAAATGGACCTTCTCAGCTTCTTTTTTTCATCTCCAGCCTGATATAAAAAAAACTACACTCGTAAATTAGAACGTTGCAAAATATAACTGGTAAAGTCTTTAGCAAAACACCTTTAAATTAGTTTAACTCGTGGTTCAATTATCAAGGGTGATATTGTTCGTACTTGAGAATTCCAGTTCTCTTTGAGGGCCAAACTTCACTTTAAGTTACAAAAGGACGGAAAAACAGTGTAAATTGACTGGTTATTGAATTGAAAACCAAAACATGTAATCCAACTAGGAAGTGTTTCCTTAAGGAAGAAATGAACGACGGACAGAATAAGAAAAATATGTTTGAAAATGAAGGATAAAAGTGAGTGAACAGCATCTACAACCTTAAAATCTGGGGTCGGAAGAGCAGAATTGAGAGCCACAGGAACAAATAAAAATAGAGCGGATAACTTAAAATGCATATATGACCCAATTTTGAGGGTGTTTATGGGTGGAGAGAAGAAAATTAAGAATAAATACGAAATAGTGTTAAATAAGATTGAAAATGACAGGGCTTCGTTATTGAGTTTTTGTTTGGGGTCTCATACTTAGAGAACACTGCATACATAAAAATTACTTCAAATTGCAAGAGGAAATATACATAAATTAAGCTAGTAATGAGGCAATGAATAGGAGCTGAATTTTAAGATTTAAATGTTTAGAAATTTAAGTTTTTAATCAAAATTTCGCTAAAGCAAGGTCTAAGTGGGACTGAAATTTCTTTAAATATTATACAACATTACATACATTAAAAATTCAACCCCAGAGGCAAGAAAGGTGAAGTTTACAATCTTTACATACGCCATTCGGATGATTGAGCCTGAAGAGGTACTATGCATAATTAATATATATCTATGTATATTTGTAAGAGTCTCACCCCTGTCACATCTCTGAACATCTGAGAGCGAAAATTTGGATGAAATAGTAATGAATATACATCTGGGAATGTAATAAGATTAGGTTAGATTTCAAAGGTGTTATAATTCTCTCTTTTTTTGTAATATTTACTGTTATTAGTAATTATTCTTCTCTCGCTCTATTTATCCATCTCTACTTTTAGATTATAGCTTGTGTTAATTAGTGTCATAACAAACTCTATTCCTCTCTCACATTCTCTATCACAGATACTCACACACTCTCTCTCACACATACACTCACACACTCTCTCTCTCTCTGAGGAGGCCTTACCCTGGGATAAATCAAATCCTAAGGACGACCATCCCATAAGAACGCTCCCTAGTGCCGCCCTTCAAGAGCGAGACTTACCCCAAGAGCCAGGATCTGCATGGCGATGATTCGCACGACGACCGCGCAGAACTCCTGCGGGGGCGCACTCGTCCATGAAGAGACCGAAGAAGCCGGAGCCACGTCCGCCTCGTACAATCTCTCGCCGAGGACAAGCGACTGACGGCGCACAGGAAGAGGGCATGTGTGTATTCCAGTCGAAGTATTTTTGATCAATTGAGAATGAGGAGAAAAAAGACACAAATGATATATTTTCTTCTTCCTCGATATTTGAAGCGCAATAACAACGAGGCCGAGCTGGATGTTAATAGAGAGAAATCTGTATAGAAACTGATGAACCTAGAGAAAATAAAGATGTATAGAAGTAATATAAAGGCGGATACTCCTCTGGGCTTTAGGACCGTTGCAGGAGGGGGGTATTCCCCATTCTACCCCCTTGTGGGGGAAGATGCAGATGAAGGTAGGAATCAAAAAGATAATGAGAGATTTAAAAGGAAGGGGGGAGATGACCCAAGGAAGAGCACCAGTTTGCCATGGGGGTCTGGGGGGACGCCCCTGCAAGTACAGGTATAACAGTCTACACAGTCCCCCCCCCCCTGAAGGGGGTCCGTTTAGAGGGCAAACGGGACAAAGACAAGGGAGACTCATCTCGACTCCAAATGCTGGTCACAGGAGCAAGTTCGTCCATGGACTCAGAAATACGAACTAGAGGGGACAAATGGGACTAGCTACCATTAATCGGGGCATAGGGTTAGTTCGCGAAGGAAAGAGGGTAAGTACAGAGAAGAGAAAATAAAATGGGGGAGATAAAGGGGAGAAGGGAGATGTTTAGATGAATAATCCACCCTTAAATTAGGACTAAACTGCCAACATCTCATCGGGTATTACATACCCATAAACAACCTACTTTCCTCCCAATACCTCCATAAAATGAGGCTAAAATTCACCAATATAAGGGGCTTCAGGAAGAGGAGAGTTGCGTCCCTTTGTGGCTCCCAATGCGGCGAAGATCCGATGGTCTTCATTTCTTAAATTTACGCCCTTTCCTTAGGGAAAAGGGCACCGGGTACCCACCAAACGCCCCCATGGTGGCCACTGATTCCACCTGTACACTCACCTGACACACCTGGACCAACATCTTGAGGTGGGGCAAGTGGGCGATGTAGGGATGTTTGTTGAGGGTGATGTATACGCCTTGGAGGAGGCTGGAAGCGGCGCCCCAGTCCGTGATGCGCTGCGGAAATCACACATCACCCGAGGCTCATTGAGAAGGGGAGGAGAGGAGGAGGAAGGAATGGGGGAGAGCGAAGGGAAAGATGAGGGCAAGAGGAGATGCGATAGGGGGATGAGTGAGAGGATAAGAAAAGGAGTCTGCAATAGGCTAATTAATCATTGCCTATAAGAGGCAGCTCCATTTCCCATCCCCAAGTTCAGTCCCACCCAGCATCTTCGTCCATAAATATATCCAGTCTATTCTCAAACCTCTGTAGGCAAGAGTCTTCTATCACTGAGCCTATTCCATTAATGTGTCACTCGATTTGTAAACCCATTGCTACGTGTCCTACTCTTTTCACCCAAAATAAGACCTTTACTCTAAGTCTCAGCTACGAGTATTATTATCTTTTAACCACTTGAAGACCTCAATCGAGTCCCTTAGAACTCATCTTGATAACATATGTAGATTTAATCTCCTAAGCCTTTCGCCATAAGGTAAGATCCTCAACCAATTAACCATCTTAGTCATCCTTCTTTTGTCAGACGCAAGCAAACCAACATCCATCCTACAACATAGTGACCAAAGTGTACCGCATAGTCAAGATGAGGCCTAACTAATACCAAGTACAATTTCAAAATGATATTAGCGCTCCTTTTACTTTCACTCCTCCCAATAAACCCCAATAGCCTATTAGCTCTATTCCTGGCCCTTACATATGCACTGCTTTCTAGGCCCGATGTCTGATCTTAACAGGACACCTAAGTCGCTTTCGTATTCTGATCTTCCTAAAAGTCTCCCATTCATTTTATAATTATGAAGTGGATTACACCTACATATATTAAGTACACTACACTTGCTTATGTTAAATTCAATTTTCCATTTATACGCCCATTGGAATAGTTTGATTAATTCCTCTTGAAATACCCAAACATCGGAGTCAGACCTTATAATCCTTTCCAACTTTGTGTCATTAGCAAACTTGCTCAGGTCACTTATGTCGAGATGATTAATTTGAATCGAGAACAACAACGGCCCCAACACCGACGCCTGAGGAACCCAACTTGTAACCTTCCCAACCTCAGATTTAATCCCATCAATACTAACTCTTTGTTGTCTTTAACTAAGTCATGACTGAATCCACCTAAAAATCCTTCCATAGATAGAATCGCTACGCCAGCTCACCCTGACGGCCGATTTTTTGGCCAGTTTGTTAAACATCTTCTCTAATCGCCTCAGGATGTTGACAAGAGCTGGTCGCAGATCTTCGTGGCTCCAATCGGGGCTTGGGAGAATCTCGTTCATATAGCGCTGCAGCCCCTGACAACCCATCGTGACCGGGTCGTACGGCGCCATCTTCAGGAGGCTGTGAGCCACTTCCGCAAGGCGCTGAAAAAACACCACGAAGTTTGTAGGGAACAAAATAAGTAACAAATGAATGCAAGGGAAAGGAACTGTTGATGTACAGAAAGGGAATGTTCTTGGTGAAATTAGAAAAAGAGAGGCAAATGGGATAGGTAGAATAAAAGTTCCAAATGCGATTTTAACCCACAGGAAGGATACCTACCTCGACGGATTTCGAGTACTTTCGAACTTTACTTCATTCACTTCCAAAGGATACAACAGACATTAAAAAAATAAACCAAAATGGTTAGGGCAGGTCAAAAGCAAGAGGAGAGATTAAGACATTAGAAAATGGCCTCAGCAAAAAGAAGACCCTAGCGTGTTGAAGGACATGACACAAATAGGACATTAATTGGACGGTCGGCAAAGACAATAAAAACTTTCCTCAGCTCTAAAAATGATTCGATCAATTTCATCTCACTTGAATTATTCAACGCCTAAACTCTTAACTACTTAATAGTGTCTCGCTTTTCAATATGTGAAGTAGTTGTCCAACAAAGTAGTCCTGAGCCGTGGAAGTTCAAGCTACCAACAGTGTTTCCTGGTCCTAAGGGTAAACGGCTTCTGGTGATCAATATTCTCAAAGAATTTTTCACACCTATATCAGTTCACCGCGCATTCTCCTAGTCTCTAGCGAGAAGAGACCAAGCGCGGATAGGCGCGTCTGTTAGTCTTTGTGCTTAATCGACAGGATTAGTTTTGTGGTCTTGGCTAACTCCCTTTACAACCGTTCATTGTCTTTTCGAAGGATTGGGGAACCAAGACTAAACAGAGTACTTAAAATGACGTCGCACCACCGATTTTTATAAGGAGCACAATTTCTTTGTTTCATAACCTGCGAAAGTCACAACGAGCTAGAAACAAACGAGGCCCGTGAAGGAGGCCCTGTGGCCTATGAGAGTTTTTATTTTTGTATTATTTTATTAGTGATTCGTTTAGCCTAGATCTATCGCCACTGGGGATTTCCAGTTTAATCTAGGATATGCAACCCAGATAGCAACAACATAGAAACTCCCTATTATCTCAATGGACGTGGCAACGAGGGAAAAAGAAACAGTGCATATGAGAAAAGGAGAAGATGAAGGAAAGGACAAGATGAAGGAAAGTGACATATTCCGTTGAGATGTGGTTCTCCAAACGAATTCCTCACATTTCTAAATCAGTTATTCTTCAGGAATGCGATAACACAATTCTGTCGGACGGAGGAGAATGAACTGACCCGATTGGAAAGATAAAGAAAATACTAATTTTTATTTGGAGGAATAAACGAATAGTACAGAAAGAGCAAAAAGCTTAAACATAATCTGATGAATCAAATGAATACAAAAAATAGATGATCTATTAAAGGTAGATTTTCAAAGAATGCTTCAATAAGATGTGGTCATGAATACTGAGTCTTGAGAGTTTTAGCTCAAAACTCTTCCAAACATACAGAGAATAATCTCCGCAGTGGTTATAAGTATTTATATGTATTTTTACACAAACGCCTAAAATATGGAACTCAAAGAATGATATTCATATAATTTGCCCAATCAAGTGGAATAGAAAATATGTTTTTCGTAAGATATACGCAACACTTCGCCAGTTTGGCGAGGCCTACTTAAATACCATTGCAGCAACCGAGAACGAAAACATATACAAACCTGAACATAATTTTGAAAAGATAAAAGTTGTGAAATTCAACTAATATCTCTTCGAAATTTAATCATTCGTGATAATCTCGCCCCTAATTAATATGTCACTTCTAATTCCATAAATACTAGTGTTAAGACCTACCTAGAGTTTTAGGGATACTTAGAACCAAAACTATCTTAGGTCTGTCACTTACTAAATGGCACTTGGTGTCAAGTAGTTCATTTTGCTTCGTTTCATGTCCAGTTTTGCGATTAATCTCGATTAATCGCGGGATGCAGATGTGAACAAATTCGGATACAATGTTGAGGAACATCGCCCGGGGCTGGCGGAACTGCTGACGAAGGAGCTGGTTGGGGCAAAGTTAAGAAGAAGGGGTGAGTTTTGATTGTTATACTCTTGTTGTCAGCGAAAATTGTTATCATTGACTGAT